>CM076571.1:228303220-228870799 GCA_034641835.2 Pinus albicaulis | reverse complement strand
TTATTCCGATGTTGAAAAAAAAGTCTTTGCCATGTTTAAATCAATCAAACATTTCAGACCTTTTCTCTTAAAAACACATACAAAAATCATTGTCCCATTCTCTGCAGTGAGACAATTATTAATTCAAAAAGAAGTAGGAGAAAAGAGAGCTAACTGGGTAACAGCTTTGCAAGAATATGATATTGATATTAAACCAGATAATATTGTTAGAGGACAAGGTTTTTGTAGATTATTGGAAGGAGCTCATAACATACCAGAAAAACAAGATCCAAACAATGATATTCAAGTTAGCCAGATAAGTATTACAGATTCTGAATCTCAGTATGCTGATCTCATCTAGTACTTGAAAAATGGGTATGCTCCTTCTAATCTCAGCTATAAGAACAAATGTGCTTTAAGATTAAAGGATATTAAATATGAGATCATTGATAATGTGTTATTCAGAAAGAATTATGATTCAATCCTATTAAGATGTCTTGAAAATACTGAAGCTGAAAAGGTGTTGCAGGAATTGCATGATGAACCAGCAGGAGGTCATTTTGGAGGTGATACCACAGCTCACAAAATAATTCATGCTAGTTATTACTGGCCTACCCTTTTTACAGATACGCATGATTATGTAAGGAAGTGCAAAGTTTGTCAAACTGCTAGTGGAAGACAAAAAAAACTAGCTTTTCCTTTGCAACCGGTAAATATTGAGCAACCATTTGAGCAATGGGGGCTTGACATTATTGGTGAGATAGTACCTCATTCTTCCAAACAACACAAATACATCCTTACAGCAACTGATTACTTTACAAAATGGGTAGAAGCAATCCCTTTGAAGGTAGCCAATTCTGATGCAATTATTGATTTCATAGATCAATTCATCATAACCAGGTTTGGTGTACCTCAAGCTCTTGTCTTTGATAATGCATCTTATTTTTCCGGAAATAGTTTAATAGAATTTGCAGTCAAAAGAGGTTTTAAACTGAAATATTCAGCAAATTATTACCCACAAGGTAATGGTTTGGCTAAATCCACTAACAAAATCTTATCAAAATCATTAAAAGGACTATTGATCAAAATCAAAAGAATTGGCACAAATATTTAATCTTTGCATTATGGGCTGATCGTATCACTGAAAAAGCTTCAATAGGAACTTCACCTTTCAATTTAGTTTATGGTAAAGAAGCTGTGATACCATCAAATTTAACTCTTCCATCATTAGCCCTAGTGCAATTTATTGAAGAAAATCCTTCTTCATCCATTCAATTGAGATATGATCAAATCCTTAAACTAGAAGAAGATAGAGATAAAGAAAAAATTATTCATGAAAAACATCAACAACTTGTAAAATCTTCTTTTGATGCAAGTTCTACCGGCTCAAAGATTTTGTCAATTGGTGATCTTGTTCTGAAATGGGATAAAGCACATGAAGAAAAATGTAAGCATACCAAGTTTCAGAAAATGTGGCTTGGACCATTTCAGATTACTGAAAAGATAGGCTCAAATACATTCATACTCCAAGATTTAACAGGAAAGAGAGAATCTCTTCTTGTAAATGGGCTTGTCTTAAAGAAATTATTTTCATAAGGACATAACCCCTTCTTAATTGTACATATTCCTTTCTGCAAAGTTTTTAATTGTTTTTGCAAATAAAGGTTGTTAATAAGTCTCTAATTGACTGTTTACTATTAAGAAAATTTCTTAGGAAAAATATTATAAATATTTATTTTGTGTAAATGAGAATTTTTAAAGAGATGATCACAGTTTTTGGATAGTTTAAAATAAGATGTTAAACTTTGAAAGATTATTCCAATCATTTACATGATATTTTGAAAACTTGAGGAGAATGTAAATCATTATAAGTTTATTGAGCAGAGAAAGGTTATCTATAAAAGTAAAGATTTTTTCAAAGTCTTGGTACTCAAGAAACTCTGAAAATTGTCATCCATTGATTCTTAAGGATAAAACTATTTCACCCCATCCATTTAAGTTGTGATTTTTTAGAATGTAATTCTAAGAAATTATATGAAAAATTTAAGAGATAAGAGGTCTCATTATGAGCCGACTTACCATGTTCATAAGAAGTAATGAAACTGACATTACCAATACTGCATATCAAAACAGGGTAATGGCTTATAAATATAAGACAAGGGGTCTCATCACGAGCCAGCTTGTTCAGTTTAATTATAACTAGTGAATGGCATTGTTATCAACTGGCTACCAAACCAGAACAATGGCTCTTAAAATAAAAAATAAGTAAAAGACAAAAACATGAGATAATAGGTCTTATGAATTTATCTTTTAAAAAAGTCATAATTTTAGTTGGATGGGACAATGAATGGTTAATGGTTTAAAGGTAACCCTGTCGAGACTATGAACGTTTGCTGGCAGCAGAGGCAATACCTATGACAATAGAGTATATTATAAAACCAAAACTTGGAGAAATCCACTTACTTCATTATTAACACCGATCAAAGCTTGAGATAACCCAAAAGTGTTTTTGTTCTTAAGGAATTAGAAAGAAATTGTGAATGATTTTTATTTCTTTTTCATAGTTAAATTTTATTTGAATTATCCTAAAGATAGTTTTCATTATCTTTAAAAATCTTTACTTACTAGAAATATAGTGTTCATTTTATTTTTTCAGAGATAACTGTTTCTTTCAGTGAATCGCCAATTGTTGTGGCCAGCAACAACCCCCCTTTTATTTAATATTAGTAATCATACTAAATAAATGGGGACCCTTAGTTAAAAAATCCAAAAAAATCAATTAGTATTTGTTTCCCTTTTCAAATAAAACTTTCTATCATAACTTAAGGAAATTCCATAGAAAATCCTTAAGAAACACTTAAGTTTATGATAGATTACAATAAATTATTTCTTTGAGCGAAATAGCGCATCCATCGCAAATGGTAGATATCTTTTGTAAAACTGAATCTTTTAAACTGCGACTTTGCGATATTGCGATAATGCGATCCCAAAAAGCCTATACATTAAAATACTGGTCGCAAATCGCATATCGCAGAAAAATGTTAAACGAATACTTTTTATATGTGATATTTGTGATTTGTGATTTTGTGATATTTGTGATTTTGTGATGGTTACGCTTTGAGAAAAATGCGATTTGCGATATTGCATAGCAAATCACAGATCGCAATATCGCAAATTCTTAAAAGCTCGTTGTCCAATGTAAATCTTTTCATAAATCTATATCCGTTATGTGCTTTAAATGATTGAATTAATGAATGGATTGTCAATTATCAATAGAAAGGATTTTGTTTTGATTGAAAGGTTGTTTCCATTAGAATAATATATTTCATCCGCCTTTTTCATTTAAAACTATCTCATCACCTTTCTCACGTCATTACTCTCACTTAACTCGTAAAATCACAGGCGCAAAGGAGAAAAAGACTATACAAAGTATTCACAGAGTATTATGGGAAAGAAAGAGAAGACTCCAAGTTCTGAAAACAAAGAAATGGCTTCATTGTATGCGGATACTGCTTGCAATAAGGATGCCGGTATAACCACCTGGGAAGGAATGTATAATTTGCTCGAAGAATAAAATCCCAGGGTGATGCAAGTTGCGGCTACTGCAGGATCAAGTAATTCATCTGAAGCAACCCTTAAAGACCTGGCTTGTTCATTTCTACACCGAATAGCAGCAAGACCAAGAATTCTTCCATATTCAGACATGGTAAAATGGGTGTTGGACAACACCGATATTTCATACAGGCAATTTAGAACTCTAGATCAAGAGATCATCGGGTCGTTCACTACGGAAAATTTGAGGCTGATGTATCATTTGCCGGAACCTCAGGCGACTTATAATAAACAATTTATGAAGAATTTATCCAAAGAACATGTAAATTTGGTGGAATTAACAAGGGAATGGACCAAAAGAGATGAACCATTAAATAAAAACAAACACGGTATGTACAGTACTGGTTCACTCACCTCTCCATATTGTTTTGCTGCTGCTATGTTATGCAGGCTTTTTGGAAAGCCTGATATAAATATGGTCTTACCTGAATGGCTGCCATTGTTAAATGCTGTTGTTAACACTACTATTATAGACTGGGCCAAAATATTATCTGACAATTTATCCACTGCTATTTTCAATTACCGGTCTAAACGAATTGTTTCTCAGAGGATTTATCCTCCTTTTTATCTATCTGCTTATGTTATGGACATTAGCTGCTTTGTTTCTAAATTCCCTTTGATGGGTTGGCAATGGACGATTCAGGATCCTTTGCCTATTCATGTGTATCACAAGGAATTGTGGGAATCCAAGTTAATTCCTCATTTTTACAAGATTTGCCACGACATAATGTTTCCTCTGCACAAAACATTGTATAATAAAGATGCTCCAAGGTTTTCCCCGGAAGCACAAGTAGACATTCTCCTTGTCGCACGATGGTTTGGGGAAGAGTGGTTTACCTATGTGAGGGTTTTTGGAAGCTCTGCTTCTCCTCATGTTTTACCCTTATATGTTTCTGATAAAATTATAGCTCGGGAAATTGCATACCAAACCTGTGGTGAAGGAGGTTTGACAAAGGAATTAAGGGATAAGAAGAAGGCCATTTGGCCACAATTTCCCGTAGCTTGTGGGACATTTTCATTATTTGATGTTGGACATGCATTCAAGGAAGTAAGCAATATTACATGCTTACAATTGTTTAAATTTTCAAAAAGGTTATTCGACCCTAATGAAGTTGCTAAAAATTTCACCTCTGCAATCAAAGTAAGGATATTTTCCAGAGAAGAGGACCCTTTCGATGATATATTCCTAGGAAAATCCACACTGAAAGAAATTCTACATTCAGCACAGATGCAGTTATCTCCAGAACAATTTCAAGAATTTAAAGTTTACAGAGAAAGAAGACTAACTACTATCCCTTTGGAAAATTTGCGTTTGGAACCCGCAAGGGAACCAACTCCTAGTGTCAGTCTCAACGGCAGTTCAGGTACAGATAAGTCTAAGTCAAAATCTGAAAGAGAGACTTCTGAACGTTCTAATAAGTCTAATGAAGAGCAGGATAGAAATGAAGAATTAGTGAAAGATACTGCTCAATCGAAAGAACTTTCACAACAACAAATTTTGACTTCTCAGCAGATAAATCCTCCTCCTACCAATGTATAGCAACAGTCAGTCAAAATTGAATTAGACAAAGAATGGGAAAGCTTTAATCAATTGCTTAATGTGGAAGGACAGAATATACAGACCCCTGTACAGACAACAAAAGTTTTGAGCACAGGAATAAGTGGCACAGTCACAGAAACTGAGCACATACCTATCACTCTCTCGTCTGAAATTTTACTTAATGTAGAGGATATTCCTCCTCTAGATGTATTCTACAGCCCGAAGTATAAAGCAGTAGTGAAGAAGCAAAGGAAAAAGAGAAAATTAGAAGGTGCAATTGCTACTGAAGCAGAACAATTAGATGTTTTGTGGAAGGATCCTACCACAGAGCCTACTGATAATCTTGCTAAGTTATCTCAGATTACGGGGGCTTATGCTTCCGCAACTATTGACAAAGCATTTGAGATACATCTCTTATTAAATGAAAAAGAAGAACAGATACAAGTTCTGCAACAGCAATTGCAACAGGTACAGGCCAATAATGAAGCACAGATGAAACTTGAAAAGTTACAGCAACAACTTCAAGAAATGCAAATTGGATATCAAAAAAGTTTAGCTGATAAAGAGAAACAAATACAGATTATCCAAGATCAGCACAAAGATGATCCTAAGCTTCCAGAGTTTATTTCAGAAACTATTTCTTTAAACAATCAACTACTGCAACAAGAAGAAGTATTATGCCAAAAAATCTTGCAATGGAACTCTTTTTGTCAAGAAAGTGATAAGATCACTAATCATGTTGTAGATTTACGAAATGATTATGATTTAATTAATGAAAAAGTTACTGATTATTTGGTATGGCAAAAGACAGAGGAAGGAAGAAAAGCTGGTGCACCAATTATTAATGAAAACCATAAAGAAATACTTTTCAATGACTGGGATGCACAAATCAGAGGGGCAGAGAAAGCAGCAGAAGAATCGGCTACAGCAGCAAGCAGTCTTACTGATTTTGTAAATGAGAATTTGCACAAAGAAAATTTGATTTCAGAAACTGTTCCGGGATATCTTCCACAGGCGCATCAATTGCGAACAGAATGGACACAAAAGGAGGAATAAAAAGCAAAATCAATCCAAGGATTGACAAGATTAAACTGGGATTCTTACTGGACATATTTAGTGAAAGCACACAGTCAACACATTGTGCTTAATTGCATCATTAGTTCTGCTGAGAAGATTGCGCCTACACTTGCCGATTCTGTCTTTTCAGGACAGTTGAAATCTGAAGTCGGCCAACCACCTCTTCTCAAAACAATGTTGGATGCTTGCAAGTTTAAAGATCAAGTTCATAAGTAGTTAATTAATAGTCTTTATTTTTAGATTTAGTTTTAGTTTTACTGTATTTTTGCCTAGGAAAAGGACAGTCATTTAAACCGAATCCTTAATTTTTGTAATAAACTATTTTTATATTTAGCTAGTAGTATTTAAACCCTTCTCATGCATTTAGAGAAGGGTCTTGAATTATAATATTTTTGACTTGGAGATTACATTTCTGTACTCCACTGACTCTTATATTTTATAAAGGATCACATTTGGTGATTTTATGCAGAATTATCTTTAAAGGGTTGCATTTTTGTACCTTGGATTTGATTTTGCATCAGAATTACTGGGTTAGAATATCAAATTTCTTTTGAAAGCTTTCAAGATGGATAAGGTATTTTTATTTGTTCACTATTGATTTCTTTTTTCTTATGATATTCGCTTTAAAATTTGTTGTCATTTATATACATTTGGTTTTAACAACATTTCTTTATATATCATTTTTGAGTATAATTGAAATGTTATCTTTCATAAGTATATGTAGATGATATACTATGATGAATACAATATGCTAATATAACTCTGTTTAATTTCTTAAACAGAGATATCTTTATTTTTTTCTGCACATTTCGATTAAACGATATAATACATTTTTTATATTTATTGTTCAAACGGAATAATCTGAAGTTGTATTCACATTTGATTGCCCGGGTTAGTTTTAGAATTTATTTATCAGTATTTAGTTTAAATTAGACAGTTTTATTTCAGAAATTTAGTCTCACTTTCACTCATCCAAATCAACCCATCACCAACCCATTAGTTATAAGGAAACTGGTCCTTTCAATCCAGTCGGAACCACCATACCAAACGGATAAGGAGCTGTCCTAAGGTCCCGACTAGGTGGTTTTCCCCAATGTTTGAAGCAGAGATCTTCTAGGCTTCAACACCTGGTCAACCCAAACCTTATCCATCTTTGACCCCGGTTCAACCGGTCCCCATGACTTCTCCCGCTGCAACAATGCCTCAATCACCTCAATAGCAACCACCTCCTGTTGCGACCGCTTCGGGTAAGAAGGGCAAAGCTCACAAGGGGGCATCAAAGGACAAGGCTACCCCAACAAGCCCTACCCCTCCTCGGCCTACAAATCATACCATCTAGTGTGCTTTGTGTGATGTTGTCAGTCACGCCACCAATACTTGTCTGGAGTTGCCTCACCTTAAGTCGATGGTCAATGAGACGTTTCTGGAATTTGATATCCCTGAGGTCTATGTCACTATACCTGATTCAATCTTGAAACTCAAAACCTTGCGCACAAATCACCCTTGTGCTTTGTGCGATTTCCATGGCCACTATACTCACCTCTGTCCCCGCCTTGAAGAGTATCGCTCATCTTTGGAAGCAGTTCTCCAATTCGAGGCCAAGCGTAATGAGTCCACCACTCCCTTATTTGCACATTTTTCTTTGGAAAAACCAGAGGACACGAGTGCTCCCATCAACATTCCCCCTCCTAATGTCGAGATGACGGAGCCTTCATCCACCATTTTGTATCTATAATCATCCATGAGACCCTAGGAGGAAGTCCCCTTGGAAACTTCCCCTGATGTTTCGCTTGACCTCCCTTCAACAATCACCCTGGGCTCAACATCGTTGGATCCTTTATCTACTTAATCTTTTGTCGCCCCTTGTGACGATGCGCATGTGAACCTCTCTTCTCATGATGTTGAGTCAGGTAGCTTCACCATGTTAGGTAGTCTTTCTCCCACCATTCACCCCATATTCTATCACGATGATGACAGTATGGCAGAAATCACCACCCCTGACTTTATATATTCCCTCTTACATCAAACCCATGTGTTAGAACTACATACACCTCGTGGCCATTACATTGAAACCCAATGTTCGGGTAAGGGGGCACCCATATTAGAGAGACTAAGAGAAGCAATTCTCCACACCTCTCCTAGTGTATCTGGTCGTGTCGACTCTAGTACCCTTATTATTCCACATTTAGAAGAACCTCTAGAGTTCCATATCACTTCAGATCACTCTAGGGATGATACCCCTTATCGTTCCTTCATCTTATATCAACAACCCAGTCTCTTAGACATTTTTGTTGACCAACCTATTAGTTTTCTAAGAGAGCATCAGTTCATTATCTCCAAATCCTCTTTTTGGGATAGTGACACCATGTATACCAACCCAGAAAATTAAAGTCCATTTGATTCATATATGCAGTACTAAAAGAGATTGCTAATCCTCCATTTCCTTTCTCAAGCTGCATAACCATAACGAAAAAAAATGGTGCACCTCCTTTTCCTAAATACATTTTGGCATGACACAATATGCTTGGGGTAACCTAGGCCCCTCAACCATACAAATCCCATATCTCAGCCAAAAACAACACTAAAACCTCCTTTCTCTGACAGGTCACACTTTTCAGGTCATTTCCTGGGACAGGTCGTAGTTTTCTACCCAGTACCTGCTACCCAGGTCGCAGCACAAACCCCAAAAAGTGCGACCTGGCCTGTTCATGAGCTCTAGGTACTTGTTATTTTTTAGTACCTTGATACTTCACCAGGACACATTGTGTCCACGAAGTGTCTATTCACCTCTCCTCCAAATCAAATTTCCTCACTTACAACACTCGTACTGGGGGCAGCACTTTGCCTCCTTACTTGTCCTTGTTCGTGTTAATTTTTTTCATGAGATACCCTATTGTACTCATGTTTTTATGGTCCCCCATTAGACCTTTACTGTGTGGCAGCACCATTGAGTCACCATTTTTTAGAGCATCCGATTTGAGTCATCATCGCATTCATGGAATCTATCCTGAATCCCCTTATATCCTGTTATAGTCCTCCATCCTTCATTGCTTGGTCCCTCTCTCGTTGCACATTATAGCCTTCAATACCATTGTCCACTATCTCTCATGATATTGTGTCCATCGTTGCCCAGCCATCCATTCCCTTTATGCTCTAACAAGGGAAGTCATCCATCCGCTACTCAGTATCCCTCATTCCATCATCATCATTAGTATCCGTCTGTTTGTCGCTCTACTAGTTTCTCTCATGCCTTAGTTGGGGATCCCTCATCTCCTCACCTGTGGCAGACCTCCTTCTGTCGACATCAACTCATTTACTCCAGAATCCAGGTCTAGAGAGCGGTGTACCTTGGTTCGAGCTCCTTTCAGCATGATCGTGATCCGTATACTCAATGGTCTAGTGATACAGCAGCAGCTTTTGGTGATTCTTGGGTGTGTGTGAGATGTCTCAACCCTCATGAGGGGGTGGCCCTGCAGGTAGCCCCCCACATGCCCGAATGACTTCTTCATTTTCAGCCTTTGATGCAGCTCCTTACATTTGATGATGTCGGCCTCAGCCGCTTGTAGCGCCTTTTTGATTTGCATGTACCAGTCAGATTTTGCGAGCCCTTCCCCGCGTATAGGGGGCATTTGGGTTGTATCTGTATCTCATGTACCAAAATATTATTGTATAAGCCCTGGATATTATTCCAGGCACAGCATGTATGTAGGATTCATCATTCTATTTTCTGGCTCGTATTTATGCCAGCATGTACTTTATAGTTCGGTTCCTTGTTTACTGGACTTCTTATTCTTTTGTACTTTGTCTCGGTGGGCATAGGTATGCCTCCACCGCCGCCTTTCGCATAGGTACCACTTCATAAACTAGAGACTTGTTGCACCTGTAAGTCTCGTCTCCTCAGGGTCAGGTCCTTTAGCACATTAGACTACCTTACATTTCTCTCTCTGACTTCCCCCTTGATGTCTAGTGATTGAGTTCTTACAACATACTTCGGTCATATGATTTGCTCCTAACACTCGTATGTTGGGGGGCAATCTGTTACACCATTTTTTGATCATCTAACCTACTATCATTAGATGAACCCAAGTACACCATGTAAGACCAATTTTTACCCTAAGTAAAATTGCTTTCACTATGTGAAATAACTTAGTAAAACACCTTTATTAAGTTGTTTATGGTCTAAACAGGAAACCCCAAAAGGAAATAATAAACAAACCTATATTTGTTTATATTTCCTGGTCATATTTAACCCAAAACAAGGAAATTAATTAAATAAATCCTTATTTATTTGATTATTTCCTAGGAATAAGTTATTGAAATCCTATTTAAATAATATTCCTAGTTAAATTTGACTAAATCATTTATAAATAATTAAATAAATCATTAATTTATTTATTATTTATAAATAAAGGAATTGACCCAAGTCAAAAATCCTTTTCCATCCAACAAATATAATAAAATATTCATAAAGGGTGGTTCTAGAATTTGATTAATAATATTTTATTCATGCACCAAGTTCTAGATCGCCCTAATATTTTGTTATAAATAGAATGGTTTTCCCCATTCATTAGGCACCTTCCATTGCATTAGATCACTCTGGATCTATACACTTGGTCACATTCTCCATTTTTGTCTTGTGAGCTCCCATTGAGTTCTATGTTTGTCTAGGTTTTCTACACCAACAAGAGAGAGAGATTTTAGATCTGAAATGCTGAGGACTGTCAAGAATCCATCCCATTGAGGAGAACTAGAAAACACCTTTCTTGTTTTCCTCTTAGTTGCCCCTTTTTAATATAATATAAAAAATTATTTCAAATACATTGTTCTTGTCTTGTCTATTGGATGCATGGAGCCACATTTTATTCTTACTGCTTAATATCTTTTATGCTTAGATCTAGATTTGTGCAACATTATTTGGATCAACTAACCGTAGACTTAAAGATATTAGCAACCATAATTGATGTTAGGGCTATTTTTTATGCGTAGCTAAAGTGGTATTTTACGACGAAAGATTCATACTAACACCTGCATTGACACTTGTCACGGTGTCACTAGAAAAAATTGAAGAATATTCCTAGAATATACCTTGTATGCTGATTGGGTTTCAATGTCATCCTTTTTTCATGTTCTGCAAATTTTTTAGTTGTTTAGGAAAACGAATAGCAAGCTCTATCTTCTTCATCTGGACTCTGTTTTCAACGAAATGAATTGTGCCAGATTCCTAGCAATGAGCTCTTCACTTTCATTATGTTTCCAATAAATTTTGAGAAATTTAATTTTTTAGCTTTTATATTGAGCACCTGATCATTCCTCCCCACTATAAGCATTTTGGACCCCAAAATATCTTTGATTACTGATCATGTGGATGAGGGTATTATTCCCTCACCCTTCCAGTCTCTATCCACTAAAATTTTCATATTTTGATCAACTGGAGCTTTTCACAAAAACTTAACTTTTTCCTTGTCTCTTGCGAACTTCTCTTGTTGTCATTGACACCATCATGTTGAAATTCCCATGAATTTTCATAGAAACAAGCTATTCTTTTAGAAACCATCTTGTTCCTACCTCGTTAATCAATCAAAGGAAACTTAAAAAATGTCTCACCTTTCACATTGTCATCATGGAAATTCTTAACTGATCTTACTTTATACTTACGTCGACTCTTGACCAAGTATCTTCACCATTGCCATGTTCCCTTTGGAAACCAAAAATAATCATTTGTGGAACCCATGCCTTCATTTTCAAGCTGCTTTGCCACTTTCTCTTTTACCTTTTCCCTCTCTTGCATCAACATCTTGCTTCCAACACTGATGTTGACTGCTGCAATTTTTTTACATCTTATTTACCTCCTTGCAAAGGAAACCTATTAGAGTCCTATAGCATTTCATTACAAGCATAATAAGCCTTAAATTTTTCATTCGATGCATTTTTTGAAAGGTTTTAATCAAAACATCTCTATGTTTGATCATCAACAATGTCAAATTATGTCTTGCATTCGCTATCCTCTTCATTTATCCTGCATGTATAAGAGACAAACTTGTCTTCTTCTTATGCGCTCTAAATATGTACTCAATACTATCTTTAAACAAGTGATAGTCATTCTCATGGTGATGAAATACTGCTTTCCTATCATATAGATAAGGACTTCCCAATACAATACCTAATATCTCAAGCATCACCACATCAAGTTCAACTTCATCAAGAAAGTTTTAATTGATGGAAAATCTTAGTATGCACTTCCTTGTAACCTGCAAGTTTGAATTCTTGCATATCCACCCTAAATGATAAGGTCTTATATTTCTAATAGTTTCAAGGTCTAGCTGCTTAACCAAGTCTTCAAAAATCAAGTTATCCTGTGACCCACTATCAAAAAGTGTGTCTATATTTGTATGTTTAGAGACAACTGTAATATGGAAAAGTTCTATTATTGTATCATCATCCTGAGTGACATTGGAAAATTTTGAAGAAATAGTGATTTCTATGTGTTTACCTTTCAAACCCATGGTTGTAATCCTTGTCTCATTTCCTGAATCTGACCCTAATTCATGTTCAATTATTGGAACAATTTTCCATTTTTCTTTGGCTTTCAATTTGTTTGGCTTCAACCCTGGATGAAGTTTCCAACAGTGGTATTCATCATGGCCATCCTTAAAATAGTTTTTACATGTGAGTTCCTCTTTCTCTCTTTTGACAGAGCTATTTTTCTTTCCTCTTCCATAAAAATTTCTCTTTCCTTTACCCTCACTATCACTTTTCTCATATATGTTATGTTTCCCTCTTGCTTCTAAATGTGTGGCTTGAATACAAACCTCATCTGTGTTTGTGGGACTAATCATGAGAATAGTGTGCCTAAGGTAATTGTGAAAACCCCCAATGTACTTAACAAATTTTCTTGAGAATATAAATAAATACCCAAAATAAGAGCTCTTCTCCTAAATTCATGAGTATAATCTTGCACACTTTGCCCTTTCAACTATCTAAAATTTTGCCAATCCATAATGGCCTTTTGCATGTAACCTAAGGGATATAATTTCCTTTTAATGGAAGCAATAAAACTTGACCAAGACATAGATATCTTACCGTATTTTTTAATCTCTTCTCGAGTCCTTTCTTCCCACCATACAATTTGTTATCCTTCCATCCTCAAGGAAGCCAATTGAATCATAATGTCGTCTTCATGAAGGTTCTGAATTTTTCAATACACCTCTAATTGAAATATCAAATTGTCCAATCTCTCTGAATTTATCTTGCCATTATACATTGGAATCTCAAATTTGACATCAAGTTTGAGTAAGGCTGTTTTTCCTCTTGTGGTCTTTGAGTGAGCAAGGGTAGCTTTTAAGGTGAAAGTGGAAGATGATGTTGATGGTGATGATGAGGATGGTGGAGATGGAGGAGGATTTCCTCCACTGCCTTTTGAATCCTTCTCTTCATCCTTCTTATCATCTGAAGTTCCTTCTCCATGTGGAGGATTGGAACCTTCTCCTTCCATCCCAGCAGTGAATGCATCAAACATAATTTTAACCATCCTCTTTATTTCATTGAAGTATTTCTTGACATCATCCTCTTCTGAATGACCTTCAATTTCTCCAACACCTGACATGATGGCTATGGATTCAAGCTAAACTTCTGGTGCTTGTACCTCTTCAATATCGGCTTCTTGAGACAAAACTTGAAGTGCTTCAAGTGCATCTATGAGTGGAACTTTGGGTGGAGATGGTGCTCTTGTAGCTCTCCTTCTTCTGGTCCTGATCTCAGGAATTGCAAACAAAAAATTTTCCTTCACCTCTCTACAACTTTAACCTTGTAAGAATCACAAATTTGCAACCATTAAACTTGCAGAAAACTCAAGCAACTATCAAGAAAATAACCTTGCCTTTCAACTAGGCTCTGATACCAACTTGATATTAGTATGAATGTTAATTTTTCTATGCTAATTTAATCTTTAGATTTAAAATTAATTTTCTAATTTTATTCTTGACGTACATAGGTTTCCTTGTTCTTTATGTGTATTAAATGGGTAAATTAGATGAGTTTTATGAGTTAATTGAAGAGCATAAAGCATGAAATAAATATGTTGAACAATAGAAAAACAAGTACAAAAAACCATCACAATTGATCCATCAACACGGAGTTTTGATGAAGGATTTCACCCCTCCTGGGCTACATCTCCTTGGTCCAGCTTCCATGTCTTGGGCCTCTGTATTATCTCAAAAGTGAAAAAATTGTTGTTTAAATTCACCTACATTTCCTGAAACATTCTTCAATGAGTACAGAATGTCTAAATATATCAGAAATGACTCTTCTTTCTCCTAATTTGGTCAAAAATTTCTCTATATATGGTAAAAACCATTTTTCCTAGTGAAATGCCTCCAAAACTAGAGGAGACTCCAGTTAGCTCCACTAATTATGGAGGTCCGACGAACTTGGCGGACTTCGTTGAATTCACCGCTAGTTTAAATCTAATTTAATTAAGTTAATCGCGAATTAATTGCAGATAACTATGAGATTAGTGCATAAAGCATGTTTTAGTTTAATCCCATATTAAACAAGGATTAGAGTAATAATCATGGGTTAGGGTGCTTAAACTTGCATTACCAGCCTTAATTCCGCACTTATGATCTTTGTTCTTCTGTGGTTATGGTGACTTGATCTCATGGGGAGGGGGTTGGCCCCCTCTGTACCCCCGTCACTCCAACCGTTTGATAATAAATATAATTCAAAAATGTATAGAGTTGTGTCCTATGGCGTCGTTTATTGGTAATGGTAGAGAGTAGGTTGGTGGAGGTCGTGGGGTCAAGCCTCGACTTATGCCCATCCTTGTGTTAAAATTTTGCGCCAAAAACCATATATAAAAACCTTTTAATATATTGATTTCAGAATTTGGCTTAAAATGTAATATGCACCCACCATATGTATTAAACTTAGACTTTGTAATATGATAAAAATGCGCCAACCTATAATATAGTCTGAATACCATAGCTGGAAATTTCATATTTCAAATACTTTCGGACTTAAATCATAACCCTTGGAAATATAATGCAATTCGACCTTGGATAGGATCCACCAAAAGGGGCATGTGGAATCCCCTGGCTGCACCATGTGTCAGCCTCTGGTTGGCCTGTCCATCCATATAAAAAAAATCTTATTCAACCTTAGCAGCCAAAATATTAAAAATAATTCACCTTCAAACCAAACTGGCGAATCCTGCAGTAACACTTGTCACAGTGTCACTGGGAAAAACTGAAGAATATTCCCAGAATATACCCTGTATGCTGACTGGGTTGCCATGTCATTCTTTTGTCCTATTCTGCATATTTTTTAGATGTTTAGGAAAATGAACAACATGCTCTATATTCTTCATCCATAATCCATTTTTGACGAAATGAATTGCACCTGATTCCTGGCGACGATCTCTTCGTTGCCATTCAATTTCCAATCAATTTTGAGCACTTTCATTTTTAATCTTTTACATTGAGCACCTGATCAATCCTGTTGTCTCCTTAGCCATTTTTTCCTTCAACTGAAGTATTTTAAGCATATGCTTAACCTCTAAAGGTTCATCTGGCCTAATGTGTAGCTGTCCAGTGAAAACAACATCAGAAACTGGAGGAATCATGTAGGAGGATGTATATGTGAAAAAATGCAGCATAAGCCACTGGCTGTGAGGCTTTACTAAATACCTCCAATATTTCTCCCAATCTAGATTTTCCAGCTTCTTGATATGTTATTCTTTTACCATTGACACTTCTTGCCACTACCTTATCAAGTCTTTCACTATAGGCAATGCACCGAGAGGACATATGTCAATAAGGTTTGCAGCAATGAGATTTTTACTAATAGTTTCCACAATGTTAGTAGCCACATCCTTTGCTCTGCAAATGGCTCTTTCTGCATGTTTCAAATGTATATCCCAACCTGTAAACAATATTTCTTTCTTTGAGTCCACAATCCTGGGTAGGTTGGCCTTTCGGCCATCAGTATAATCATCCCAGGTGAAAAACTTGGAAACCTTATCATCTATATCATCAAAACTAATCCTCATATCTGAAATGTGATTCATTAGTGAATCTCTCTGTTCACACAATTCAAGAATACTTGATAATTTTAGACAAAAAATAACATATTGTTGTGCTAATAAAGTGTTTAGTTCTAGGGCCTCTTTTTTGAATTCATCAATCTTTGGGTTATCTTTTAATTGCTCAATAGAGAGCTTCAGATTATGAATTAGAGTTTCCTTCGAAATAGTATCATTTTGGTGCTGAATTTTCAACTGGTCCATGCTCTCATGGAGCTATGTGATCTATACCTATAACTGTTGATTGAAACTTTGTTTTCTACCTGTAGCTTAAGTTAAATTTGGATGATTTTCTCATCCTTTTGTTTCAACTGTTGAACTTCTGAGACTTTATCAATACTTGTAGAGGCATAAGCTCTTGCGAACTGAGTTAGGAAAGTTAGATCCTATGAAGGATCTGCATTTGTGTCTTTCCAAAAAATATCCATTGATACATCTCATTGGAAAATGGGTTGAAATTCCTCTGTTCTCCCTATTTTTTTATGTCTGCTCATAACCGCCTTGTGTTTAGGAATGTAGAAAATGTCCAAAGGAGGGATTGCCTCAAAGTTAAGAAAACATTTTAGTGGTGGGAAAGGCTCGGATGAATTCCATTCTCTCTGCGCTTACTAACTTGTCATAGGGCTCAGCAATGAATGAGTCCTAAATTTTAGTTTGAGGTGTATGCACAATCTGTTGTTGATCAATAACTATGGCTCCTTGGTCTTCTTGTAGTTTTAGATTAAAATCCTTCCAAAGATCACTTAGATTACTTGGGAAATCAAAATCCATAGTTTGAACTTCGACTGATTTATCTTGGTTTGTTTTACCAAGGACTTTAGTATCCTTAGATGTCAGTTCATTTTCATTTCCTTCTGAGATAAGGGTTGTGAGACATCCAACAATTTCAATGGAATTGTTTCCAATCTCTTGTTCCTACATTGTTTAAAATTTAGTAATTGTTGTGGATGGAAGCGTAAGGTTGCAAAATTTTGAACTTTAGAATAATTATTGACAGAGTCAAATATTTCATTGAAATCATCATCTATGTGTACAAAAGGCCTAATCTTCATGTGGGTAGTGAAATTATTTGAAAGTTTAATTGGGTCATACTATCTATTTGGAATTGTGAATAACTTCAAGAATTCAATTTTACCAATCTCTATAACAGCATGCTTGTAATTATCCAGAACATAAACACCACAATTAATTGGAATGGAGGGCCATGATGCTTTCTTAGCCTCCTTCAGAAACCTGTTTATTCTATTTCCAACAGTCTGATATGCAACTTTTCTCACAAGAATCTTGTCAGGAACATATAGGGGAAAAATGTGTGATCGATCTAAGCTCCCAAATACTTGGACATATGTGAACATCTCTTCTCCAAACCATTTTCCTACAGAGGAAGAAGCATTTTGGACCTCTTTTGATAGTTTGGGGGCTTTCTCATTAAAAACAACTTGAAACAGAGGGAGAATAAATCCCTGGAAAATTTTATAAAAATGACTATCATACTTAGATTCCCACAACATAATATTAAATACGTGAATAGGTACAGGGTCTTCAGTAGTCCATTTCTAGCCCATGGCTAGAAAGTCAGAAGTAAAACACACAGTGTCCATGATATAGGAACTCATATAAAACTGGGGGGGAATTTTGGAGGAAATGGAGCAATTTTTCCTATATTCTAAAATCTGAGTGGAAATATTATTAGACAGAATTTTTCCCCAATCCATAACATAGGATTTTTAGTTGCTTCCATGACAAGAACCCATTCTACTAAAAATCGAGTAGTGTCAGGCTGACCAAAAATCCTAGAAATCATCACAGAGACTAACAGTAGGGGCTTGCAAGGGAGTTAGTAGAATACATACCCTTTTCATGATTCTTGTTCTTATTGGGGTTGCTTCTCCATTTCTCGATTGGCTTTGATTTGAGCTCTTTCTCTTTGGCGAACTTTGCAATAAATTATTTATCATAAACCTTTTCAGGGCCTTAGATATAGTACATCAGCTTCAGGTCTTCGACTTTAAATGAACCAATCATCGTTCCTCTACTAGTTAGAAATGTCATATCCTCGATGTTGAGATTATCAATGATCCATCTTACCATATCATTGTATGGTAATATTTTAGGTCACGTAGAAATTCGATGCGAGAAAGAATTAGCTACTTATTCAATTGCAGCTTATGAGGAATCAGGAGCATCAGCAGTTGCCTTCCTTTGAAATTTGTAAGATGTTTCATCCTCGATCAGCTTATACATGGATTCCCATTAGGAGGATTCACTTTCTGGTCCACATTTAGTATCTTTAAATAGAGGAAGCATATTTTTTCTCTCGGTTGTAGTGGGTGCAGGGTTTACAAGGGCCATATGCTTCTTAGATTTCTTAAGAGCTTTAGACATCTCTGGAGATTTCTTCTTATTTGGGCTCGCTTACAAATAAAAGAGAAAGTATAAACGGAAAGAGGGAACTTTTGATTTTACAAATGCGCAACTACCATAGAAATAGAAATGTTTAAATGGATGAGACTTGGCACGCTGATAAGATATGAATTCAATTCTTCTTATAGTAAAATGATTATGGAGGTATGGGTGACAAAACCGTTAAGTTATGACATTAATGGTTGATATGGGTTGTTGTTCACATATAATAATTTCTGCATTAAAGCTAAATATGTCACGTCGCAACATTTCTCATGTGTAAATCTTCATTCAATATTGATTGGCTTATTTTTTTCCGACTGTGATATCGCAAGCGCAATATTGACGAAAATAGATGGAGTGTGAAATGCTTAAGTTGGCGAAAGTGTGATGTGCGATTTGTGATGGCTTATATATTGCATCGTGGAACATGGTCGGGGGAACAAAATTGATTATGTTTGTGGGAATGCGATTCGATGGAGTATATCGCATTGGGGAAATATGGGAGGTGACAATAAGACTGTTGGGACAGAATTTGCGAAATACTATTTGTGATGGCTTATGTGGCAGAAGTGGGTCCCATAAGTTTTCCTTATAGAATTTTTCTTGGAAAAATTCATTTCCCTTTTATAAAAGTGATTTTTATTATACATATCAGATCACAACTTGTTTTAAGTGACCTTTTAGAAGTCATATGTGCTTCATTGCGGTATTTTGATTGTGATAATGCGATATTTCTCTTCTTAAGTGCTTTTAAGGCCAAAATTTAAGGTTTTATCCATTTTTTATTCCTATGCCTATCTAATGAATCAATCTAAGGGTATTATTTGTTTTAACTCTAGAAAAATTAAAAAGGGTCCCCATTATTTTCTAAGGTATCTATTGCTAAAATAATGGGGGTTGTTGATTAGCACAAAAACACCATAGAGATATTTTTCCATATTTCAAGGGTATTTATGACAATAGTTCATCGAATAATGAAAGTTTCGGATTTGGCATAATTTGTGTGGAAAATTTATGCGTAACATATTTCCCTCTAAAGTATAAATTTAGAACTTGTATGATAGTTGAGGTGCTTTAGCATGCAAATAAAAGGATCAAGGAATCACTGGTTGGAGACTTGCAAATAAAAAATCAAGGAATTATAATACTAAGTTATCATATGATCATCATTGAGGTAGGTATTCCCATACTCAGAGTACAAGTATCTCAAATAACAAGTATGGATGTGTACAAATATCCATGTCCACGATAGACTCAGTGTGGATGCAACCATTAAACATCATAGATCAATTTTACAATCATGAATACTTAAAATTTCACGCAACCTAGATATATCAAACAAGATCCAAGGTCTTTATCTCTATCCATCTGTAGTAAAAATTTTACAATCTGAATAAAAGTATTGAATTCCAACATGGTAGAAACCATATAATTACCAGCCGATAATGATGACCCATTAGGGGGATTTTGAGGTCTAAAATGGGCCTCCTAAGGAAATTACAAAATAATAGTGGAAATAATAAAATAAGACTAGATTACATCATCAAATTTTAGAGGGAAAAAAGAAAAAACTACTTTTTCAACTCATATTCCAACTTATATCCCTGTGGGTTTACTCAAATTTCGAGTGGGAACACTTGTTGGATGCAGAATTTGATTCCTCCTCCAAGGACTACCCATGTTGCATACTATCTATGGGCCCTGTTACACGAAAAATGAGAAATACATGAAACAACGTGGTTGCAATCACGTTTTTCATGTATTTATCATTTTTTTGTATAGCAGGGTCCATCGAAAGTATGTAACATGGATACTCCTTGGATGATGAATTAAATTTTACATCCAACGAGTACTCTCACTTGAAATTTAAGTAAGACCTTAGGGAGATAAGTTGAAAAAACAAGCTGAAAAAATAGTTTCATTATTATATTATTCCTAATATTTTTACTTTTTAACCCCAAAAATGGTGAATCATTCTACATGGTTGACATCATCATCTTGAATCATATTGGTTCTTATAAAGTTTATTTTGGTTTACATTTTTCTTAGGAGGCCCATTTTATGCCTCAAAAGTTCTCTAATGCATTAACATATGCGAGAGAAACTTCTAAAAATGACAATGGTTCTCAAGTCACTCTAGTAAATTATACGAGACGTGAATAAATTGTTTTAGTTTTTATGCCTATAGAATAATTTGATTGAAGGACAACGATGATAACCTATCGTCAAAAGTGAGAAACTTTCCATTAAGGCATGCAGGCTCCAAGGTACTAAAGGAGGTTTTTATATAAAATTCCTAGATAATGATCTGAAGTAAATAGGAACTGATCCATCATAGGAGGTCCTACGACACGAAACTTGCATTTAAAGTTTTAAAGAGAAAATTAGGAGTGATTCAGGACTAACTGGGGGATTACCGACACGATTGAAGGATTTAAGGATTGCAAAGTAATTTTAACGAAGGTTGTGCTTCTCATAAAAATATTGGAGACATGACATTTGAATTCGAAGCATTTGAATCAAAATAGGACCAAATACCAATATGAATACTTTCAATGAGGTATGATCAAATGAGAGGAAAAATTATTTCCCAACCCTGACATGAAAACATGAAAACGTGTCATGTTTAAGAGCGACATATTTCCTTTTCAAATACAAAAGATAAATGTTCCTTTGCTATTCCCCCCCCCCCCCCCTCCCCCACTATTAGTGGCAAGTACCTCTTTATTCTTACACATTCTTGAGGAGGATAACATATTCTTTTCATATATTCTCATTCTTTGGATGAGTCCTTAAAAGTATTTATAACAAACCCTAGGAAGTAGTGGCTTGGTCTCATCATGATTGTAAATTCCTACATTGTTTACATTTTATGATTCCAATGAAGGGGTAAATTTACTTTTTTCATGTTTAGAGAGTTTGAAAAATAAATGAAAAGGAAACTCCATAAGGTCCTTTTCTGTAAATTTAGTATCTCGAGGCTGAAAAAGTATAAAATAATACAAGAGAGAACTATTTTATCTATGATAAATTAAAGTAGTCATTTTTGTAAATAATTTTCTCAATCTAGAAAAGGGTTAAACTTATAGTGTGTAAATTTTTCTTAGAATTCTTTTATGAGTGTGAATGTAACAAACTTGCTCGACTAAATTTTTATATTTCAAGAGTCAAAAAGGGCTTAAAGATAACACTAGGTGTTTTATTTTTCATAAAGTTTTAATGAGTCAAAAATGTGATAAAAGTATACTCTTGTTGTTATGTTATATTTCAACATTTCAACTTGAGGCTCTGCTATTATTTTCTCAAATGTTGTCCCTAATGAAGTGTTGCAAACTTTGTCCCCTGATTTTGCAAAAAAATTTGCACCTCCATTTTTTTCTAGCCAACAAACTCTCTCTACATCAAACATTGGTGCTTCATCATCTACTATTCAAAATCCACCAATTGTTGTTCTACAGATCCCAACAACTCATACCATGGCAAGTCAAAACCAACCCCCTAACCGAATGGTTGCAATTTTTGTTGCAAGATATGCCCCTTTGGTTTTACCTCAACCTATGAATGTATTACCTAGAGAAGATTATCTCAAGTATATGCTGAAATTTACTGGTGAGGGAGAGGTAACAGATGAAGAACACCTTGCTGATTTTTATGCCTATGCTGACAATCTGAATATTGAGCATGAAGATGTTCAGATGAGAGTTTTTGTTTAGAGCCTTGAGGGTGATATTAGGAAATGGTTCATATCTTTGACATCTGGTAGCATCACTGGAATTGAAACCCTAGATTATACATTTTTAAGGAAATGGGGTGATAAGAAAGATTTATGTATTATATCGCTGAATTTGGTGCAATAAAAAGAAAAGAAGGAAAATCCGTTTCTGATTTTTCTAAGAGATTCAATAAGATGTATAGTAAAATAACTACTAAAATCAAACCTTATTAGGAATATGACTTCTGTGATCCATAAATTAATTATCAAATCTTTCGGTTAAAATCACAATGGAGAATTTTGTGTCGACGCATTTCGAACTAGCCAGTGTGGTTCATCATCAAGACAAGATACGAATTATTGGCAAACTAGCCGTTATGGTACAACGGCTATGTAGAGCTTCTTTTTCTATTTAAGTTGCGTCCTTGATCAGATTTCATATCTTGTCCTGATGATGAACCACACTGGCTGGTTTGAAACGCGTCGACACAAAATTCTCCATTGTGATTTTAACCGAAAGATTTGATAAAATCAAACCTATTGAAGATTCGGCCAAAATCACTTATGTTGGTGCCTTTGATCTTGATTTTTCTTTATTATTGATAGAAATAAGATCTACATCACTAACACAAATGCAGGACAATGCACTAGAGGTAGAATCTACTGTATTAGCAGTTGGTAGGCTTAGAGGAGGGATTGACAAAGAAAAAAGGAAGCAAAAAGCTAAAGTTTCATCTCCAGGAACTTTTTTCTTTTTTCCCTCCAAAATTTGATAATGTAATATAATATTATTTTATTATTTCTACTATTACTTTATAATTTCCTTAGGAGGCTCATTTTAGACCTCAAAATTCCCTTAATGCATTGTAACTTGTGCAAAGATAATCTTGACGTTAGATTTATCCTAGACTTGTTTTTTAAAACACACAACAGAAATTTCAAAAGATGTGGCAACGCAATCCCTGCGTAATGAGGAAGATGCCATCAGTAAATCCCAGTAGATACAACTCATATACACCTAGTCTGGATATATCTATCATATCCTTCCAAACGCTCCACGCCTGCAAACTTACAGAGAATCAACATGCACGTCAAATACTGTTGATGGATTGATATGGTCATTAGCCCAAACTCAACCTAACAAAATTCAAATATACGATACCACAAAAATATATCACAACCATGATACTACCATAGTCAACTTGCACCATTTCAAAAAATGACTAATAGGGAAAACCAATACCCTCCCCCTCAAGGAGGAATATACCATCCCCCTCAGGTAAATCAATACTAATCTAAGAACATTGAGGTAAGAGATTCATCCTAGAATGTGTATGCCAGCCAAGTACAAAGAAACCAATAATATCCTTTTCCTGCACAACAAAAAAATATACCATAACGTGCTGGAAATATGATGCAGAGTGTTGTCCTCGATGGCACCCCACTGAATGGAGATGAAGACATGCGACTGTTGACATGTGTTGTCCTCGATGGAAATCCACCTGATGAAGCTATTCTTGACTTGATGGACTTGGTAAATGATGTAAATCTGATGTTTTTTGACAATATGATGCTGAGTGTTGTCCTTGAAAGGCAAACCACTTGATGAAGTTGTGCTTGAGAGAATATGTTCTTGATGAAGAAAATATGATGTATCTACAGTGTGTACAGAAGGCAATGAAGAAAGGAATTCAGAATGTGCTCAAAGTATGATGAAAAGAGTATGTCTCTATGTATACATGGATCTGTCTAAGGGAAGTCGCGTATGCACGCATAAAAGAACGTTCCAAGTCGCGTATGGGCAAAAGCGCTCAAAAAGTGCAAAACCAAGGGTAACCACCATGGTATTGACCCATTGTATTGGGTAATGATCCGCCTAATTGACCCCGTCCAGGAATACCATCGGAAGTAATGTAGTTTTGGGCTCATGGTATTGAAAGGGGCTCATGGTATTGAAAAAGGATAAACCTATATAAAGAGATGAAATTCATTGTGCAAATCATGAGTGTGGGTGCAAGATGTCTGAGCTTGAATGAATACTTCTCTCTAAAGTAGATCTGAATGGAAAGGGTTACACTTGAATGATAAATCTGAATGTATGATGCACCAATGATGAAGAAGGGGATCTAGATCTGAAATGTACTTGTATCTACTAGATCTGCTTATGGAAGGCTTAGATCTGAATTGAGGAGAATATCTGTCTGAAGTAAAAGGGTAAATCTGAACAGAATTGCAGATCTGAAGAAGTATGTTGCTTTATAATGATTGAAGATCTATACACTACTTAGATGCAGAGGAAGCGCGTATATACGCGGCTTCGCTGAAGAAAAAGCGCGTATGCGCAATGCAATTGGCTCTGTAATTTGTACAGAGGTATACGCGAGTTTATGTGGACGGAAGCGCGTATATACGCGACATCAGTGAAAGGAAAGCGCGTATGCAAACTAGGGTTTGCTGAAGTCTGTGGTAAGAAATGTCTGATCTAATCTGTTGTGTTGCTGCTATCTGTATTCTACTATTCTAAGTTTCCTGTATCAGTTTGGTTGTATGGTTGAGCTTGAAAGGATGAAAAGGGTCTAGTCTGAAAATATGATGAAACGTGGCCTACAAGTATTGTTCTATTGAAGTTTTTGGATCCAGTGTGAAAATTGATGAAACGTGGTCCAAGGTGGTGCTGAGGGTTGTAGCCTTCAGTCAGGGGGTTGTAGCTCCCTTCCAGGTGAGGCTGGTAAACGAGATCGGGGGGTCGTTGCTCCCTTCCAGGAGAGGCTGGTAAACGAGTCAGGGGGTTGGAGCTCCCTTCCAGGAGAGGCTGGTAAACGAGCGCAGGTGGGTGCCTGCGTGCTGGTCAAGTCTGCGCCAGCACATATGTTGTAAGATGTTTTCTCTATAATAAAACATTGAAGGCTGAGCAACTGCAGCGGTGGTTTTCTCCCGACTTGGGTTTCCACCTAAAAATCCTGGTGTTCATGTGTGATGCTTTGTGTGATGGTTTATTCTGTTCTTACTGCACATGTTTACTGTTTATAAAACATCTAATGAATGAATGATGGAATGATATAAGTGAAGAACTAATGGCATAATTAGATCTCTGTGTATACGCGAGTTTTATGAAGGATATTCGCGTGTATACGCTAGTTGGCTTCAGCAAAGTAGCGTATGGGTTTTAAAGGAATGAAAAAGTAAAATTTTGAATATGCAGTAAATACTGATTCACCCCCCCCCCTCTCAGTATTTTTCCCAACAACTGGTATCGGAGCAGGTTCTTCTGCAGAAGCTTGATCGCTTGAAGGAGATCCGTCGCAATGGGAAGTCAAGAAGGAGTGATGTCTATAAAGCCACCTCTATTCAATGGAAGCAATTTGATATTCTGGAAGGTACGAAAAAAAGCATATCTGCAAAGTCTTGGTGCAGATGTATGGGCAATCGTGGAAGAAGGTTATCAATACCCAGCAAGTATTCCTACTGATGCAGCAGAAAGGAAGAAGTATGAAACCAATGCCAAAGAAGTAAATGTCTTGCTAGGAAGCATGTCTGAATCAGAATTTGCTAAAGTGATGCAGCTACATTCAGCAAAAGAAATATGGGACAAAATCATTCTAAGCTATGAAGGAGACACAAAGGTAAAAAGTGCAAAACTCCAAACACTTAGAATTGAATATGAAAATTTGAAGATGCATAGTGATGAGAGTGTTGCCAGTTTCTTTCTTCGTCTGGATGATATTGTAAATCGAATGAGAAATTTGGGTGAAACCATAACTGATACTACTCTGGTGGAAAAGGTCTTAAGATCCTTGACTTCAAAATTGGACTCTAAAGTTTCAGCTATTGAAGAAAGGCAAGATCTGCAATCACTTACTATTGTTCAATTACATGGTACTCTGACTGCTTTTGAAATGAGACAAGGAGGTCCTTCTCAAATAAGAGAAGCTGCTTTTAAGGCATCTACAAAAGGAAAGGAAAAGGAGGTTATCAAAGAATCCAACTATGTATCCGATGAAGAAGAAGCAAATTTCGTGAGAAAGCTCCAACTAGGTACAGGAAGATTCAAAGGTAAGCTTCCCTTCAAATGTTTTGAGTGTGGTAAAGTTGGTCATTATGCTGCAAAATGTCCTTATAAAAGAAAAGAAGTAGTAAGAAGGAATAAGAGCCGATCTAGCTCTAAGAAAAGTTACTATGCTAATGAAGATAGTGATGAGTCATCTAATAGTGAGGAAGAATGTGAAGAAGATCTTAGACTTCTCATGGCATTTGAACAAAAAGAAGAAAAGGATAATTTTATGGATGCTCTAGAGGAAAACGATTTTCTTGAAGAAAATAATCAACTCAAACTACGCTTAGAAGATTACAAAATTCTCTTAGAAGAACAAA
This sequence comes from Pinus albicaulis, assembly GCA_034641835.2. Classification (NCBI taxonomy): domain Eukaryota; kingdom Viridiplantae; phylum Streptophyta; class Pinopsida; order Pinales; family Pinaceae; genus Pinus; species Pinus albicaulis. Next base: position 228,844,024 of record CM076571.1, on the reverse strand, counting down.
AGATAATCAGAGAGACCATTGAAAAGTAGCTTGAAGAAGCAAAGAAACATATTGAAAAACTAGAATGTGAAGTGGTAAGTCAAAGAAAATAAGTTGAGAAAGCAAAAACCTTGAATCTTAGATTTGCTAAAGGATCTGAAACCTTAGATGAGATCATCAAGGTACAACGTTCTCCTCTTATAAAGACAGGTCTTGGATATACCAGAGAATCTTCTCAAACTTCAGCACCAAACTATCTAAAAGCAGTTACAAGTGGTTTACATCATTCAGCCACTCAGCAAGGGAATAAAGGATCTCTACAGGGAAAGCAGGACCATCTCAATTCAAGGAACACTAACAGGGATAGCTTTCAAAGATACTACAACCAACAGGTAAATTCAAATAGAAGATTCCATGATCACAGAAATTTCTACTTCAATGGGCAATGTTTCACTTGTCACAATTTTGGTCATAAAGCTATTCAATGTGTTGCATATAAAACCATCATGACAAGAGAAGCAAGAAAGAAAAGGTTGGATACCGAACCAAAGAAGAATACCTATAACAATTTTTCTCCTCTTCAAAGTGAAGTTGAATGTACTTATTGTAATAACTTTGGCCATGAAGAATCTGAATGCAGGAACAAGATCCAGCCAAAAGAACATGTTCCCTCAAGCTCTAAAATATGGAAAAAGAAAGAACCACCAGTTGAAAATTGTGGGATAGAATTATTTGCGGAAGGTGAAGAAAATCAATGGTACATCGATAGTGGGTGCTCAAGACACATGACAGGTGACAAAAGCAAACTTCATACTTATAATGCTCTAGAAAAGGAAAAGAAAGTTACATTTGGAAATGATACTCCTGCTGTAATTAAAGGAAAAGGGTCAATATTTCTAAAAGAAAAGGTAAAGGCTAAAGATGTCATGTATGTGGATGGATTAAGGCATAACCTGCTAAGTGTTAGTCAAATGTGTGATCAAGGAGCAGAAGTGGTCTTCAGTTCCAAAGAATGTGTGGTTCGTGATCTTGATACAGGTAAAATCATTATAAAAGGAAAAAGAAATCCAAGCAACCTATATGTACTAAACGACATAGATCAATGTTACTTAAGCAAGTCTTCAGAAAATTGGCTATGGCATAGAAGGCTGGGGCATCTGAGTTTCTCTCAAATCAACAAAGCAAGCAGACTTCAAGCTGTTCGTGATCTTCCCAAGGTCAATCTTCCGGAAAGTACCATATGCAAATCTTGTCAATTTGGTAAGCAAACCAGAGTACGATTTAATGCCAAAGAAGGATCATCAAGTAAGCCTCTTGAACTCATTCATACTGATATCTGTGGACCTATGAGGAAAAATTCATTACGTGGGGAAGAATACTATATCTTATTTATTGATGACTACTCTAGAATGTGTTGGATCGGGTTCATTAAACACAAAGATCATGCACTTGAAAAATTTCAGAGCTTCAAAGCATTGGCAAAAAATGAATTAGATCTAAAAATCAAGTGTCTTAGATCTGATCGAGGAGGAGAATATTCATCAAATGAATTCTTTGAATTTTGTGAACAACATCGCATTAAAAGACAGCTTTCCGCAGAAAGGTGCACTCCACAACAAAATGGTGTAGCAGAAAGAATGAATAGAACAATTTTTCAAATGGCTAGAGCTATGCTTGTTGATTCTCATGTTCCTGACATGTTCTGGAGTGAAGCAGCACATACAGCATTTAACATTCTCAATAAAGCTCATGTTCGGGTAAATAGTGACAAAACTCCATATGAACTCTGGTATGGCAATTCTCCCACTGTGAAGCATTTTAAGGTTTTTGGAAGTAAATGCTTTATCAAAAATAATGATGAAAAACTTGGCAAATTTGAACCTAGATCAGATGAAGGGATATTTCTTGGTTACTCATCGTCAAGCAAAGCATTCACATGTTACAATAAAAGGCTTTGAAAGGTTGTTGAATGTATTGATGTTGTTATTGATGAGTCTCCTGCAGCTCCTAAAGAAGAAAAACAAACAACAAAAGAAGATGATGGCGACATATGGCCTTCTACATCAGATAGCAATGATATAGACAGTGGATCCAATGAAGAACCCGAAGATGATCTATCTGAAAAAGCTCCATCCAGATATGTTCAAAAGAATCATCCTGAATCTCAAATTTTGGGTGACAAGGAATCTGGGGTACGAACAAGGAGAACTCTTGTGGGATCTTCTAATCATTTGGCACTCATATCCACAATTGAACCACCCAATGTCAATCAAGCAAGCAAATATGAATGTTGGAGGCAAGCCATGAATGAAGAACTTGATCAAATTGAAAAGAATGACACTTGGGAATTGGTACCAAGACCACATGATAAAAATGTCATTGGAACTAAATGGATTTTCAAGAACAAGCTAAATGAGAATGGGGATGTTGTAAGAAACAAAGCTAGATTGGTTTGCAAAGGATATACTCAACAAGAAGGTATAGACTTTGAATAAAATTTTGCTCCTGTAGCTAGACTTGAAGCCATAAGAATGTTTCTTGCTTTTTCAAGTTATCAACAAATCAAAGTTTATCAAATGGATGTTAAATCTGCTTTTCTTAATGGTGACCTAGAAGAAGAAGTATATATAGAACAACCGGAAGGATTCATTTTGGGAAATGATGCAAATCTTGTTTGTAGACTTAAAAAGGCTCTATATGGTCTCAAACAAGCTCCAAGGGCTTGGTACTATCGTCTTGACAAATATCTTCATCAACAAGGATTTTCAAAGGGGTCTGCTGATAGCAACTTATACACAAAAGTTGAAAATGATAAACTATTGATTTTGGTTGTATATGTTGATGATACCATTTTTTGGAGTAACGAAGAATCTATGAGTCAGAAATTTGCTTCTGTCATGCAGCAAGAATTTGAAATGTCTTTACTTGGGGAACTAACTTTCTTTCTTGGCTTACAAGTGCATCAATCTACAGATGGTATATTCCTATCACAAGAAAAATATCTTAAGCAAATTCTGAAGAAATATGGCATGGAAGAATGCAAACCTGTAAGTACTCCAATGATAACCGGATGCAATCTCAGCTCTCATGATGATTCTCCCACGGTGAATCAACCAGATTACAGATCAATGATAGGAAGTCTAATTTATCTCACTGGGACTAGACCAGACATTATGCATGCAGTTGGGATTGTTGGACGATTCCAAGCCAATCCAAAAGAGTCTCACCTTCAGGCTGTGAAAATAATTTTCAAATATCTACAAGGAACTCAAGACTTTGGTCTATGGTATCCAAAGAATGCTGATCTTACTCTTCATGCTTACACCGATGCAGATTGGGCTGGAAGTGTTGATGATAGGAAAAGCACTAGTGGTGGTGCATTCTATATGGGACCCCGGTTAGTATCTTGGTTCAGCAAGAAGAAAAATTCTATTGCCTTATCTACAGCAGAAGCAGAATATGTGGCTGCCGCATCTTGTTGCACTCAACTCCTTTGGATGATGCAAACCTTACAAGATTTTCAAATCAAGTGTACACCACCTGTCCCCATTATGTGCGACAATACAAGTGCCATTAGTATTTCAAAGAATCCTGTTATGCATTCGAAGACCAAGCACATTCCCATCAAGTATCACTTCTTACGTGAACAAGTGCTTGAACAAAAGGTGAAGTTGGAGTATGTTCCCTCCAAAGAACAAGTTGCTGATATTTTTACCAAACCTCTGCCCAGGGAAGCGTTTGAGTATCTAAGATAGAAGCTGGGAGTATTATCTGCCAGTCAAAAGAACAAATCTGCATAAATTTAGAAGATGGCTTGGGATACGCGGGTTTCCTGAAACACAGTCATGTATATACGCTAGTTCCTACAAAGAAAACCGCGTATGTATGATTGCTGACAATTTTTGGTTGGAAGTCAGATCTCTTTAGCACAGCTGCAGTGCTGTTTGGTATCTCTGATACTGTTTGGTAACTCTGGTGGTGTTCCAGTTCTCATAATTCTTTTTCTAATGATTTAATGAAGATGCCTTGATGATTTGTTGATGAAAGTGTTCAGGATGCACAAACTAAGGGGGAGCCTTAGTCTTACAAAAAGAATTCTTGGATGCACAGATTCAGGGGGAGCATTAGCATTGCTGAGTATAATGCATTATTGGAATTATGATTGTTCTGAAATATGTTCTCATTCTTGAGGAATTTCTGGTGTTGGTCTTAATGTCATATATGTAATTTGATGAAAAGGTCATGTTGAGACCCATGATGTAAATCTTGTAATATTCAATCATGTAAGGACTTGTCAAATGTTGTAAACCCACTTGGTTGGGTAGCTGAGTCAAATGTTGTAAACTCACTTGGTTGAGTAGCTGAGTCACATGTGTAAACCCACTTGGTTGGGTAGTTGAGTCTCATATGTAAATCCACTTGGATGGATAATTGATGTAAGTATGAGTCTTTGGTGATAGAGTCATGTACTTCATTGAAAAATATGTTTGAAAATTCAGCATGCACTCAGGGGGAGCTTGGTCGCTTCAGTATACATCAGATCTGCAGAACGCTTCTGAGAGTATGTTGGTGTTAATCCGCCCTTTGCCCTTGATGTCAAAGGGGGAGAGTGACATGGTGTTTGAATGCAGATAATGGTGTCAAAGAATTGGGAGAGTGACATGGTGTCAATGAACTTATCTATTGTGGTAACCAAACACCATCGTGGTTGCCATCAAGTCCAAAGGGGGAGATTGTTGGAAATATGATGCAGAAGTGTTGTCCTTGATGGCAACCCACTGAGTGAAGATGAAGACATGCGACTGTTGACATGTGTTGTCCTTGATGGAAATCCACCTGATGAAGTTATTCTCGACTTGATGGACTTGGTGAATGAGGTAAATCTGATGTGATATGATGTTTGTTGACAATATGATGCTGAGTGTTGTCCTTGAAAGGAAAACCACTTGATGAAGTTGTGCTTGAGAGAATATGTTCTTGATGAAGAAAATATGATGTATCTACAGTGTGTACAGAAGGCAATGAAGAAAGGAATTCAGAATGTGCTCAAAGTATGATGAAAAGAGTATGTCTCTATGTATACGCGGATCTGTCTAAGGGAAGTCGCGTATGCACGCGGAAAAGAACGTTCCAGGTCGCGTATGGGAAAAAGCGCTCAAAAAGTGCAAAACCAAGGGTAACCACCATGGTATTGACCCATTGTATTGGGTAATGATCCGCCTAATTGACCCCGTCCAGGTAGTTTTTGGGCTCATGGTATTGTTTTGGCCCATGGTATTGAAAAAGGGGCTCATGGTATTGAAAAAGGATAAACCTATATAAAGAGATGAAATTCATTATGCAAATCATGAGTGTGGGTGCAAGATGTTTGAGCTTGAATGAATACTTCTCTCTGAAGTAGATCTGAATGGAAAGGGTTACACTTGAATGATAAATCTGAATGTATGATGCACCAATGATGAAGAAGGGGATCTAGATCTGAAATGTACTTGTATCTACTAGATCTGCTTATGGAAGGGTTAGATCTGAATTGAGGCGAACATATGTCTGAAGTAAAAGGGTAAATCTGAACAGAATTGATGACCTGAAGAAGTATGCTTCTTTATAATGATTGAAGATCTATACGCTACTTAGCCACAGAGGAAGCGCGTATATACACATCTTCGCTGAAGAAAAAGCGCGTATGAGCAATGAAATTGGCTTTGTAATTTGTACAGAGATATACGCGAGTTTATGTGGACGGAAGCGCGTATATACGCGACATCAGTGAAAGGAAAGCGCATATGAAAACTAGGGTTTGCTGAAATCTGTGGTAAGAAATGTCTGATCTAATCTGCTGTGTTGCTGCTATCTGTATTCTACTGTTCTGAGTTGCCTGTATCAGTTTGGTTGTATGGTTGAGCTTGAAAGGATGAAGAGGGTCCAGTCTGAAAATATGATGAAACGTGGCCTACAATTATTGTTCTATTGAAGTTGTTGGATCCAGTGTGAAAATTGATGAAACGTGGTCCGAAGGGGTGCTCAGGGTTGTAGACTTCAGTCAGGGGGTTGTAGCTCCCTTCCAAGCGAGGCTGGTAAACGAGATCAGGGGGTCGTAGCTCCCTTCCAGGAGAGGCTGGTAAACGAGACAGGGGGTTGGAGCTCCCTTCCAGGAGAGGATGGTAAACGAGCGCAGGTGGGTGCCTGCGTGCTGGTAGGAGTCTGCACCAGCACATATGTTGTAAGATGTTTTCTCTATAATAAAATATTGAAGGCTGAGCAACTGCAGCGGTGGTTTTCTCCCGACTTGGGTTTCCACCTAAAAATCCCGGTGTTCATGTGTGATGATTTGTGTGATGGTTTATTCTGTTCTTACTGCACATGTTTACTGTTTATAGAACATCTAATGAATGAATGATGGAATGATATAAGTGAAGAACTAATGGCATAATTAGATCTCTGTGTATACGCAAGTTTTATGAAGGATATCCGCGTATATACGCTAGTTGGCTTCAGACAAGTAGTGTATGGGTTTTAAAGGAATGAAAAAGTAAAAAGTTTGAATATGCAGTAAATACTGATTCACCTCCTCTCGCATTTTTCCCAACAAACGCAAAACAATGCAAGGGTTAATTTACTACAACCCTCCCAATCTCAATAGCACCTGTCATATGACTAGGAGAATAATAATAATCCTGCAAACGTTTCTAGGAAAAAACCAAAAATAATACCAGAGGGAGACCCTGCATAGGGGGCAGTAATCAGAATTCCCCCCTGCGATCACAGGCTGGGGGAAAATCCAACAGAAATAAAAAACAGGAACCAACAAAAAACTCTCAGAGGCATAACAAGACAACCAATCTAAGGACCAATCATTCTTGTGACATATGTGGGGAGTATGGTCATTACACCCACTATTGTCCCAAGCTTCATGAGTTGAAGAGACTTCAGGGAAAAGGGTGGAAAAACCAACAACCTACAGTCATGCAGGAACCTTTTCTCCACCAAGAAGTAGTTAATACTCAGCAACATCAACAACGCTTGAAAAAAATTCTGGAGGAAACGCTAAAAATAATTGTGACATATTCATGGTATGGGAAGACTTATTCTTGCAAAAGTGAAACAAAAATTATGATGCACCCCCAGAAACCAACCTAGTAGGTGCAAGCACAAGTGCCCTCTCTAGGGTATCTATTGAGCCAATGCAAAAAATGTTAAAAGGTACCACAAGGCACGTAGGAGATAATTAAAAAGTTGCTCAAAATTAGAGCATAGTGGACAACTTGGCTCAGTCTCCCTTAGCTATGTCAGCATTAGAATTCCTGCAATCTTGCCCAACCCAATGGAAAGCCTTACTTTCCGCATTAGGAGTGATTGACCCCTCTGATTCCCGCTTAATGGTCTTTGACCTAAATAAAGTAACCCCTCATCTTCCTTCTCTAGTCACTTTTCAAATCCTAATTTCAATCTAGAACATCACCATTCATCGTTGCATCGTGGATGAAGGAGCATCCACATTTATCATGTCAAAAATAGTTTGGAAAAAATTAAGATCGTCGAAACTGAAACCATCTGACATCATTCTCAGAGAATGTGATGGGCACCCATCCGCCTCGTTAGGTACTTTTCAAGACGTGTCAGTACATCTTTCTAGCAAGATTGTGCTCATTGACACTGAATTCTTGGATGCATAGTTGGACTATAACATCCTTCTTAGATGGAGTTACATGTACACAATGATTGTGGTATCATCCTCTGTATTCTAGAGTAATCATGTTCACCCATGATGGTAAAATCGTTACTATTGACCAACTCAAGTATTTTGAGAAGAAACATATAACTGCCCTTGATGGCATGCTACCATTGGTAGATTCGTATATAGAGGTGGCCACCAAATACATAGAATTTTCTCTTGGAAAATTCAATCCAACCACTCTCCTCAGAACTTATCTGAGATAACCTCCTGTGTTACTAGGAGAAGCTCCAACACCTACAGGAGCTGCGGTGTGCATGGTGAGTTCATCAAAAACCAAACTAAGTCACGAACTAGAGATTGGTACCACATATATCATCACCACTGACTCATCATTTCTACCATATTCCATCACCCAAACCCCCCTTTTTCATCCCCCACCTGGTTATACATCGCACCAGATCATGGAAACCCTTACATTACCTAAAATGGCTCTCGCGATGTCGGTCTAGTATTTGGCCCCACCAGCCATGTCAGGAAACTTAGGAATTACCTCTACAGGTATCATCCCTATCACCTCTATGGAGGCCATCATAACTTCAGAAACCCCCATAGTGACACCATTTGACGCCACCAAGAAGGAAAATAGAAAGGGGAAGAAGGTGGACACTACCAAAGTCCCTAGGACATCTCCACATTCTGCATTGTGCAACATAGTTGGCCATCTTACCAACATTTTCCCATAGTTATACAAGTTAAAATATCTTCTACATTATGAAAGAATGACTGTGACCCCAACTCCAAATAAATGATAAAAGGTCACAAACATCCAAGGAAAGGCATTACGCACAAACCATGCATGCACCATATGTGGGTAATATGGGCATTATACCCATAATTTCTCAGAACTCCTTTGACATAGGGATGTGTTACACATATTAGCGCAATCCAATTATGAGGATCTATCCATACAGATAGGATAGGACGAATCCAAAACCATCTTATACATCAGAGAAGAACCAACATCATGCTCATACCCAAAAAACCCAACTACGCACACACCATGAAGGAAAATTGATGCTACACCTCATGTCCTGGTCTGAAAATTGTGCGACGAATTGGATCATTTGATCACTCAATGCCCTGAATTAAAGGAATTTAATCATTGGTACCCAATCCCCCACGTTTCCCAAAGTAACTTATCCAGAAAAAAATTACATACATGTCATATTTGTAGAAGTAACCATCATGTACGTCATTGTATGCATATCCATAATTTCCGATCTATGTTATATTTTGTGCATCAGTTCATCACTGAAAAATTATGACTTAGAAAATTCAGACTCAGAATCCACAAATATTACCAAAAATAAAGGGACTAAAGAATCTAGGTCCATTTTGTGTATATCTGAAGAGAGGAGGCTATAAGGGATGTTGCCTCCCTCTCATCACCATCACCAACCTAGATGTGGGAAGGCAAACAAATGCCCCAAAAGGGTAGCTTCTAAACTTTACTTCCCATGTGCCCTATGTGATAAACCCATCCAACTGGTTAACCATTGTCGAGAGTTGGCCAGGTTGACTGAAATTATTCACATAGTAACCTTTATACCCCGCATACATCTCTCTGATCAATAAAAATCACTCATTGTTATTGTCGCATTTTCTCCCAATTTCATCATACGAAGAATTACCAATATCTTTCACAATTGATAGAAGTCATAGTAGCACTAAACCAAAACAACCCGAGGTATAAACACAACACTAAAACTAGGACTCGGTGAGGAAAAAGTGTAGAAATGAACCGTCTTATGACCACAACCAAACGTCATTGCCTTACGTTGTAAGTAGTACTGGCTCACATACCATTTACTTGCTAAGTACCTGCATTGTGTGTGACATTTACATCGGTCATTTTCACAGTACAGAAGCATGCCCTATGTTAAAAACATTTTTTCATCTTGGGATTCAATGTTAGTTTATTATAGACAAGGATTCCTTTGCCCCTTGTACACCAACAAGGTCACACGAAACCCCTCTCACCCAATACAAACTTTTCATCGCGGAAATTATTCCACCACCTGATGCAGACGACATGCAACATCACGTACGATTCATCTTATCATCTGTGGGAACCATGATTCATGTTTTATGCTCATCGTTTCTTGGTGTCAACACCATTACAACTACCATACCGATAGTAGTACCACTAACAGTGCAGACCCACCCCATCTATGCTTTGTCAACCTTATCTAGTTCTAGGGCATCAAACACCAAATCATATTCTTGTTTGTCAACCAATACTGCTAGGCCCGAATCCCCTCCTCATGGCCCTAATAAAAAAAATCCCCTCCTTGATACTCATTTTCATTTTGACGAATATATTTTGGAGCCCATGAAATAACCATAATTTCCATTAGACACCATGCACCATCGCTCATTTTTTATACGAGAAATTGCATTCATGCCTAGCAACACACCAGCCCATGACATCTACACCATTGAAACCAAATATTTCCTACTATCAGGAAAATTCGATTGGTTCAAAAATCCCATCCTTGCACCTAATCCATTTGAGGAAGGTAACATGGCAAATATTTCACCTTTCGTCAATGTGAATATTGCAAAAAAAACATATAAGGTGTTGGTTCGTATAGAGGTGAATTTTTTAGACACTCTAATGTTCCTTCATTGAATTGTCAACCCAGGGTAAGTCTTTTTATTCCAAGAGCATTAGCATAGTGTATGCGAGTTATGGATGCTCTTTTTTGTTGTAAAGGAAGGGCTACTAACTTCAGAAGTTGTTGATCTTATGGAAGATGGTTCAAATGGAGCCTTGGTCTAGGATTGAGTAACGATGGTTCTCTACTGGAATAAAATAACAGCTAAATCAACTTAATGATAATCTAAATAAACTAAGCAAGAATTGAAATGATAGTAAAGGAATATAAGTAGAACAATAAGCTAAGCAGAATAGTAATCTAACCAAGTTATGCAGAACTGGAATTGAAACCAAAGCTCTACCGAACTGAGCAATAATGAATCAATAGTATAACGAGCTATGCTATAATGAAATGGCAGTATGACTAGCTGTGAAGTAACGAATCAACAATATGCCTGATATGAAATAAACAACTCGTGCAGCTAAGATGAAGCAATTTTGCAATGAAATTATCTAAGGAACTTATCTAAGCAATGTTGAGTAAATATCTAACTGTTCGGCTATACCAACAAAGGAGTGTAATTCATAGGGACAGATAAGGCTAGAATCAATTTGTTGACATTCGCATGGAGTAATAGTAAAATAAGTAGAACTTGCTTAACAAGACAGTATCATAATGAAGATTTCACTTGCCTTATTCTAAGAACACAACTATTGATAATCTTAACAGGAAAAGAATTACAATTGCATTAAATAGAGCTATATATTATAGTTGTCTTAGGTTTACAAATGTTAATGCTCTAACTAGTCAAAATAAAAAATGTGCATAGAGCTTCCGTGAGTTGGGCCCAGACCAAGAAAAACCACAACACTATAAAAGCTTCAAAACAGGACTACTCCAAGCTCTCGATTACATCCAGGAATATTACAAAATATGATTAGACAGACTGTTCTGAAACTTATTATCACCCGGTAAGCATCCCATTCCTCTTGTCCTTTATCATTTTAAAGGTGGTCTTCAAAAATTTCAAGAATGAATCTCAAATGACAGCCCGCTACGCGTGGCTGTCGTTTGAGTTCTTGGACTCTATTCTTTTCATTTGCCTCCTATCGGCCGCTTGGAATGTCTGGAACTACTTGCGCCTGTGTCTGTCGATTGACTTCCTTTTGCTGTTGGTTCGGGCATTCCTCGTTTTTTGCATGTAGAGACAAAAATGAGTTAACTTCTTATGATGAATTATTATTTTTACCATTGGTCCAATTGCTCTTGTTTTCATGATCTTTTATTCAATATCATCAATATGAAGACAGATTCACTTGAAATTACAATATAATTTGAAGTATTTAAAGGGTGAGAATCATACCTTACTATGTGCCCAACATACTCTCCTGCTTACCTTGTTGCATGTCCTCATGCAAACAAATGATTCAGGTGTAGTTTAGTTAGAGAGTAGGCAGAGTAAGGTTTTTCATTATATGCCTTGAAGCCCTGTTTTCTTTTTATAAGCGTAAAAGCAGCGCTCATGACTCCTTCTGGCATTTCATAGTCATGATGATACTCCTCAGGAGGGAACCAGATGAGAGGAGTCCTGTATCTGCAACCCAGCGAGCTAGGCCCCATGCTGTGTACTAAATTGCTATATAGCCAGAATCTAGAGGCAGTAGCTTTGAAGTTTCTGTAATTGAATGGCTCCCTATTTTTTACACTATTCGTGGAGGCCATCCATCGCTGCTTGGTTGCTGCTAATGTTGCTTCCTTGGTATCTTTGAAATAATCTCGTGCATTTTCAATGAGGTATTTGTGGAAGGGTCCCAACCTAGACTTCACACCTGGCTTCTTCATAAACTTTTTGTGCCGTATGATAAATTGTAGAGGTTTCATAGGCTCACCTCTTATCCATAGGTCTAGATTGTGCTCCCTTTTATGAAAAATGTTGTAGGCCTTGGCCCATCTGATCTAATTTTTCACAAAGGAAAGGAAGGCCTGTAATTGAACATCCCCTATGAAGGGGCTGGGATTGCTATCAAAATCATTTTCCAAAAAGAAATTGTGCATATAGATTTCGCACAGAAGGCACTGAATCTGTTCATTCTCTTTATTACAACATTGGATAAATTCTTCTATGTTTTTGAAGGAGGTAGGTTTCCCTGCTCTCATGGCCTTAACCTTCAGAAGCAGGTATCGCTCGGTGAGAAAGAGGGCGTAATTGTTTGCCAGTGCCCTGCATGATAAAGCATCTTCGTATAAAGAGCAGATTGTGAGATCTACTCTTTGGCTTGCTCAACCTGCTTTTGTGCTATTTTGACCTTGGCTTGCTTCCTTTTGAGTTGGGAAAATGTCTCATCCTCTGTAAGAGAGAGGTCATCGAGCTTCTTTTTAAGTGCCTAATATTTTTGAAATGGCACTACCTCCTTCCTATGTTGTGTCAGTTCATGCTTTAGCTGTGCTATTTCATTCTGTAACCTTTTCTAGGCTGCTATTTCCACCAGCGGGTATGAGCAGGGACTTCCTCTATTTGGATCCCTTTCTCCTCCATTGTTTCTTGGTCAGTTTGAGTGGAGGTATAAATTTTGTCTGTTGATTTTGTGTGAGCTCTGGCTTCAATAATGATTTTTGAGTTGGTTTGCATTGCAATTTCTGCGGTGTCTACTAAGTCTGTTTGAGCTCTAGTTTCAGTAGTGATTATTAAATTGGTCTGCGTTCCAATTTTTGCAGTGTCTGTTGAGTTTGTTTGAGTTCCCATAACAGAGGTCTCCGCTTTGGGTTTCCTGGCACTTCTTCATTTTCTCAACGGTTTCTTTAGGCGCTTCACCAGTCTTTTTAATTTCTTACAGGTCTTTCTTAACCTCTTAATTCTTTCTGTGTCTGATCCCTCACCTGTTTTAATTTCAGTAGGTGATGGGGGAGTAGTTTTTTCTTTCTCAGCAGGGGGGTCTAAAATGGTGTTTCTGGCTATTTCTTCGGAATTAACCTTAATATGAGGATCTTGATATGAAGGAGCAATGCTTCCTTCGGGTGACAGGGGAACTGTTTCTGACCGTGTGATCTAGTCCACGAGGACAATATCACTTGAATCGGCTTGTGATTCTAATTTCTCCTCGTTCTGCCCATTATTATACTCCTCGTAATTATCCATAGGAGACAACACTTCATTCTCCTGTTCAGGCACGATGTCAGTATGACCAGACTTGCTAGGAGAGGTAGCTTTGTCAGTAAATGCCTCTTTCTCTCTGGATGGGCTTCTTATTTCAACGTTTTTCCTTATCTGTCCTAGAATTAGGGCCATTTCCTCCTCAAACCCCTGTAAGGGTTTTTGGGATGGTTCTTCTTCATCTCTGGCATTTGAAGTTTCTTGGAACGTTTTGGTCCGCTTTTGCCTACTTGACTCTAGGGTCGAGGCTCAATCTCTTTTTCTTCCTGAAGTACTTGTTCTGGGAGGCTCGGCTTCGGCACCCTCAGGATTTCCCTCAGGTTCCATTATTTCTGGGTTGACAAAGTTGTGCCACACGAACTGTTGTCTGTCTAGTTCGTGAATGATGATTAATTTTATCAAGACCTAGTGGCTAACAACTGCATGAGGCTTCTTGGCCTTTCTTATTCTATCGGTGGTACTTTGCAATATATAATTTAGAAATTCAGCCAAATTGAATGAAATTTTATGTTTAAGCACAACTAAAATTTTGAGTTTTTGAGGTTCTACCGGTTCTCGACGTCCTTCGCACATTATAAATCTTTGAATGAACACCACTAGCTCCTACCATGGTTGGTGTAGGGAAGTGGGATTAATTCCTCTAGCTTTTAGCTTCAATGGTTCATTTGGTTCTTGATATACCGCTATTGCTTCCCTTAGAAGAAAGTGTTTTTTTGTCCATCTCTCCCCCTGTGCCGTGATTCCCGAAATTGTTGCTATAATTTCCTCTGTGACCAGTATGGTTCGGCCATTCACTCTAGTCTGCCCATTTTACAAATTCTGTAGGAATTCCATTGTGATGGTTGTATTGAATCCTTTTAGTCTATGCAAGTATGTTAGCCATCAAGCTTGTTGGAGAATAGCGTTTGCAACTTCTAAAATTAGGAAATTTGATGGTTCATTTTGCGTAGTATTTCCACCCATGACTGGTATATTTTCCTCTTCTGGATATATTACTTCTTGGCTTTGCTGCTTGGTTGAGTGTTGTGTGTGGAGAAAGGAACTGCAGTTCATCATAAAGCATCTCCATGCCTTAATTGTCGCGTTTATCTATGCATCTGAAGGGATTTGTGCAAATATTTCGCTTGCTTACCGAATGAAATCCAATCATGCCCCCTCCTGTTTGAAAAAAGGCGCCCACACGCTCAAGTGCCAGAGAGATCTAACCAGTGATGAAAGCGGACATGGGGATGTCAGTTTTTGATTATTTCACGTGTGACGGATTGGTGGTTGAGTAATTACTCAAGTAAAACAACATATTAGTTTGAAAATTTTTCATGATTGAACCGAGTGCAGAGAAGGCTGAGACATGAGAGAAAACAATACTATGATCATTATGATATGATGTATTTACATGATTAGGGTGTTATGATGGAAGCGAGATCTAATTACATATTAATGAGTGCTATCATTCCCAAGTTCAGAATATTTAATCAAACCTTCGTTATTTATTGTTATGATAAGTCATATTTTTCATTAATTTGAGAAATGGTTTGTAATAAAAGAAGATGGAAACCAAGGTTTATATAACAACATTTCGTTATTTAAGGAAATTCTCTCATACCACAAGGACAGCCGCTGCTGCCAGCAAGCATTCATAGCCTCGACAGGGTTGCTTTTTAACCCTAAGAATGAGCCATCATCCCTATGTAAAAATAGTTGTTTATGATCCCCATAGAGCGCTCACCATGCTAGTATGGTGGCCAGATAATCATGGTTCCATTCACTAGAATTTCAGCAATATGACCAGGCTGGCTCGTGATGAGACCTCCTATCCTTCTAACAGGTGAGAAGGTCATTACCCTGGTGTGGTTTCCATGATGGGAATGTCATTTGCTAGATTATTATGAACATGGTAGGTTGGCTCGTGATGAGACCCCCTATCCTCTCTTGATATTTGTATGTAGATATAGAATTTTCTTTTGTATTTTAACATTTCAATCCATTAGGAGGTCACTGTGCTAGTGTGGTGACTAGATAGTTATAGTGCCATTCATCAGAATTGTGACAAAGTGATCAGGTCGGTTTGTGATGAGACCTCCTTCCCTTCTAATAGATGTGAAGGTCATTACCCTAGTGTGGTGACCATAATGGGCATGTCGCTTGTTCAATTCTTATGATCATGGTAGGCTGGCTCATGATGAGACCCCCTATCCTCTTTTCAGATTTGCATGACACACAATGATTTCTAGGGGAGGCTTACTGACTCCTTAAGAGCAAGGGATGGTGAAAGAAGTAGAAAAAAAATAATACTGTTAATATCCTTTGTTCCATCTCTTCCTACTGTAAGGTCATATTGCTTGAATAGTGCAAAAAGACATATCATTTACAAGTTCTTAAATTGCTTGATATCATATTCAAACTATCGGTACTCCAGCTTTTTCTGTTAGTGTGTGTATAATATCATCTTTCAGATAAGAATTATAGTGCTATAAGACATCATATTTTGAATCGTACCATTTTCCTTTTCCCTTTCAAGTGCCATTCCCTGCTCAAGGTTATTTCATCATAAAAATTGAAAAAAAAGAACAAGAGAAAATGGGTGCTTTAGTTGAAATATCAGTAGTTTTTCAATGGTGGAACAACTGTTGTTTCAGAATGGAACATCATAGTTAAAAACACTTCAAAAAACCATATAGATTGATTTGAACTACTGTTGTCATTCAGGAATTGAACAACAAATGTTCTAAATTTGTACAGAAAAATCAAAAATTTGTTATACAGAGGCTAGCTCAATTCTGTTGGACTGCTGCTATTCAAAAATTTAACAGCAACTATTCCCAAATAGGATAGAAAAATCTAAAGAATACCCAAAAAGTTGTTCGGTTTGGCAAACTGTTGTCGTTCGAAAATGGAACAACAACTATTCTAGAATGGAACAGCAAAGGATGAAAAACACACAAAAAGATATTTTATTTGTTTGAACTACTGCCATTCAATGATGGAACAGCAGTTTTTCTAGAATAGAACAACAAAGAATGAAAAACACGCAAAAGGTTGTTTAATTTGTTTGAACTATTGTCGTTTGAACATGGAACAACAATTGTTCTAGAATAGAACAACAAAAAATGAAAGACATGCAAAAAGGTTGTTTAATTCGTTTGAAATACTGCCATTTAAAGATGGAATAGCAGCTATTCTATTATATAACAACAAGGAATGAAAAACACGCAAAAAGTTTGTTTAATTCATTTGAGCTGCTGTCATTCAAAGATGGAACATTAGCCGTTCTAGAATAGAACTACAAGGAATGAAAAACACGCAAAAAGGATATTTAATTCATTTGAACTGCTGTTGTTTGAAGATGGAGCAGCAGTTGTTCATAAACTTAACATCGAGGCAAACAACAACAAACAACAACAACAAAAATGCAAAAAAGTATTTCGAATGGGAAAAAGAAAAAGAAAATGAGAAAAACAGTTATGTACATAATTTACAAGTGGTGGTGTCAAACCTCTCATGTACTTGAGTTTGTGGGGTTGTCACCCCTTGGTGCCACAAGATGGATTTTAGGGTTCTCCCGTGCCTGCTGACAAAAATATTCTCTCGTGAGAGGTTTGTGATAGAGACGTACCCTATGGCCATTAACACGGAATGTTGATCCAGCTATTATGTAACCAGCTCCAAAAATATAAGAAAGGAGATATCAACGCCTTAGAAATAAGGCACTTCGAGGGGGAAACCTCCAATACATTACATAAATGAACAATTCTTCGTTGATACAATTTACAAAACCTCCTTTCTATATATAGGAGTCCATGTGGCCATAATGTAATCCTAGTGGGCCACAATGTAATCCTAGCCGACCTAACAATAATAATTTAAGGGCACAATAATAACAAAATGGGGGTTACAAGGGTACAGTAATAACAATAATGGGGTTACACTAATAAAAATAAGGGACTATACTAGTAATATAGGGACCTAACACCAGCTTCGTCTACCGTGGTCAGGGTGAGGGTACCATTGTTATGCACTTCTTGAATTTCATATGGGTCGAGCCATCTTGTTTGCAGCTTCCCTGGAAAGTCTTGGAATCTAGAATCATAAAGGAGTGCCCAATCTCTTTTTTGGAATAATTTCTTCTTTATTAGGTTGTCGTGCCACTTGGCTCATTGTTGTTGAATGATCATTGTATGTTGCAATGCAAGCAACTGGATTTCATCCAATTCATTTATTTGTTGAAGTCTTTTAGCCTGAGCATATGTTAAATCCAATCCTACTTCCTGGGCCGTTCTCAATGTTTTAATTTCAAATTCGATGGGGAAGATAGGTTCTCTCCCAAATACTAGCTGATATGGTGAATATCCAATAGTATTTCTCCAGGTTGTACGATAAACCCATAAGGCTTTTGGTAGTCTAGTGGCCCAGTCTCGGTGATGTGCTGCTACTGTCTTGGTAAGAATTGCCTCCAGGACTTTTTTGGTGCTTTTGACCTGTCCATTTGCCTGAGGGTGATAAGGGGTCGTAACTCTATGAGAAATACGTGATATTTTTTCTAGTGAATTGTGCTCCTCCATTAGTTATTGCTTCCCTTGGAAGGCCATATCTTACAAATAGTTCAAAGAGGAACTTAATTGTTGATTCTTCCATGGCTTTTGACAAGGCTACCGCCTCCACCCATTTGGGAACATAATCTGTTGCAACTAATATATGGGCCTTCTGGTTTGATGGGGGATTAAATGGCCCAACAAAGTCCAGTGCCCACCGTTCAAATGGTTCCACCACCAGTTGTGTTTGCAACGACATTTCATCAGCTTAGCCGAGGCGACCTATCCTTTGGCAGCTATTGCAGGCCTGCACATATTTCTTTACATCTTTAAATTTCGTAGGCCAAAAATAGCCTAATTGAAGTACTTTATGCCCTGTCCATCAGTTTGAAAAGTGACCACCACAGGGTTCGTCGTGACAAGCGCACAAGATGTCATGGATTTCGTCTTCCCTTATGCATCTGCGTATATGCATATCAGCTCCCGTATGAAATAGATATCCTCCAATCCAAGAGAATCGTGCACTGCGCTATATAATCCTTTTGCATTATTTTGCTATTAAATGTTTGGGTAACTTCCCAACTGTCAGGTAGTTTGCCACATCTACATACCACGGGGTTTTGACTGCTATAGCGAACAGATGTTTGTCAAGAAACTGGTCATCAACTGTTAATGTGTCATCTGTTTTGGGAACTCGTGATAGAAAATCTGCGACCACATTTTCTTTTCCTAGATGGTCTTTAATTGTTATATCAAATTCATGTAATAATAGTGGCCAACAGGTTATTCTTCCATTCATGATTGGTTTATTTGCTAAATATCTAATGGCAGAGTGGTCAGTGTATAGGAACACTTGATATCTGGTTATGTAGTGTCAAAATTTATTGATTGCATAAATCACAGCCAGGAATTCTTGCTCTGTTACTGTATAGTTTAGTTCGGCGGGAGTAAGAATTTTGCTGATATAATAAATAGCATATGGTTTACGGTCCTCTTCTTGTCCAAGGACTGCTCCTATTGCTGTATTAGATGCATCAGAGGAGATATGAAAGTGTAGCTTCCAGTCAGGACCCCGTAGAATTGGTGCTATAGAGACTAGTTTTTTTAATTCTGTAAAATCAGAGTCACATTTTTCAGTCCAATGGAATTCAACATTTCCAGTTAAAGCATATAGAGGCTCAACTATTTGCGAGAATTTTTTTATAAATCTATGATAATATCCTGCATATCCCAAAAAACTGCATGCTTCTGTTTGTATACAAGATGTGGCCAATAGGAGGACTACCTTTATTTTAGCTAGGTCTACCTGTATTCCTGCCGTAGAAATGTATTGTCCTAAGATTACCCCCTCGGTCATCATCATGTGGCATTTTAGTTGCTTAGACACAGTCTAGTAGAAATGCATCATTCTAAAACTTTATCTAGCGTTTGCAAGGCTTGATCAAAATCTTCCCCATAGGGTGTAAAATCATCCATATAAGTTTCAAGTCCTTCATTTATTAAATAAAAAAAAATGCTAATTATGGCTCTTTGAAATGTTGTTGGAGCGTTACATAATCCAAATGGTAGAAATCTATAAGAAAAAGTGCCCCATGGGTAGGTAAAGGTCGACTTATCTTGATCTTCAGGGGCTATTTGAATCTGATTGTACCCACTGAATCCGTTAAGGAAAGAGAAAAAACGTTTTCCAGCCAATGTGTCAAGGACTTGGTCAATAAACGGAAGGGGAAAGTGATATTTCTGAGTTGTCTTATTTAATTCTCTATAATCCACGCAGATTATCCATTTCCCATTCTTTTTGGGGACAGCCACTAAAGGGGAGAACCATTTGCTGTCTGAGATGGGATAGATAAAATTTACATCTAGCAGCTTCTGTAGCTCTTCTTTTACAATTTTTTTTAAATGTGGATTTAGCCTTCACTGGGGTTGTCTAACAAGCCGTGTTTCCTTATCAGTGTAAATATGGTGTGTGCATAGCTGAGGGTCCAACCCTTTCATGTCTTGATAATCCCATGCAAATGCACCTTGGCGTTTTTGGAGGATTTTTATGAGTTTTTGTCTTTGGCTGTCATCCAGGCTACTGTTAATATTCAATGTATTACTTGGCTCAATCTCAATAGGTGTACTATCACAAACAGCAGTTCTGAAATTACATTGGGTTTCCAGGTCCATTATAGGAATTTCTTGTCCTTCATGCTCGAGGATCATTTCCATCATTTGACATTGCAAGTTTTCAGGTTTAGGGGGTTGGTTCATAATATTACTAATCAAATCATCTTCAGTTTTATTTTTGAATTCAAGAACCTGTACTAGTGTAAGAGGTGGTCAAATATTTTTCTCCCAATATGTATCTGGGTGTTTGTGAATTTTTATTATGGGCAGACTTGGTTTGGCAGGAGGATAAATAAAAATATTTTTTACTAAATTGCCTCTAGTGATAGTCATACTTCTTGTTCGTAAGCTTATATAAGCATTGGCTGTGGCCAGCCAAGGTTTCCTAAGAACCAATGGATGCCCTTTCATTCTGTTTTTCGGATTAATTACTAAAAAATTAGTAGGGTATTCCCATGAGTCTACAGATACCATGATGTCTTGTACAACACCTTCTAGTCTGATAACATATATGTCAGCTAGCTCTAGGAGTGTGGTCATGGGTTCTAAAATTGATATACCTAGCTTCTCAGAAGCTCCTGTAGTTAGGATGTTAATGGATGCCCCAAGGTCAACTAATGTGTTTAGAAATAAATGTCTAGAAATATATATGGTTACTATTGGGTTCCCTATAATCATATTTCACAGGTAATTCCTTTCCTAACAGTAGGTCAGATAAAGTTACTACTACATGAATAGTAGGTGCAGTCATTTTTTTCCTAGGTTGCTTTTTCCCACATAACTCCTTGATTTTTTTTGCATAGATGGGAATGTCCTGAATGGCCTGTAGAAGAGGAATTTTAACACAAAGATTTCTTAATTCCCCCAGGATGTCAAATTCTGAATTGGTTATAGGTCTGGGTATGTTTAATCTCTCAGGGAATGGTGGCAAAGTTACTTTGAGTTCTTTAGGATTTTGTTGGTCAATTGTTTCTTTTTTTTTATGTGTTTCTGATGAGCTGGATGCTATAGATGTTTTAGCTTGGGATTGAGGTGGAGGTGTGGCCTCCACAGTTAATATAGTACATCCTGATCTTAACCTCAATTCATTGCACTGCTTTTGTTCATTTTTAGGCGTTGGATCTTCTATGATCTGAATTAATTGAACCGGTCTATTATTGGGATTAGGATTGGGTTGGGCTGGTAACTGAGGCCGTATGGAAGGCTGCAGGTTATGCTGAGTAGGATAAGGAGTTGGTAACTGTTGGGTTCCTACCCCTATCAGTAGATTTCCCATCCCCAAGGGTCGTTTCCAGTTCCAATTTTTGTGTCGAGTAGGGGGATTTAGCCATTGGTTTTGGTAGGGAATATTCTGCCAATAAGGAGGGGAAATAGGGAAGTTTTTCCAATTACTTCCTGATGGGTTTTGTGTAGGCCAAGGGGGAATAGAAAAGGTTTGGTTTGGCCAATTTGGATACAGGTTTTGAGTCTACCAAGGTTTTTTTGGTTGTACTGGGGTAATGGAAAGTATTGGGGAAGGTCCTGAGGTGTGCCAGGTCATGTTTGCCACTGCCGACACTGATTCATTTAATAGAATGGTTCAATTTCTTCCTCTGCTTCCCTGTAAATGGATTTCAGCCCAAGAAGAGAATGAAATTGGTCCGTAGCATGATCCTTAGTGAAAATATCACATTTCTGGACCATGTCTAGAGGACACTTTCTCTGGCTATGCTTCTTCTGACATTTTGGGCAAAAGATGACTAGATTTTGTTCGACTATAGCTTGTTTTTGTTTGGCCTGCAAAACATCAAGTTTCATAGTCAAAGTGCCCTAGATGTCGATTTTGAAGTTTTCTAAAAGGTTTCCAAATTCTTCCCAAGTTACATTTCCACTGGTCTGCTTGAGCTCACGCCCCATAGGTCTGTTGTGTGAGCTGCACCGAGAGCATCTAATACATAAGGAGATAATTTCGTCATAATCTTCCTGATAAATAGCTCCTCTCCCCATTAAGTTAAGTAATTCAACCCATTCCTCCTTCATTCCTTTAAGAATTGTAGTTTTCAAAATGTCCTTGGACAACGTAGTGTATGGAGATCTTTGTAAATTGTATTGAAATATTTCTACATATTATTCTAACGTTTCATTTGTCTTTTGAAGTCAGATTAAAGATTTCATCTTTTAGGTCTCAAGTTCGAAAATAGTCTTGATATTTGGTAAGAAATGTATTCTTCATTTCATCCCAATTATTTATAGTTCCCCCTCCTAATCCCATGAACCAGCAGAGAGCAGTCCCTTTTAGGGTGGAGGGAAATAACTTTAGTTTCTGGGGATCGATAGTGTAATCATATTCTCTGCATAAGACATCAAATTCAAATAGGAATGCATCAGTATCTTCTGTATTCAATCCATGGAAGGTTGGGATTTTATGCAAAGGAATTGCTTTCATAGGAGCATTGGCAGCATGGTAAACAATGGGGTATTCCAATGTTGATGTCTGCCTCTGATTCTGGTTCTAATTGTTTGCCATTTGATCAAAGAGGTGCCTAAAATCTTCGAGAATTTCTTGATCTGGAGGGGAGATTTTAATAGGCTTGGGAGTAGATGGCGGGGGGATTTTTACAGCACTTCCCTGGTCTGGAATTCTAAGAAGTGTTGTTTTGGTTACTTCTTCAGGGATTCTTGATTCTAATATGTCTCTGCAAATTTCTCCACTAGTTTCTCCCCTACCTTCATGTAACTTGCAGGAACCTTCCTCTCGTGACAGATCAATGTTTTGATGTATGGTAGTTTGCAAGCTTGGGTCAGACCCCTCTTTTTCATTGTGAATCTTGGCATAGGCTTCAGATGGTGAGGTTGTTGCCCGAGGGGATATGTTAGGATTTTGGATGGGAATGATTCTAGTTCCTATAGATGCATGAGATTCCGCTTTCTTAATGATTTCATCAGTGTATGTTGTCCTCCCAAGGGTCATCGGTCCTTTGGGTTGTGAGGGTGGTTGTGAATGGTTTTAGTTTGTTCCTATCTTTTCCTAGGCATAAAATAAGAGCACCTATCCTAAGGTTTTTGTGCAACTTGCTAGAGGACGGGCTAAAAGGCAAGCATGTTGCTTGCTGGTATGCAGGTTCTTACCTCTCGTTTTCAATACCCAATTCCTCACATTAATGATAAAAGATGAACTAAGGGGATCACTTTTAATTCTCTCCCCAGAAATGATGCCAAAAATGTTGGTTTAGATAGAGGTGACTTTTTGAGACACTCTAATGTTCCTTCATTGAATTGTCAACCCAAAGTAAGTATTTTTATTCCAAGAGGGTTAGCACAGTATATGCAAGTTATGGATGCTCTTTGTCGTTGTAAAGGAAGGGCTACTAACTTCAGAAGTTGCTAATCTTATGGAAGATGGCTCAAATGGAGCCTTGGTCTAGGATTGAGTAACGATGGTTCTCTACTGGAATAAAATAATAGCTAAATCAACTTAATGATAATCTAAGTAAACTAAGCAAGAATTGAAATGACAGTAAAGGAATATAAGAAAAATAGTAATCTAACCAAGTTATGCATAAATGGAATTGAAACCAAAGCTCTACCGAACTGAGCAATAATGAATCAATAGTATAATGAGTTGTGCTATAATGAAACGACGGTATGACTAGTTGTGCAGTAGCGAATCAAAAATATGCCTGATATGAAATAAACAACTCGTGCAACTAAGATGAAGAAATTTTGCAATGGAATTCTCTGAGGAACTTATCTAAGCAACGTTGAGTAAATATCTAACTATTCGGCTATACCAACAAAGGAGCGTAATTCATACGGACAGATAAGGCTAGAATCAATTTGTTGACATTCGCATGGAAAATAGTAAAAGAAGTAGAACTTACTTAACAAGACAATATCGTAATGAAAATTTCACTTGCCTTATTCTAAGAACACAACTACTGATAATATTAATAGGAAAAGAATTGAAATTTCATTAAACATAACTATATATTATAGTTGCCTCAGGTTTACAAATGTTAATGTTGTAACTAGTCAAAATACAAAACATGCATGGAGCTTCCATGGGTTAGGCCCAGACCAACAGAAACCACAACACTATAAAAGCTTCAAAAGAGGACCACTTTATGCTCTCAGTTACATTCAGGAATATTACAAAATATGATTAGAAGGACTGTTCTGAAACTTCTTATCACCCGGTAAGCATCCTGTTCCTCTTGTCCTTCATCCTTTTAAAGGTGGTTCTCAGAAATTTCAAGAATGAATCTCAAATGACGGCCCGCTACGCGTGGCTGTCGGTTAAGTTCTTGGACTCTATTTTATTCATTTTCCTCCTATCGGCCACTTGGAATGTCTGGAACCACTTGTGCCTGTGTCCGTCGATTGACTTCCTTTTTCTATTGGTTCAGGCATTCCTCGTTTTTTGCATGTAGAGACAAAAAGGAGTTAACTTCTTATGATGAATTATTCCTTTTACCATTGGTCCAATTGCTCTTTTTTTCATGATCTTTTATTCAATATCATCAATATGAAGAAAGATTCACTTGAAATTACAATATAATTTGAAGTATTTATAGGGTGAGAATCATA
Organism: Pinus albicaulis; assembly: GCA_034641835.2. NCBI lineage: Eukaryota > Viridiplantae > Streptophyta > Pinopsida > Pinales > Pinaceae > Pinus > Pinus albicaulis. The sequence continues at coordinate 228,819,352 of CM076571.1, read as the reverse complement.
CCTTACTCTGGGCCCAACATAAGGTCAAAGAGATCTCCCTCAGGGCAACATGCTTTCCAGAAAAACTAGCCTCGTACACCTCCCTATTACAGGAATACAGCGATATATTTGTGTGGGATTACTCAGAGATGCCAGGCCTATGCCCCGCCATTATGGAACATCATATTGACACGTGACCTGACACCCTCCCCATTCACCAAAAACAACATCATTTACATCAATCCAAGGCAAAAGCAATGAAGCAGGAGATAGATAAACTCCACAAATTTGGGTTTATCTACTTGATCGCTTACACGTCCTAGGTTTCCAACTCTATACGTGTCATGAAAAAACAAGGCACAATCCTCATATGTATCAAATTACGGGATCTGAAAAAAGCTTGTCCCAAGGAAAATTACCCCACACCATTCATCAACCAAGTAGTTTATGCTTTTGTCGGTCACGAGTCCTTGTACTTTATGGATAGGTTCTCAGGGTGATCCAAAATATTTAGATTTGATATGGAATAAAGAATTACATGTAAAATTGCATCTTAACCATGAAACTTAAAAGGCATGAAACAAGAAGAGAGAAGCACATAAAATCATGCAAACAAGACAAGAATTTGATAACAGAGTTCGTCTAGGAGGGACTACATCTTCGGGCCCTGCTCAATCAGTGGGGAGGCCCTTTTTCATTAAGTGGAAAATAAAATGAAAGTACAAGCATCAATGCAAAATTACACCTTTATACCTTCATCGCTGAAAGTGGCCGAAAATTGGAGACCTCTGATGAAAAAATAGACAACATTGATGGATTCATATTGTCGAGAGGTGTAGAATCCATACAAAATTTTCTTAATTTCGACGTTAGACAAATCTGGGCCCTCTGGAAATGACCTCAGTTCATGGTTCTGCCCCCCTCCTATAAAGTGCTCAAGGTTCCACTCTATCTCAGTAAACATGCCACTCCTGGTCTGCCTGGGTGCACTTTTGAAATGAAATTTTATATTGTGAAGGTTGGGCAGACTCCCCAAGGGGGTCATTGGGCGAGTTGGTTTAGATTTGAATTAGGTGGGAGTAGGTTGGGAGGTCAAACCCCGCCCCCTCCCACATTAGACATATACTATTTTTAAACTTAATGGACAATTTTTTTAAATGTCCACTATTTGATGTTTTTGGGGGGGTTGACCCGCATCGGGCAGCCCGCCCATATGGTAACCCGCCATGTGTATATGGTATGGGGGGGCAGCGGGGTTGATAGCCCGTGCCCCACCCACATTGCTTATTTTATAATATATATGGTGGGTGGCGGGGTCATGGCCATTGGCCCACAGATATTTTAATAATATTTCGGTTGATCTGTTGGGATAGGGGGGGTTCATGGCCCACCCTACCATTTTTTTTTATTTTTTATTTTTATTTTAAAAACCAACATGCCATTTTAAAAATTTCTAGAATTTTTCCAAAGGAGTCAAACTAACTACCCCACAAATTCACCCAAAATCCGGCTGGAGTTGGCCAGAATCTGGTGGCCGGATTTCTGTAAATTTGTCACTTCTTAAGCTGACACATCACCAAGTTAACCCATAAACTTTGACTACGTCTAACTTTCGCATACGAGCTTAGTTTGACAAACCATTCGCACCGTTGTGACCAGGACAAAGAGATCTTTAACTTTACACTGATTTTTCCACATTCTTGCCAATTTGAATTTTGAGCCTTTTGTACTTAAGCCACTTGTACTTGGACCTTTACAATCCTCCTGGATCATTCCCCCCCACTGAAGAGCTTTTGGACCACCAAAAGCATTATCAATCAACAAGAAAGTGAGGGAATTTTTCCCTCAGTTTCTCCTTTTCTAGCCATTTAGATTTACTTGGGTGCATCCCTTTGAAACCAACACGCAGATATTCCACATCTCCCCATCATGAAGTCTTGGTCCTTCAATCGAGAATGATGTCTTCTGGAAATTCATTGAGATACTCTGGTGCAAATTCATCCATTTTAGGCCTTGATCCTACCTCGGTGTCCATAATAAATGGTGGTTCATAAAGCTTCAGATTTTCAACATTCACGACCCAGTACATTTGCATGTATATAGGAAAATTGAGTCAGAAAGTGGTATTTCCAATCTTCTCCAATATGGTAAATGGACCATACCTGATTGGTCACAATTTATTTCCTTCTCCCTTCATTTGATCCTTGCAAATATGGAACCACACCTTGTCACCCACCTAAAATTTTTGGTCGACTTGGTGCTTATCATGTCGAGCCTTATATCAAGCTTAACTCTTTTCCAATTGATCCTGCACTTCTTGGTGAATTTTCTGTATATGTTGGATAAACAGTTGTGCTTTTTCCCTATCATCACGTCCATTGGCATCTTCATCCCTTCCGAAGATCATGTAAAAAGGGTCCTTTGGTAGGTAACCAGAACATGTCTCAAATGGTGAGCGTCGTGTAGAATAATGCACTGCTTGGTTGTAGGCAATGTTACATATACGAAAGATGCTCATCCCACAACTTGGGATGTTTTTTGCAATAGCCCCGCAACAAGTGTACCACAGTATGGTTGATGACCTTTTTCTGTGCGTCGGTTTGTGGATGGAATGTTTTACTTCTCTTCAACTTGGTGTCCATCATTTGCCACAACCTAGTCCAAAAATCTCCAAGGAAGTGAGAGTCTAAATTTGACACAATTGATGTGGGAAACCCAAAGTGGACCCAAACAAACTGAAAGAAAAGATAAGTAGTCTCCTCAGTAGTAACTTAATTTTTACAAGGCATTATTATGCACATTTTTCTAAAATGATCTATAAAAACATACAAATAGTTGTGACCCTTTCTAGACATAGGAAAACATCCTACAAAGTCCATCGACACACTTTCCCATGGACGAATCGGAATAGAGAGTGGTGTGTAGAGCCCGAGATTTATATTAGAGGGATTTGAAATGGAACACATCACACATCCCTTTACAAATCGGGTTACAATGTTTTTCATATGAGGCCAAAAGAAAAACCTTTTTAAATGAAATAAGGTTTTTACGACACCAAAGTGACCTGATACAAGGGAGGTGTGGGCCTCTCGAATTACATGTACCCTATCTACTATGGGTATGTACAATTTTTCAAGGTGATACAACAGCTTCCTCTGCAAATTATAGCTGTCCACCTGTGATCCATGAGTTATTTTAACATATATTGCTTTAAATTCATAATCGTTAGCGTATTGTTCAACATAACTTTCAAAATACAATGAAACATTATGCAAAATAATAGAAGCAGCAATAGTTGGGCGATAGAGCATATTTTCTACTTTGTTGCTAGTGCCCTTCTTATACTTTATTATGAGATGAAAATGTAGTAGAAAATCCATCCACCTTGTTATAGCCTAAATCCACCTTAGGCTGAAAGAAGGCAGAGTTTAGGGTAACATCCTACCACGCTCAGTCTAGTAGCTAGCCCTACCAGAACAGGAGAGGGCTCTCTCCGGGTCAATCTCAGGAAAAATGTATCAATGGGGCTTGAGATGACTGAAATAAAAACTAATTTTAGGCTAGGAATATATATCAAAGAGTTTTAAATTATTTTTTGGGGTTTTTGTCGGAAACAAGGGAAAGGCAGTTTTGGGTGCGAAGATAAGGCCCAGTTTCTGCAGAGTTCTAATTGGGGCAGGGTAGGCAATGGTTTTGATGTCTTGAAATGAATATATGGATGGTTAGACTACTGAGGAGCTGAAGAGGGCAAGATATCTCAAGGATCCTCTCCAAACAGATGAAAACATATAAAATCAAACAAAATTAAAGGTAGAGCAAAGTAAACTATTGGATTCCACCTTTAACACTAATTTGTTTAATTTAGGAAGAACAGAGAAGGGAAATGATACATATAAACATTAGTGAAACTTACAAATACATAGAGAAGAAACACCATCAAAACTCAGAGCCACAAGGATCCCAAAAAGTGCTGCAAAACCCTAGTCTTTCCTTAGCCAAAAATGCAGAAGTGATGTACAATGGAGTGCCAAACAATTCCCAAGTATCCAACCCTGAAAATGACTCAGAAAATACATAATATAGGCAATCCTAACCCCTTCCCATGCCTATAGTGGTCTAGCTCGTCATTCTAGGAGCTTTTTCAACCAATTCTAAACTAGGAACTGAAATCTAGGCAATCAAACAACTTGCCTCTATATGGTAGGAAATTGATTCATTAATTTAATTTTCACTTTTTTAGTGAATGAATCCTCTAGAACAAGTAAAAATGTGCCAAAATTACATCATGGACATGAAATTACATCAAGATAGATCAATAGTTACATGAAAAAATGAAACTAGTCAAAACTGGGCGAATATTTGAACTGAAGAGTGAAAAATAGGCCAAATTTCTCTATGCGCTGCGCCCAAAAACTCTATGCGTAGCAAAAATTTGGAGCTGATTTTGCGGCACTTACCGAAGTCCAAATTGAGCTCATGATAGCTCGTTGGAAAGCCCAGCCTGTCTACTATCCAAACCATGTGTAATTTCTGGATTTGGATGTTATTTTCCCCTACAAAAATTCAATCTCCCAAGACTGGTTACTGTGTGTGCAAAAAGTGGCAGAAAGGCCATTTTCAAGGTGTTTTTGACCCTTTAGGCCGCCCAGAACTTGATGAAATATTTAGGCAATTCCTGAGCATGCATAAATTTTCATAAAAAATCCAAAAATGTCAAGTTTTCCTCCAGACGATCTCTCAAACGTAAGCGCGCGCAAGGTGGCGCTACGCGTCGGGCAGGAAAATCTGTTTTGTGACCAAAAAATTCAAAAATGAAAAAATTTTCTCCAAATTCCTTGAAATTTGGACTGAAGGTCCCCCATCAAGTGCTATGTTTAGTAAAGGAAGCTCCAGCCAAGGTCATGTTTTTTCACACCTCCTTGATGCTTTCTTCATCCATGTTGCCTGAGGTGAATACAAAGAGTTGGGTGTCTTTGTCCTCATTGCCAAAATATGCCAAGTAGGAAGGGACTATGGTAAGTATGAACAATGGGTATAGTGGACTGTAATCAAGTGATATTTAAAATACAAGGATATTCACTTGATTATGTTTGGGGACTTTGGGATTTGGGAACTTTTTGCAAATGATATGGGAAGGGAAAATGATAGGGAATAAAAGGATTTGAGGGATAGGGATAATAGGATTTTAGGAATAAGTGATATGAGTGGTTTTATAAGGGAATAGGGAAGGGATATTAATGATATTGTAATAGTGAGGAGGAAAAGAACCACAGGTGGGGAATGTGCTTTGAAGTTCTTGGCACCAAAATCAAATTTCAACACTCAAACACAACCCTTTAGGGAGAAAATTTTAACACGGTGATAGGGTTGATATTTTTGGCATTAAAAATTCTCATAAACAACTTCAATAAACTCCAAACACCAGCCATGAGCAATTATATAAACTTACTTGAGCATGGAGCAATAAAAAAAATGTGATTTTGGAGAAGACTGGCAAAAAATTTCAGTCTCAGGCCTATGCGTCGTGCGCATAACCCAATGTGTCGTGCTCCTTGTGTGCGCTGCGACAGTGTAATTTTACACAGTGAAAATCAGCCCAGTGCACTGCGACAGAGGCCCAATGTGCCGCACAGAAAAACTCATCCACAGTTTCGGCTTTTCACACTGATTTTTGCTTCATCCATGATTTTCTCTTTGTTTCACTAATGTCTTTGGTGTATACTTGGATTATTGAAACACAAACATATATCTTATGGCTTGAAATTTGATTTTTGATTTGAAGAAAATCCGCTTTTTGCAAACTTTGGCACTTTTCCAATAAACTCTGTTTTGCTTCCACTTTGATTTTTTGGCTGAATGACGAAACTCTTGTCTATTTGCAGGGATGATTGGCATTGAATTTCGGTGAAGGATACCAGGGCTACGCCTGAAGAATTTGACGACTGAAAAACTTGAAAACTATACATGGCATTTATTACAAAGGACAAAAAGATGATTTTTCTTCAAAACAGAGTTTTGAAGAAAATTCATGATCAAAGATTGCGATGAAAACTTATTTTGAAACCTCCCTCATGCGTCTGCTAGTATTATTTGACATTTTGAAGACTAAATTGACAAAACCCTAGACCTAATGACTGAAATGACTCTTTTTTGACCAAGAGACCAAACATGACTGTAAATGACTGTAAAATTGATTTTGATGAACTTTGATGAACAGACCTGAGCCAGCACGTACAAGGCATGTGGGGTATGAGTGACAAGGCCCTTCCGTCAGATGATGGCATGCCCCTAACAGAATTCAGATGAATGAATTGAATGAGACACCTAAACATGAAATGCAATAAGAGAAATGATCTCTGACGGAGGGATGAAAAGACCGACTCTAACATTGGCTCCAATGGGGATGGTAGATCCTGGGAGGTGCCAAGAATGGAAGATCTTTTGGGGAGAAGACAGTGCCTTTGTCCATTAGGAAATGGAGTCAAAACATGAAAACTGACATTATGCAAACTGACTCTGTCTCAAGGCTAAAAGTTGAAAACCATAATAAAATCAAACATGACTAAAACATAACTCACCAACTGGAAAAATGCTAATGATTGAGTTTATTCATCAAACCTACTCTAATTGATCTATTCACCACCTGATCAAGTGAAATGGAACAACCAATGGAACCACGTAAGCATCTTGGCTACTATCTGATTTCTTCCCAAATGCTTTCTGATACACAAGAAAAGGGAAGAATCAAAAGGCAACTCCCATGGAAACTTGGAATCAAGTTGACTGCTGACAAACTTGCAAAGCGTGAATTGAATGGATGACTACAAAAATAATGCGAAAGGATCTTCATAATCATAGCTATTGATTTCCATTAACACATTACTGCTCTGGTCCAAGTAATCTTCATAGCTGGATATTAGGTTTTCCTCACATCTGCGCTGCCTTTCTTTGGTGATTGCAGCAAGCTGTCAAAAGGATCATGAAATTCGTGAATAACCAAACTTTGTTGTTGATTCCAAACAGAACAAAAGTCTCCTTTATGAATCTCCTCATATGACTGCAAACCTTGATATGAGCTTTGTAATGAAAAATCTGTTAAACAAGACAATGAAGTCGACTTTTGAACAAGATTATTATCAACATTATTTTCAGACACATGGTTAGCCAATGGAGAAGAATTTTTACAGCAAACATCACCCAACACACGAGTGATAGGATCATCAAAAAATTGAGAAGACTGCTGCCATGTATCAATTGAAACTATATGACATCCTACTGAATGTTCATCTTTTTATTTAGAGATATTATGAAGATTCTTCTTTATAAACTGAAATGCTTCGAAAAAAAAGGGTACAAAATCCTCTTGCATCATTAAATCATGTATTTCAGCTTCCACACCTTCATCTGTAATCTGATATTCAATTGCGTTTGATGGCTGCAAATCTTGTGCTAGGGAGGCTTTTGTATCAGAAATTATTTCATCGGTTGTTTCAGGAGAAGATTTCTCATTAACAACTTGCTCAAGAATTTCACTATCTGTCTCATCCTCAACATTAAAACTGAGAGATTGTTGTTTTCTTACAGGCTGCTCCTTTGAATATTTACTATGCAATTTACCCCTCAAAAACTGAAATGATTCAAAACAAAATGGAACGGAGTCATCTTGTATCATTTGATCATATGTGCCAGCTTCCAAGTCTTCATCTGCAACTTGAAAATCAATGGCATTCGGGGGCTGCAAATATGAATATGAGAAGTCTTGAACAAGGTTTTCATTGCCCTCAAGATGGTTCAGATCGAGACATGTTGATAGTTGATTTCTGATAGCATGGAAGTTGTCTCTGATGAACTGAATCGAATCAAAACAAAAAGGCAAAGATCCTTCACTTACTTCAAAATCTGCTACACTTTCCTCGCCATTGTTATAGCTAATATGCATCGGTTGATCACTGTACTCAAGCTGCTGGAAGTGAACTTCTTCCTTCCACAAACTAGCTGCTGATTTATCTACAAGATTAGCTTCTTTTTGGAGAACATAATCATCATCATACTGATCAAACTGAGGCAAATCATCAGTATAAAACACATCATCCAGCATACATGTCAAATCAACAGATCTCTCTTCTCCAAGATGATGTACAAAACAATCATTATCAGATCTATGACAACTGGGATAAGAAACAAAATGTTTTGGGTCAGCCACTTGTTCTTGAACGTCATTTTCATTTTTCGCTATCATTTTCCGCACCATCTCTTCTACTGCGTTTACCAAAAGATCAAGCTTTTCCTCTGAAGGTGTCGATTTCTCCGGATCCTTGCTCTTCATTTCTTCCTCCTTCAACCTTGCCCTTTGGATTAGCAAATGAGCCTCTACATTTACTGCACTATTTTGCATCTCGTGGAGTGTTGAAATATTCCTTTATCTCAACTGAAACTCCATTTCCGGATCAAAGGCACCCGGGTAGTGCAAGAGAGTGGATCTAGGAGGAGGTCTTATATCAGCTGGCATCGAATAATAGACTTGATTGAATCTAGTAGAAAACTGTTGTACTGTCTCCCCTGGCAGTCTTTTCAGCTGGGCATACTCATCCAAAATAAGGAAAGGGTTCTGTCTGATCATCCACCTGTCAAGGAAAGCTTTAACGAACTGCTGGAAATCTGAGATGCTCGCATCAGGTAAGGCTTTGAACCAACTCTTGACTTTTCCTTGCAAAGAAAGAGAAAAAAGTCTAATACTAACATCCTCTTCATCAAATTCAAAAATATCTAGAAAATTCTCAACATTCTGCACATGTTGCTCAGCATTGACATTGTTACATTCACCGTCAAATCTCGACAAATATAGGTAATAATTTGCAGGGAAAGCATGAATAAAAAAAGGTAAAACAAGAGATTTATACCTATCTGGGACTATAAAAGGTGTAGGAGTATATACAAGAGCTACGGGATCAGTTTTGTTTTCTTTAGGCTCATCACTCTAAAGAGAGTCATCATAAGATGTGGGAAAAGTAAGGAGGCCAGGATCAAAAGGAAACTTGGTGTTTACACTTTTTGAATAGGTCAAGTGAAGATTTTGATCACCTTTATCATACAAAAAATTCTAAAAAACTTTCAAGACAGCTTCAAGAGCAGCAAAGAAGTAATTTACAAGCAAGCAGACTAGATCCTAAATAACATTCCACTTTGGATACCTGAACTTGTGTAAGATCCTTCCATTTTCTCAGAGAAACAGTTAGTCCTCCAGTGGAGTCTCTACATTGATTTGGAGTCACCAGGTGAATGATTTTAGCCTTCTTATGTCTGATCATTGTCCACCATCAACCATCAGATCTTAACTTTATTACATCTTACTGAGGAAACCAAATGTTCATTTCATAAACTAGACCGGAGATTGACTGAAGCAGCGTTTATCTACTATGCACTCGGCAAGAGCAGTTCGAAGGCTACCTGGAATAACTTCAGGCTTCGTCTGTAGTCTATAAAGCAAACAACAAGTTTTTCCTTCCCCAGTATGGTCACCACTATGTTATTACCTAAATCCACCTCAGGCTGAAAGAAGGCAGTGTTTAGGGTAACATCCTACCACGCTCAGTCTGGTAGCTAGCCCTACCAGAACAGAAGAGGGCTATCTCCGGGTCAATCTTAGGAAAAATGTATCAATGGGGCTTGAGATGACTGAAATAAAAACTAATTTTAGGCTAGGAATATATATCAAAGAGTTTGAAAAGATTTTTTGGGGTTTTTGTCGGAAACAAGGGAAAGGCAGTTTTGGGTGCGTGGATAAGGCCTATTTTCTGCAGAGTTCTAATTGGGGCAGGGTAGGCAATGGTTTTGATGTCTTGAAGTGAATATATGGATGGTTAGACTGCTGAGGAGCTGAAGAGGGAAAGAGATCTCAAGGATCCTCTCCAAACAGATGAAAACATATAAAATCAAACAAAACTAAAGGCAGAGCAAAGCAAACTATTGGATTCCACCTTTAACACTGATTTGTTTAATTTAGGAAGAACAGAGAAGGGAAATGATACATACAAACATTAGTGAAACTTAAAAATACATAGAGAAGAAACACCATCAAAACTCAGAGCCACAAGGATCCCAAAAAGTGCTGCAAAACCCTGATCTTTCCTTAGCCAAAAATGCAGAAGTGATGTACAATGGAGTGCCAAACAATTCCCAAGTATCCAAACTTGAAAATAACTAGGAAAATACATAATATAGGCAAGTCTAACCCCTTCCCATGCCTCTAGGGTTCGAGCTCATCATTCTAGGAGTTGTTTCAACTAATTCTAAACTAGGAATTGAAATCTAGGCAATCAAACAACTTGCCTCTATATGGTAGGAAACTGATTCATTCATTTAATTTTCACTTTTTAGTGAATGAATCCTCTAGAACAAGTAAAAATGTGCCAAAATTACATCATGTACATGAAATTACATCAAGATAGATCAATAGCTACATGAAAAAATGAAACTAGTCAAAACTGGGCGAATTTCTGAGCTGAAGAGTGAAAAATAGGCCAAATTTCTCTATGCGACGCGCCCAAAAACTCTATGCGTAGCACAAATTTGGAGCTTATTTTGAGGCCCTTCCCGAAGTCCAAATTGAGCTCACGATAGCTCATTGGAAATACCTTCCTATATACTATCCAACCCAAGTGGAATTTCTAGATTTGGATGTCATTTTCCCCTCCAAAACTGCAATCTCCCAAGACTGGTTACTGTGTGTGCAAAAAGTGGCAGAAAGGCCATTTTCAAGGTGTTTTTGACCCTTTAGGCCACCCAGAACTTGATGAAATCTTTAGGCCATTCCCGAGCATGCATAAATTTTCATAAAAAATCCAAAAATGTCAAGTTTTCTTCCAGAAGATCTCTCAAACGTAAGCGCGCGCAAGGTGGTGCTACGCGTCGGGCAGGAAAATCTGTTTTGTGACCAAAAAATTCAAAAATGACAAAATTTTCTCCAAATTCCTTGAAATTTGGACTGAAGGTCCCTCATCAAGTGCTATTTTCAGTCAAGGAAGCTCCAGCCAAGGTCATGTTTTTTCACGCCTCCTCGACGCTTTCTTCATCCATGTTGCCTGAGGTGAATACAAAGAGTTGGGTGTCTTTGTCCTAATTGCCAAAATATGCCAAGTAGGAAGGGACTATGGTAAGTATGAACAGTGGGTATAGTGGATTGTAATCAAGTGATATTTAAACTACAAGGATATTCACTTGATTATGTTTGGGGACTTTGGGATTTGGGAACTTTTTGCAAATGATATGGGAAGGGAAAATGATAGGGAATAAAAGGATTTGAGGGATAGGGATAATAAGATTTTAGGAATAAGTGATATGAGTGGTTTTATAAGGGAATAGGGAAGGGATATTAATGATATTGTGACAGTGAGGAGGAAAAGAACCACAGGTGGGGAATGTTCTTTGAAGTTCTTGGCACCAAAATCAAATTTCAACACTCAAACTCAACCCTTTAGGGAGAAAATTTTAACACGGTGATAGGGTTGATATTTTTGGCATTAAAAATTCTCATAACCAACTTCAATCAACTCCAAACACCAGCCATGAGCAATTATATAAACTTACTTGAGCATGGAGCAATCAAAAAAATGCGATTTTGGAGAAGACTGGCAAAAAATTGCAGTCTTAGGCCTATGCGTCACGCGCATAACCCAACGCGTCGCGCTCCTTGTATGCACCACAACAGTGCAATTTTACACTCTAAAAATCAGCCCAGTGCACCGTGACAGAGGCCCAATGCGCCGCGTAGGCAAACTCATCCACAGTTTCGGCTTTTCACACTGATTTGTGCTTCATCCATGATTTTCTCTTTGTTTCACTGATGTCTTTGGCGTATACTTGGATTACTGAAACACAAACATATCTCTTATGGCTTGAACTTTGATTTTTGATTCGAAGAAAATCCACTTTTTGCAAACTTTGGCACTTTTCCAATAAACTTTGTTTTGCTTCCACTTTGATTTTTTGGCTGAATGACGAAACTCTTGTCTATTTGCAGGGATGATTGGCATTGAATTTCGGCGAAGGATACCAGGGTTGCGCCTGAAGAATCTGACAACTGAAAAACTTGAAAAATATACATGGCATTTATTACAAAGGACAAAAAGACGATTTTTCTTCAAAACAAAGTTTTGAAGAAAAGTCATGATCAAAGATTGCGATGATGAAATTTGCGATGAAAACTTATTTTGAAACCTCCCTCATGTGTCTGCTGGTATTATTTGACATTTTGAAGACTAAATTGACAAAACCCTAGACCTAATGACTGAAATGACTCTTTGCTGACCAAGAGACCAAATAGGACTATAAATGAATATAAAATTGATTTTGATGAACTTTGATGAACAAACCTGAGCCAGCAGGTACAAGGCATGTGGGGTATGAGTGACAAGGCCCTTCTGTCAGATGATGGCATGCCCCTAACAGAATGCAGATGAATGAAATGAATGAGGCACCTAAAAATGAAATGAATTAAGAGAAATGATCTCTGACAGAGGGATGAAAAGACCGACTCTAACATTGGCTCCAATGGGGATGGTAGCTCTTGGGAGGTGCCAAGAACGACAGATCTTTGGGCGAGCAGACAGTGCCTTCATCCATTGGGAAATGGAGTCAAAACACGAAAACTGACATTATGCAAATTGACTCTGTCTCAAGGCTAAAAGTTGAAAACCATAATAAAATCAAACATGACTAAAACATAACTGACCAACTGGAAAAATGCTCATGATTGACCTTATTCATCAAACCTACTCTAATTGATCTATTCACCACCTGATCAAGTGAAATGGAATAGCCAATGCAACCATGTAAGCATATTGGCTGCTATTTGATTTCTTCCCAAATGCTTTCTGATACGCAAGAAAAGGGAAGAATCGAAAGGCAACTCCCATGGAAACTTGGAATCAAGTTGACTACTGACAAACTTGCAAAGCGTGAATTGATTGGATGACTGCAAAAATACTGTGAAAGGATCTTCATAATCATAGTTATTGATTTCCATTAACACATTGCTGCTCTGGTCCAAGTAATATTCATTTCTGGATATTAAGATTTTCCTCACATCTGCGCTGCCTTTCTTTGGTGATTGCAGCAAGCTGTCAAAAGGATCCTGAAATTCGTGAATAACCAAACTCTGTTGCTGATTCCAAACAGAACAAAAGTGTCCTTTATGAATCTCCTCATATGACTGCAAACCTTGATATGAGCTTTGTAATGAAAAATCTGTTAACAAGACAATGAAGTCGACTTTTGAACAAGATTATTATCAACATTCTTTTCGGACACATGGCTAGCCAATGGAGAATAAATTTTACAGCAAACATCACCCAACACACGAGCAATAGGATCATCAAAAACTTGAGAAGACTGCTGCCATGTATCCATTGAAACTGTATGACATCCTACTGACTGTTCATCTTTTTCTTTAGAGATATTACGAAGATTCTGCTTTATAAACTAAAATTATTCGAAACAAAAGGATACAAAATCCTCTTGCATCATTAAATCATGTATTTCAGCTTCCACGCCTTCATCTGTAATCTGATTTTCAATTGCATTTGATGGCTGCAAATCTGGTGCTAGGGAGGGTTTTGTATCAGAAATGATTTCATCGGTTTTTTCAGGAGAATATTTCTCATTAACAACTTGCTCAAGAATTTCGCTATCTGTCTCATCCTCAACATTAAAACTTAGAGATTGTTGTTTTCTTACAGGCTGCTCCTTTGAAGATTTACTATGCAATTTACCCCTCAAAAACTGAAATGATTCAAAACAAAATGGAACGGAGTCATCTTGTATCATTTTATCATATGTGCCAGCTTCCAAGTCTTCATATGCAACTTGACAATCAATGGCATTCGGGGGCTGCAAATCTGAATATGAGAAATCTTGAACAAGGTTTTCATTGCCCTCAATATGGTTCAGATCGAGACTTGTTGACAGTTGATTTCTGATAGCATGGAAGTTGTCTCTGATGAACTGAAACGAATCAAAACAAACAGGCAAAGATCCTTCACTTACTTCAAAATTTGTTGCACTTTCCTCGCCATTGTTATAGCTTATATGCATCGGTTGATCACTGTACTCAAGCTGCTGGAAGTGAACTTCTTCCTTCCACAAACTAGCTGCTGATTTATCTACAAGATTAGCTTCTGTTTGGAAAACATAATCATCATCATACTGATCAAACTGAGGCAAATCATCAGTATAAAACACATCATCCAGCATACATGTCAAATCAACAGATCTCTCTTCTCCAAGATGATGTACAAAACAATCATTATCAGATCTATGACAACTGGGATAAGAAACAAAATGTTTTGGGTCAGCCATGTGTTCTTGAACGTCATTCTCATTTTTTGCTGTCAATTTCCGCACTTTCTCTTCTACTACGTTTACCAAAAGATCAAGATTTTCCTCTGAAGGTGTCGATTTCTCCGGATCCATGTTCTTCATTTCTTCCTCCTTCAACCTTGCCCTTCGGATTAGCAAATGAGCCTCTACATTTACTGCACTATTTTGCATCTCGTGGAGTGTTGAAATATTCCTTTCTCTCAACTGAAACTCCATTTCCGGATCAAAGGCACCCGGGTAGTGCAAGAGAGTGGATCTAGGAGGAGGTCTTATATCAGCTGGCATCGAATAATAGACTTGATTGAATCTAGTAGAAAACTGTTGTACTGTCTCCCCTGGCATTCTTTTCAGCTGGGCATACTCATCCAAAATAAGGAAAGGGTTCTGTCTGATCATCCACCTGTCAAGGAAAGCTTTAACGAACTGCTGGAAATCTGAGATGCTCGCATCAGGTAAGGCTTTGAACCAACTCTTGACTTTTCCTTGCAAAGAAAGAGAAAAAAGTATAATACTAACATCCTCTTCATCAACTTCAAAAATATCTAGAAAAGTCTCAACATTCTGCACATGTTGCTCAGCATTGACATTGTTACATTCATCGTCAAATCTCGAAAAATATAGGTAATAATTTGCAGGGAAAGCATGAAGAACAGAAGGTAAAACAAGAGATTTATACTTATCTGGGACTATAAAAGGTGTAGGAGTATATATAAGAGCTACGGGACCAGTTTTATTTTCTTTAGGCTCATCACTCTGAAGAGAGTCATCATAAGATGTGGGAAAAGTAAGGAGGCCAGGATCAAAAGGAAACTTGGTGTTTACACTTTTTGAATAGGTCAAGTGAAGATTTTGATCACCTTTATCATACAACAAATTCTGAAAAACTTTCAGGACAGCTTCAAGAGTAGCAAAGAAGTAATTTACAAGCAAGCAGACTAGATCCTGAATAACATTCCACTTTGGATACCTGAACTTTGTGTAAGATCCTTCCATTTTCTCAGAGAAAGAGTTAGTCCTCCAGTGAAGTCTCTACATTGATTTGGAGTCACCAGGTGAATGATTTTAGCCTTCTTATGTCTGTTCGTTGTCCACCATCAACCATCAGATCTGAACTTGATTACATCTTACTAAGGAAACCAGATGTTCATTTCATAAACTAGACCAGAGATTGACTGAAGCAGCGTTTATCTACTATGCACTCGCAGAGCAAGAGCAGTTCGAAGGCTACCTGGCATAACTTCAGGCTTCGTCTGTAGTGTATAAAGAAAACAACAAGTTTTTCCTTCCCCAGTATGGTCGTCACTATGTTATTACCTAAATCCACCTTAGGCTGAAAGAAGGCAGAGTTTAGGGTAACATCCTACCACGCTCAGTCTGGTAGCTAGCCCTACCAGAATAGGAGAGGGCTCTCTCCGGGTCAATCTCAGGAAAAATGTATCAATGGGGCTGTAGATGACTGAAATAAAAACTGATTTTAGGCTAGGAATATAGATCAAAGAGTTTGAAATGATTTTTTGGGGTTTTTGTCGGAAACAAGGGAAAGGCAGTTTTGGGTGCGAGGATAAGGCCCATTTTCTGCAGAGTTCTAATTGGGGTAGGGTAGGCAATGGTTTTTATGTCTTGAAATGAATAGATGGATGGTTATACTGCTAAGGAGTTGAAGAGGGCAAGAGATCTCAAGGATCCTATCCAAATAGATGAAAACATATAAAATCAAACAAAACTAAAGGCAGAGCAAAGCAAACTATTGGATTCCACCTTTAACACTGATTTGTTTAATTTAGGAAGAACAGAGAAGGGAAATGATACATATAAACATTAGTGAAACTTACAAATACATAGAGAAGAAACACCATCAAAACTCAGAGCCACAAGGATCCCAAAAAGTGCTGCAAAACCCTGATCTTTCCCTAGCCAAAAATGCAAAAGTGATGTACAATGGAGTGCTAAACAATTCCCAAGTATCCAAACCTAAAAATGACTCAAAAAATACATAATATAGGAAATCCTAACCCCTTCCCATGCCTCTAGGGGTCGAGCTCATCATTCTAGGAGCTGTTTCAACCAATTCTAAACTAGGAACTGAAATCTAGGCAATCAAACAACTTGCCTCTATATGGTAGGAAATTGATTCATTAATTTAATTTTCACTTTTTAGTGAATGAATCCTCTAGAACAAGTAAAAATGTGCCAAAATTACATCATGGACATGAAATGACATCAATATAGATCAATAGTTACATGAAAAAATGAAACTAGTCAAAACTGGGCGAATTTATGAGCTGAAGAGTGAAAAATAGGCCAAATTTCTCTATGCGACGCGCCCAAAAACTCTATGCGTAGCACAAATTTGGAGCTTATTTTGAGGCCCTTCCCGAAGTCCAAATTTAGCTCATGATAGCTCGTTGGAAAGACCTTCCTGTCTACTCTCCAACCCAAGTGGAACTTCTGGATTTGGATGTCATTTTCCCCCCAAAACTGCAATATCCCAAGACGGGTTACTGTGTGTGCAAAAAGTGGCAGAAAGGCCATTTTCAAGGTGTTTTTGACCCTTTAGGCCACCCAGAACTTGATGAAATCTTTAGGCCATTCCCGAGCATGCATAAGTTTTCATAAAAAATCCAAAAATGTCAATTTTTCTTCCAGAAGATCTCTCAAACGTAAGCGCGCTCAAGGTGGTGCTACGCGCCGGGCAGGAAAATCTGTTTCGTGACCAAAAAATTCAAAAATGGAAAAATTTTCTCCAAATTCCTTGAAATTTGGACTAAAGGTCCCTCATCAAGTGCTATGTTCAGTCAAGGAAGCTCCAACCAAGGTCATGTTTTTTCACGCCTCCTCGATGCTTTCTTCATCCATGTTGCCTGAGGTGAATACAAAGAGTTGGGTGTCTTTGTTCTAATTGCCAAAATATGCCAAGTAGGAAGGGACTATGGTAAGTATGAACAGTGGGTATAGTGGATTGTAATCAAGTGATATTTAAACTACAAGGATATTCACTTGATTATGTTTGGGGACTATGGGATTTGGGAACTTTTTGCAAATGATATGGGAAGGGAAAATGATAGGGAATAAAAGGATTTGAGGGATAGGGATAATAAGATTTTAGGAATAAGTGATATGAGTGGTTTTATAAGGGAATAGGTAAGGGATATTAATGATATTGTGATAGTGAGGAGGAAAAGAACCACAGGTGGGGAATGTTCTTTGAAGTTCTTGGCACCAAAATCAAATTTCAACACTCAAACTCAACCCTTTAGGGAGAAAATTTTAACACGGTGATATGGTTGATATTTTTGGCATTAAAAATTCTCATAACCAACTTCAATCAACTCCAAACACCAGCCATGAGAAATTATATAAACTTACTTGAGCATGGAGCAATAAAAAAAATGCGATTTTGGAGAAGACCGGCAAAAAATTTCAGTCTCAGGCCTATGCGTCGCGCGCATAACCCAACGCGTCGCGCTCCTTGTGTGCACCGCAATAGTGTAATTTTACACTCTGAAAATCAGCCGAGTGCGCCGCGACAGAGGCCCAACGTGCCGCGTAGGCAAACTCACCCACAGTTTCGGCTTTTCACACTGATTTGTGCTTCATCCATGATTTTCTCTTTGTTTCACTGATGTCGTTGGCGTATACTTGGATTATTGAAACACAAACATATCTCTTATGGCTTGAACTTTGATTTTTTATTTGAAGAAAATCCATTTTTTGCAAACTTTGGCACTTTTCCAATAAACTCTGTTTTGCTTCCACTTTGATTTTTTGGCTGAATGATGAAACTCTTGTCTATTTGCAGGGATGATTGGCATTGAATTTCGACGAAGGATACCAGGGCTGCGCCTGAAGAATCTGACAACTGAAAAACTTGAAAAGTATACATGGCATTTATTACAAAGGAAAAAAACACGATTTTTCTTCAAAACAGAGTTTTGAAGAAAAGTCATGATCAAAGATTGCGATGATGAAATTTGCGATGAAAACTTATTTTGAAACCTCCCTCATGTGTCTGTTGGTATTATTTGACATTTTGAAGACTAAATTGACAAAACCCTAGACCTAATGACTGAAATGACTCTTTTCTGACCAAGAGACCAAACAGGACTATAAATGACTGTAAAATTGATTTTGATGAACTTTGATGAACAAACCTGAGCCAGCAGGTACAAGGCATGTGGGGTATGAGTGACAAGGCCCTTCCGTCAGATGATGGCATGCCCCTAACGGAATGCAGATGAATGAAATGAATGAGACACCTAAAAATGAAATGCAATAAGAGAAATTATCTCTGACGGAGGGATGAAAAGACCGACTCTAACCATTGGCTCCAATGGGGATGGTAGCTCCTGGGAGGTGCCAAGAATGGCAGATCTTTGGGGGAGCAGACAGTGCCTTCGTCCATTGGGAAATGTAGTCAAAAAACGAAGACTGACATTATGCAAATTGACTCTGTCTCAAGGCTAAAAGCTGAAAACCATAATAAAATCAAACATGACTAAAACATAACTGACCAACTGGAAAAATGCTCATGATTGAGCTTATTCATCAAACCTACTCTAATTGATCTATTCACCACCTGATCAAGTGAAATGGAACAGCCAATGCAACCATGTAAGCATCTTGGCTGCTATTTGATTTCTTCCCAAATGCTTTCTGATACGCAAGAAAAGGGAAGAATCGAAAGGCAACTCCCATGGAAACTTGGAATCAAGTTGACTGCTGACAAACTTGCAAAGCGTGAATTGACTGGATGACTACAAAAATACTGCGAAAGGATCTTCATAATCATAGCTATTGATTTCCATTAACACATTGCTGCTCTGGTCCAAGTAATATTCATATCTGGATATTAAGATTTTCCTCACATCTGCGCTGCCTTTCTTTGGTGATTGCAACAAGCTGTCAAAAGGATACTGAAATTCATGAATAACCAAACTCTGTTGCTAATTCCAAATAGAAAAAAAGTGTCCTTTATGAATCTCCTCATATGACTGCAAACCTTGATATGAGCTTTGTAATGAAAAATATGTTAAACAAGACAATGAACTCGACTTTTGAACAAGATTATTATCAACATTCTTTTCGGACACATGGTTAGCCAATGGAGATTAATTTTTACAGCAAGCATCACCCAACACACGAGCAATAGGATCATCAAAAACTTGAGAAGACTGCTGCCATGTATCCATTGAAACTGTATGACATCCTACTGATTGTTCCTCTTTTTCTTTAGAGATATTACGAAGATTCTGCTTTATAAACTGAAATTTTTCAAAACAAAAGGGTACAGAATCCTCTTGCATCATTAAATCATGTATTTCAGCTTCCATGCCTTCATCTGTAATCTGATTTTCAATTGCATTTGATGGCTGCAAATCTGGTGCTAGGGAGGGTTTTTTATCAGAAATGATTTCATCGGTTTTTTCAGGAGAAGATTTCTCATTAACAACTTGCTCAAGAATTTCACTATTTGTCTCATCCTCAACATTAAAACTTAGAGATTGTTGTTTTCTTACAGGCTGCTCCTTTGAAGATTTACTATGCAATTTACCCCTCAAAAACTGAAATGATTCAAAACAAAATGGAACGGAGTCATCTTGTATCATTTTATCATATGTGCCAGCTTCCAAGTCTTCATCAGCAACTTGACAATCAATGGCATTCGGAGGCTGCAAATCTGAATATGAGAAGTCTTGAACAAGTTTTTCATTGCCCTCAAGATGGTTCAGATCGAGACTTGTTGACAGTTGATGAACTGAAACAAATCAAAACAAAAAGGCAAAGATCCTTCACTTACTTCAAAATCTGCTGCACTTTCCTTCACATTGTTATAGCTGATATGCATCGGTTGATCACTGTACTCAAGCTGCTAGAAGTGAACTTCTTCCTTCCAAAAACTAGCTGTTGATTTATCTACAAGATTAGCTTCTGTTTGGAGAACATAATCATCATCATACTGATCAAACTGAGGCAAATCATCAGTATAAAACACATCATCCAGCATACATGTCAAATCAATAGATCTCTCTTCTCCAAGATGATCTACAAAATAATCATTATCATATCTATGACAACTGGGATAAGAAACAAAATGTTTTGGGTCAGCCACTTGTTCTTGAACATCATTTTCATTTTTCGCTATCATTTTCTGCACCATCTCTTCTACTGCTTTTACGAAAAGATCAAGCTTTTCCTATGAAGGTGTTGATTTCTCCGGATCCATGTTCTTCATTTTTTCCTGCTTCAACCTTGCCCTTCGGATCAGAAAATGAGCCTCTACATTTACTGCACTGTTCTTCATCTCGTGGAGTGTTGCAATATTCCTTTCTCTCAAGTGAAACTCCATTTCCGGATCAAAGGCACCCGGGTAGTGCAAGAGAGCGGATCTAGGAGGAGGTCTTATATCAGCTCGCATCGAATAATAGACTTGATTGAATCTAGCAGAAAACTGTTGTACTGTCTCCCCTGGCAGTCTTTTCAGCTGGGCATACTCATCCAAAATAAGGAAAGGGTTCTGTCTGATCATCCACCTGTCAAGGAAAGCTTTGATGAACTGCTGGAAATCTGAGATGCTCGCATCAGGTAAGGCTTTGAACCAGCTCTTGAATTTTCCTTGAAAAGAAAGAGAAAAAGGTCTAATACTAACATCCTCTTCATCAACTTCAAAAAGATCTAGAAAATTCTCAACATTCTGCACATGTTGCTCAACATTGACATTGTTACATTCACCGTCAAATCTCGACAAATATAGGTAATAATTTGCAGGGAAAGCATGAAGAACAGAAGGTAAAATAAGTGGTTTATACCTATCTGGGACTATAAAAGGTGTAGGAGTATATACAAGAGCTACGGGATCAGTTTTGTTTTCTTTAGGCTCATCACTCTGAAGAGAGTCATCATAAGATGTGGGAAAAGTAAGGAGGCCAGGATCAAAAGGAAACTCGGTGTTTACACTTTTTGAATAGGTCAAGTCAAGATTTTGATCACCTTTATCATACAACAAATTCTGAAAAACTTTCAGGACAGCTTCAAGAGCAGCAAAGAAGTAATTTACAAGCAAGCAGACTAGATCCTGAATAACATTCCACTATCGATACCTGAACTTTGTGTAAGATCCTTCCATTTTCTGAGAGAAAGAGTTAGTCCTCCAGTGGAGTCTCTACATTGATTTGGAGTCACCAGGTGAATGATTTTAGCCTTCTTATGTCTGATCATTGCCCACCATAAACCATCAGATCTGAACTTGATTACATCTTACTGGGGAAACCATATGTTCATTTCATAAACTAGACCGGAGATTGACTGAAGAAGCGTTTATCTACTATGCACTCGCAGAGCAAGAGCAGTTCGAAGGCTACCTAGCATAAATTCAGGCTCCGTCTGTAGTCTATAAATAAAACAACAAGTTTTTCCTTCCCCAGTATGGTCGCCACTATGTTATTACCTAAATCCACCTCAGGCTGAAAGAAGGCAGAGTTTAGGGTAACATCCTACCACGCTCAGTCTGGTAGCTAGCCCTACCAGAATAGGAGAGGGCTCTCTCCGGGTCAATCTCAGGAAAAATGTATCAATGGGGCTTGAGATGACTGAAATAAAAACTAATTTTAGGCTAGGAATATAGATCAAAGAGTTTGAAATGATTTTTTGGGGTTTTTGTCGGAAACAAGGGAAAGGCAGTTTTGGGTGCGGGGATAAGGCCCAGTTTCTGCAGAGTTCTAATTGGGGTAGGGTAGGCAATGGTTTTGATGTCTTGAAATGAATATATGGATGGTTAGACTGATGAGGATCTGAAGAGATCAAGAGATCTCAAGGATCCTCTCCAAACAGATGAAAACAGATAAAATCAAACAAAACTAAAGGCAGAGCAAAGCAAACTATTGGATTCCACCTTTAACACTAATTTGTTTAATTTAGGAAGAACAGAGAAGGGAAATTATACATATAAACATTAGTGAAACTTAAAAATACATAGAGAAGAAACACCATTAAAACTTAGAGCCACAAGGATCCCAAAAAGTGCTGCAAAACCCTCGTCTTTCCTTAGCCAAAAATGCAGAAGTGATGTACAATGGAGTACCAAACAATTCCCAAGTATCCAACGCTGAAAATAACTCAGAAAATACATAATATAGGCAAGCCTAACCCCTTCCCATGCCTCTAGCAGTCGAGCTCATCATTCTAGGAGCTGTTTCAACCAATTCTAAACTAGGAACTGAAATCTAGGCAATCAAACAACTTGCCTCTATATGGTAGGAAACTGATTCATTCATTTAATTTTCACTTTTTAGTGAATGAATCCTATAGAACAAGTAAAAATGTGCAAAAATTACATCATGTACATGAAATTACATCAAGATAGATCAATATTTACATGAAAAAATGAAACTAGTCAAAACTGGGCGAATTTCTGAGCTGAAGAGTGAAAAATAGGCCAAATTTCTCTATGCGCCGCACCCAAAAACTCTATGCGTAGCACAACTTGGATCTGATTTTGGGGCACTTTCCGAAGTCCAAATTGAGCTCATGATAGCTCGCTGGAAAGCCCTGCCTGTCTACTATCCAACCCAAGTGGAATTTCTAGATTTTTATGTCATTTTCCCCTCCAAAACTTCAATCTCCCAAGACTGGTTACTGTGTGTGCAAAAAGTGGCAGAAAGGCCATTTTCAAGGTGTTTTTGACCCTTTAGGCCACCCAGAACTTGATGAAATCTTTAGGCCATTCCTGAGAATGCATAAATTTTCATAAAAAAATCCAAAAATGTCAATTTTTCTTCGAGAAGATCTCTCAAACGTAAGCGCACGCAAGGTGGCGCTACGCGTCAGGCAGGAAAATCTGTTTTGTGACCAAAAAATTCAAAAATGACAAAATTTTCTCCAAATTCCCTGAAATTTGGACTGAAGGTCCCTCATCAAGTGCTATGTTCAGTCAAGGAAAATCCAGCCAAGGTCATGTTTTTTCATGCCTCCTCGATGCTTTCTTCATCCATGTTGCCTGAGGTGAATACAAAGAGTTGGGTGTCTTTGTCCTCATTGCCAAAATTTTCCAAGTAGGAAGGGACTATGGTAAGTATGAACAATGGGTATAGTGGACTATAATCAAGTGATATTTAAACTACAAGGATATTCACTTGATTATGTTTGGGGACTTTGGGATTTGGGAACTTGTTGCAAATGATATGGGAAGGGAAAATGATAGGGAATAAAAGGATTTGAGGGATAGGGATAATAAGATTTTAGGAATAAGTGATATGAGTGGTTTTATAAGGGAATAGGGAAGGGATATTAATGATATTGTGACAGTGAGGAGGAAAAGAACCACAGGTGGGGAATTTGCTTTGAAGTTCTTGGCACCAAAATCAAATTTCAACACTCAAACTCAACCCTTTAGGGAGAAAATTTTAACACAGTGATAGTGTTGATATTTTTGGCATTAAAAATTCTCATAACCAACTTCAATCAACTCCAAACACCAGCCATGAGCAATTATATAAATTTACTTGAGCATGGAGCAATAAAAAAAATGCGATTTTGGAGATGACCGGCAAAAAATTTCAGTCTCAGGCCTATGTGTCGCACGCATAACCCAACGTGTCGCTTTCCTTGTGTGCGCCGCGACAGTGTAATTTTACACAGTGAAAATTTTCCCAGTGCGCCGCGACTATTCGGTGCGCCACGACAGAGGCCCAATGCGTCGCGCAGGCAAACTCATCCACAGTTTCGGCTTTTCACACTGATTTGTGCTTCATCCATGATTTTATCTTTGTTTCACTAATGTATTTGGCGTATACTTGGATTATTGAAACACAAAAATATCTCTTATGGCTTGAACTTTGATTTTTGATTCAAAGAAAATCCACTTTTTGCAAACTTTGGCACTTTTCCAATAAACTTTGTTTTGCTTCCACTTTGATTTTTTGGCTGAATGATGAAACTCTTGTCTATTTGCAGGGATGATTGGCATTGAATTTCGGTGAAGGATACCAGGGCTGCACCTGAAGAATCTGACAACTGAAAAACTTGGAAAATATACATGGCATTTATTACAAAGGACAAAATGACGATTTTTCTTCAAAACAGAGTTTTGAAGAAGAGTCATGATGAAATATTGCGATGATGAAATTTGCGATGAAAACTTATTTTGAAACCTCCCTCATGCGTCTACTGGTATTATTTGACATTTTGAAGACTAAATTGACAAAACCCTAGACCTAATGACTGAAATGACTCTTTGCTGACCAAGAGACCAAACAGGACTGTAAATGACTGTAAAATTGATTTTTAATGAACTTTGATGAATAGAACTGAGCTAGCAGGTAAAATGCATGCGGGGTATGAGTGACAAGGCCCTTCCGTCAAATGATGGCATGCCCCTAACGGAATGCAGATGAATGAACTGAATGAGATACCTAAAAATGAAATGCAATAAGAGAAATGATCTCTGATGGAGGGATGAAAAGACCGACTCTAACACACCTAAAATGACGATGCTGTTGTAACTTGGTATGTGACTGAACGTATTACAAGGGTTAGTGATCCGTATGGATAATGGTTTCCTTAGTGATTAGGTAGTGTTTCCACATTTTCACACTTTGGACCAAGGCATACAGTTCCTTTTCGTAAGTGTGGTATTTGATGACAGCCTGGGAGAACTTCTTCGAATGGTAACATATCAGCTTATTTTGCTACAATAGTACAGCCCCATGGCATACCCACTATCATCAGTTTCAATCTCAAAAGGCTACTGGATATCGGGTAAAGCCAGGACTGGTGCAGTGCAAATTTTCTCTTTCAATGCTTCGAAGGACTTCTGCTGCTTTCCTCCCCACTGAAAGGCTTGTTTCACACTTGTTAATTCATGTAAGGGTGATGCAATAATGGAGAAGTTGGCAATGAATATCCTCCAGTATTGTATTGTACCTAGAAAACTGCGGACCTATGTTACATTGGTAGGCTTATTCCATTTTCCAATCATCTCAACTTTGGAGGGGTCTATTTTTAATTGACCATTATCGAAAATATGACCTAGTTAAATGAAAGAGGTTTTCTCAAACTCACACTTCAAAAATTTTACATACATTTCTTCCTTTTTTAATACATTAAGTGCTTTCTTTACATGGCATACATGTTCATCCCAAATTCTACTAAAGACAATAATATCATCTAAATATACAAGGAAAATTTCGTCAATGAAAGGCCTAAAAAGATCATTGATGACCCTCATGAATGTGGTTGGAGCGTTGCATAGTCCAAATGGCATCCCCATCCATTTGAACAAACCCTGTTTGGTCTTGAAGGCGGTTTTCCACACGTCTTGCTTTGCAATTTTGACCTGGTGATAACCACTACGCAAATACAATTTGGTGAAATAGATATCATTCTTTATTTGATCTAACAAATCATCAATGCGAGGGAGAGGGTATTGGTTCTTCACCGTGATCTTGTTAGTGCCTGATAATCCACACACATCGTCCATGTGCCATCTTTATTAGGCACTTACATGATCGGCAAGTGTACTTGGCTGGATAACCCCTTGATCCAATAATTCTTGTACCTGTTTTTTGATATCCTCCATCTCGATAGACGACATCCTATACATACCAATGTTTGGAAATGGAGCATCATGTTGCAAATGGATCTCATGTTGGATTTCTCATTTTCGAGGCAATCCTCTCGGTTCCTAAAACAACTCATTATAGTTATAAATAGATTCACATAATTCCTTTTTATGAGTTGGATCACATTCCCGGAAAATGTCATATGTTTCTACATATTTTGCTCTCAAAACCATGAGCAAACACCCCTTGCTAGAATTCACTAATCTCTTCATCTTTCCTGCACTTACAAGACTGACACTAACCTTGGTTTGATGAGATCTTACAATATATTCTAACCCATCTTTTGTGATTTGGCATTTATTTTCATGTTGAAAGAAAAATTCTTTCCTGTCGTAAATATAGGGACTCCCTAACACAATACCACAAATATCCAATGGTATGAAATCCAATTCTACTTCATCCACTGGTTTAGAAGCAATTACAAATTTAACCATATATTGTGTTGGGCCTCAAAATAGTCCCTATTTTCACTCCATTATTCATCAATATCTTCACATTTTACCTTCATGTCACCTCCATTCCACCTCCATATCATTACATTCACCTCATTATTGGGTCATAACTATGTTTTTCCAAAGTTTATTAATTCTTAACATTTTAAAGTGAATTTATGGCTAAAACTTAGAAAATAATATGCTTATACTTATACCTAACAATTAGCATGAGTTTGTTGACATGTACATAGATTTAGTTGCCTACTCTTGCCTATATATTGCTGGCACCATCACAAGCTCACGAGTTTCCCTGGTCGACAATTTAATGCAGCAATTTGTCCAACATAATTGCCCAACATATTGCTTGGTTATGGTTAATTTTAATTTGTCACGTATCCATCCAAGCGGATAAGTTTTCGGACGAGGCTTAACTTCTAAGCCTAACATTTTAACCAAGGATTATGAGATTAAATTTTCTTGAGAGCTTGAATCAATAGATTTTCTACTTTTGTATGATTTATGACAACTCAAATATGAAACAACTCAATTCTCTTTCGTTCATTAGGAAGAGGCTCATCTATTGAACTAGTTCTTTCATGTGATTCATAATTAACATGAAGAGAAAGAGTACCTTTTGTGCCTGTTGCTGTGATCAATGCCTCATCGTCGGAGTCAGATCCAAGGTCTTGTTGCATGGTTGCTACTGTCTTTTGCTTACCCTTTCCACCATATCTCTTTAGCTTTTTTTCCGGGTACATCTTCCAACAATGATCGTCGTCATGACCTTCCTTTTTGCAATGAGTGCAATAAGGCTTTTATCCTTCATATTTCTTTGTTGATGTCATCTTCTTTTCCTTTCCCTTTTCTTTCCCCTTGAATTTTCCATTTGAAGGTTTGAAAGGTGTTTTCTTTGAATGACCGTCTTTATCATTTTTTCCCTTTTTTTCAAGATGAATGGAATTGACATTGGCCAAGTCAATAGTAGTAGGTTAAAACATTAACAATGAATGTCTAACATTCCCCGGTAAATATTTCAATGTTTTGGCCTTTGCCTTTCCTTAGGTACTGCCACTCCATTAAGGTTTTTTTCTTATAACCCAAGGGATATAATTGATCTTTTAGTGCAATAATAAAATTCTACCATGAGGAGAGAAGGTTACCCAAATTATTGTTTCCTTGCAGATTCCTTGCCCATGAGACAAGAGCAATGTCATTTAGTTGAAGATAAGCCAACTGGATCTTTGCCTCGTCCTCCTTGATCTGCCGAATCCTGCAGTAGTCTTAAATCTGCCTAATCTAGTTGTTAATATTTTCTACATTACTTTCACCATTATACATGGGAAGATCAAATTTGACATCTAATTTAAAGAAAGGTTTGTCAGATGCATTTCCTGAATTCCTATGATGATGGTGAGAAGAGGAAGAAGAACTTTCACTCACGGGAGGAGAAGGAGGTGGATCTCCTCCATCATCTCCATGTGCTAAACCTTGTCCTTCAAGAGAATTTGCCCCTGCATTCGCAAGCCTTGAGAACAACTTCTTGACTCAATTTTCCATTGTGTAGAATTTTTTGCGGAATTTTAGTTCCTACTCATTTCTAACATCATCGTCCATTTTTCTTCTTCGATGTCCACATCCTGCTTTGAGATCAAAATAATTTAGTTTCCCTTTTCCTCTTCATAGCCTATTTCTAGTTAGCATACAAAAAAGAAATTCACATCTACAAAGACCCACTCTAATACCACTTGATCCAAAATATTTAGCTTTGAGATGGAATAAATAAGTACATGTAAAATTGCATCTTAATCATGAAACTTAAAAGGAATGAAACAATAAGAGAGAAACACATAAAAGCATGCAAAGAAGAAAAGAATTTGATAACAGAGTTTGTCCAGGAGGGACTACGTCTCTAGGCCCTTCTCAATCAGTGGGGAGGCCATCTTTCATTAAGTGGAGAATGAAATGAAAGTACAAGCATCAATGCAAAATTACACCATTATACCTCCATAGCAGAAAGTGGCTAAAAATTGGAGACCTCTGATGAAGAAACGAATAGCACCATTGGATTCCCGTCGTTAAGAGGTGCAGAATCCATATAAAATTTGTCTGATTCTAACACCAGACAAATCCGGGCCCTCTGGAAATGGGCTTAGTTCATGGTTTTCCCACCTCTTGCAAAGCGCTCAAGGTTACACTCTGTCTCGGTAAACGTGCCACTCCTAGTCTGCCTGTGCGAACTTCTGAAATGAAATTTTATATTGTGAAGGTTGGGTGGACTCCCCAAGGGAGATGTTGGGCGAGTTGGTTGAGATCCAAGTTAGGTGGGAGGAGGTTGGGTGGTCAAACCACGCCCCTCCCACATTAGACATA
Organism: Pinus albicaulis; assembly: GCA_034641835.2. Classification (NCBI taxonomy): domain Eukaryota; kingdom Viridiplantae; phylum Streptophyta; class Pinopsida; order Pinales; family Pinaceae; genus Pinus; species Pinus albicaulis. The sequence continues at coordinate 228,790,578 of CM076571.1, read as the reverse complement.
TATTGTTTTTAAACTTAACGTACAAGTGTTTTAAATGATCGTTTTTTGATTTTTTTGGGGGGTCAGACCCACATCAGGCGCTCGCCCATATGGTAACCCGCCATGTGTATATGGTATGGGGGGCAGTGGGGTTGACAGGCCGCGCCCCACTCACATTGCTTGGTTTAAAATTTATATGGTGGGAAGCAGGGTCATGGCCGTTGGCCCACTGATATTTTAATAATATTTCGGTTGATTCGTTAGGGTAGGGCGAGTGTCATGGCCCACCCTACCATTTTTTTTTTTTTTAATCAACATGCCATTTTTAAAATTTCTGGAATTTGATCGAAGGAGTCAAACTAACTGCCCCACAAATTTTTCCAGAATCCGGTCGGAGTTGGCCAGAATCCATTGGTCATAATTCTGCAAATTTGTCGCCTCCTTACGCTGCCATATCACAAGGTCAACCCATAAAATTTGACTCCCTTTAACTTTCGCATACGAGCTCGGTTTTACGAACCATTCGCACCATTGTGATTAGGATGATGAGATCTTCAACTTGAAACTGAGTTTTCCACATTCCTTCCACTTTGAATTTTGAGCCTTTTTTACTTAAGCCACTTGTACTTCGACCTGTATAATCCTCCTGGATCATAGGGTATAATCAAATTCATATTAAACATACGAATTAGTACAAAACTGCATTCACCACTCCATGGGGTACCTTCACATACCAAGTTATGATATTCATACTTAAAAACATTGGCGCCACCTTCCAGCAGGACATGAACTATATCTTTCACGACTTGGCTCATCTCATCCTCACTTACTTGGACGACCTCACTGTGTAGTCGAAGACGCGTGTTGACCATTTGGAAGATTTGTGGTTGGTTTTTCAGATATGCTGGCAATATCACCTATGCTTGAACCCTCTGAAACCTCTCAAGTGTGTCTTATGTGTCAACGTCAGAAGATTGCTAGGATTCATTGCTTCCCAATAAGGTATTAGAGTCGACCCTCTCAAATTCTAGGCAATAAAATAAGTTCCACCTCCCAAAACATTTAAGCAATTACAAAGCTTGTAGGGTAAGGCCAACCTCTTATGATTCTTTGTTCCCAACTACACCACTTGTGCACAGGGCTTCATGTGTCTCCTTCTTCAAGACAGTCCCTTCCAATGGGATGAACATGCCTATAAATAATTTGAAGCATTAAAAGACAGTTTTTCTTCAGCTCCTTTTATCAACCCACCCGACAACAATAAATATTACACCCTATATCTATCTACGTCAGACATACCCATTGCAAGGGTGCTAGTAGAGGACGGACCAGACAACAAGGAGCACGTAAGCATGAACTTAGTCAGGTTTGTATTAAGTTATGAGTCAGAAGAGAAAATGTCCTTAGCCCTACTACATGTAGTACAAAAGCTTCAGCACTAGATCATCCTTTGAACTACCACTGTCATAGCAGCTATCAACCCCATGAGATATTTTCTTACTCGTTGAATGATGAACCATAAATACACCCGATGGGTGGTTATAGTACAGGAATTTGATCTGCATTTTACCTTCCCTAAAATAAAAAAGGCTCTCATCCTTGCTGAATTCATCATTCATCTCCCCACATATACGTAAGGAGCCCTTGTTAACAATGAAATACCTTATGAAAATTTGTTCTTAGTGACAATGGAGTACCCTTGGTACGACGATGTCCTTTTCTTCTTACGAACTCAGAAGTTGAAACCCCATCTCACTCGTGACGATAAAAGTCACATACACCATCAGGCCCCTCGATACCTTCTATTAGGGGACGTCCTATACCGACAAGGCGTCGAAACCATCTTGTTGGGGTTCCTGAGTTTTGATAGATTGGCTAACCAAAAGACAAGACAACATCAGAACCAATCTTTAGGGTTCCAGGATCTAGTCCTCCTATTCTCAGAGAGGGATCTCTCAAATTTTTTGCAAAGATATATCTTATTTTCTTTAAGTATTGATTTTAGACTAGTTATTAAGTGCAAGTTGTTTTGTTTTGTTCATTTGGTTGGATTGGTGTAGAATAACATGAAAGATCTAGGTTGTATAGATAGAAAGGAGAAGTGTCAGATTCATTGGGCAATGGAGTCAAGAAGAGGTAAATAACAAGCTAATCAATGGATATGGGATGTCAAAGGGAAAATCTAACTTGGCCACAGGATCCTTTAGTTTTTTGTGAATGAGATGGACATTAATGATTTGAAAAGAGAGTTTGAATTCTCAACAAAGGGAACTTAAAAACATAACTTGAACATAAAGAGGTATTTTATAGACAGGGCTAACCATGAATTCTACAAACCACACTTTAAGCAAATGATGACTTCAAGACAACTTTTAAAATGAAATCTAAGATTCGGGAGCACATCCTATTTCATCAAATATTTTATTTCAAAGGAGTTAGAAAACATAAAAGATTCACAGATAATTGCAGTCATAGAAGAGGGAACACCTAACACATCTATGATTACAACTATAAAGACCTTTAAAACAACTATTTAAGCAGGAACAAAGGGTATGATCAAAACAGACCTCTTTGGCAAACTGTAAACAATGGTACTTCAAAGGGAGACTTCAAAAATAGTTTTCAATTGGTAGTAGACAAGCAGGGAAAACCATAAATCATGATGGAACCAACTATTTGAACTATTTGAGAAATAAACAAGCATAAGGATCAAAGAGAAAGATTAAAGACTCTAAAATACCTCAGTGGAATAAAACATAAAACAGTGAAGGAAAAACAGGTCTAAGGTGCTTCTAGGAGTCATTTCTTAGGCTAAAATTTTCACCCTATTGTAGTAAGAATTGATGGAAAAAAATGAAAACAGGAAAAACAGTAGACAGTTCAGAATAGATCACCAATAGCCAAGCTCAGGGATCCAATAATAGACCCTTCTCATGAACAAGCATGTCACACCATCATCAAGCTTCCAAGACTTCAATTTCTTCTTCAACTTCAAATAGACTATGTATTATTTCAAAGAGTTTCAGTATTACAACTAGTGACCAACCAACCAACCAACAACTTCTCATCTTCTTCAGAAGTATTTATAGATAAAGAGGAGGTGGAAGAGTTCTAGGGTTTAAGTATAATTAATTTCATATTAAATGCAACTCCTAGATTTGAAAACCATGTAAGACATAAGGAAGGAATGCATTCAATTATAACTCTGTTTCATTTACTCTGTTTTCTACTTTTTGTCTTAGTGGGTGAAAAGATTGACTTTAGGGTTCTTTTTATCTTTTACAATAATTTTGCTGACAGTGTGAAATATTTGATTTTTCTTGTAATAGCTGTTAGCTACCTTTGTCTTTAATGTTGCTGACTTGAGCCTTTTACTGTGTATTCTTTCAAGGTAGAAAGGTTGTAGGTGTCAATTTGGTAGCTGGGGAATCAATTAGCCCCTTTGATTTGGCTCTGAGGTGTCCTTCCTTACTTTGTCTTTCTTTAAACACTGATTTGCTTTAATACTGTGTTTATGCCTGATTCAACCTTTGAGACTTTATCCTTAATCATCCTCGAACTGATGACTGTGCTTATCTGCATTATTTGTGGATTAGGCCTTTGATTTTGGTGCTTATGCCTTGATCCCTTTAAACTCTATTTGGAACCTTTAATATTCGGATTATGCTATGATCTTCACCTTTGACACTGATGCACTCCAATTAATTTATGCTTGTTGTATTTTGTTGTTTTGCAGGTGCGCAGAGGGTTTATTTAATGGATTGATCATCACAACCTATCGACCAGACTGTGAAACTGAACCTCTCAGATCCCATTTAACTTGTATTCAGGGCCATGAGGATCGTCATCCTTGGCCCATGCCAATGTATTTGGCTATTGGAGGGTTTTACCTTATCACTCATAAAACCTTCATAAAAACAAACAAATGTTATTTAAATCTTGTGAATATAGGTTTGAAACTACTTTGGAGGGTTTTATGGATGCATTTTGGAGCTGTAAGAATGTTCAAATGTAGTGGTAGGAGGAAGAAACCCTTGGTAGAGGCGAAACAGGGTTTGAATTTTGAATTTGGCGCTAGAATGAAGCAGGATGGTTTTGGAAAAGCAACAGCAGTTTTCGCATAGCATTTGGGGGGTAAGTGGTATTAGCCGAGAGGAACGCGATACGCCTTAGCGCTCGACGCGTGGCATTTAAAAACCACTTCTATCACATGAAAGTTGCACGTTTGGGGAGGACGAGTGAAATTCATGCGATATTGATCATCGACTATTGGATCGGAGGCTCTAGATCCAATGGTGCGGGTTGAGCGTGATTGATGAAGAGCTGCAGGGTAACAAGTTTTTCCGCGGTCCATGGTGACGTAGATTTTGTCGTGTAGCGAACGGGTGCAATGGGCTATCGGGTTAAGTCCCGATCATCAGATCTTTTGGATAGATGGTCGGGATTTAAAGGAGAGGTGGAAATGTTTGAAAGGGAGGAAAAAGGGGAGTAGATGAAAGGTGGAAGATAGATGTCCAGATGGCTGTTGATCTATATAGATCAATGGTCCAGATTCGTTTGAGACCATAGTGTCAGGAATGGAGAAATAAACAGAAGGAAAGGTTTTTAGAGCAGAGGTTTAATTTTATCAAGTGCCCGGTTGCGGGGCTTATTCATATGAGGAGAAAGGGATAATGGATATAAGCCCTCGGGGGCTTAACTCTTTATAATGCAAAAGACTAATTTTTAGGCCTAAAACAGTGATTTTTAAGGCCAAATGAGGGTTTCGGTAGATTAAAATGGGTGGATTTAAACCTAATAAATGGGAGATATAAGGTTTAGAAGAGGGTTAAGATGATTTAGAGGTTAAATGAAGGTGTTTTGTGGGTAAAATTGGATATATTTATGAAAGTGAAATGGAGAAGTGAATGGTGAAAGTGGAACTTCATAGGTATTTTTCTTTTGTAATTAGCAAGGTCCTTGAGGGATTATAGTGAAACAGTAGTGAAGATTAATCACAAGGATAAAGAACATCACAAGACTTCATAGATGATGGATTTTCAAAGGAAATCATCTATGGAAGGCTTGAAAACAAATTTAGCCACCATGTGGTATAACAAAATTTATAGGTGGCTAACAGTGGCTCCACTTGGGGAGGACAATTTTCCCTTTAGGTGTCCAGAACCTCAGATTCTTTGATCTCTGGCTTTTCAGCAAACCAATGCCTTAATCCATTGGGCAAAAACCTCTCTTTGATCTGATAATCTTTGCAGTAACCTAAAATAATGATATTCTTGAAAGCAACATCTCTACCTACCCACTCCTATGATTCTAACATTTTTTCTTCTTTCAAAGTGCATTTGGACTAGCAAACTCTTTTCAACAACATTTTATTCTTTTGAAAATAGGAAACTAATCTAAGTCTAACCTTATTCCTCCATGAGTTCAGATTAAGCAGTTGAACTCATAAATTCACTACCTAACTACTATCTGTCAGGTTTAGACTATCTGACAGACTTTCATTCTCTATTTTCTAAAATAGAAATTTAAAAGAAGCCAAACCAGGATTAAGCAGTCTGACCTGTTGTAGATCTATGGCATAAAGACAAGCTGCACATAGACTTTTATTTTGCAGAAATTTTAAACAAAGTGGTGAAGGCTTAAGATCTGAAAATTAAAAACATCCTTCACTATTTCTTCAGCTCTGATTTTGATTTTGTTTGAGTTTTCCTTTCTTTCTTTTCCCTGGTTCAAGTTTTGAGCATATTTGAACCAGTTTGTTTTCTATATTTGGCTAGAGATTTAATCTGATTAGAGCCATTCTTCTTCTGAGGTTCATAAGTTCAGGTTTTAAATTTGTTTGAGCCTTTCATTTTCTATCCTAATCTGTTTCTACTGATAAGCCAAGATTGTACTATTTGGCTAAACTAATTCACTAACCTATCAGCAGTAAATTTAAAACAATTTAGTCATGATTAGGCTGTATGACTAAAATAACACTGTGTTTTTAGTAGCGGCATTTAAGCTTGCACACTTTTAGATTTGTGTCTCTCTTTTTGGTATGGGGTTGTACCTTTCTTGTTTTATATCTGCCCTCTTTTCTTTTCCTTTGTTTTTTGTACTTTTGTTTCTTTTTCAAAATTCAAAGACAATGTTATATACAATGAATGAAAGCTTTGAAACCTAGGATTCTTGACAGAAATAATGTTTGAGCATCCTGCCATTTACAGGACCTCCATAAATATCTTCTCCATTTAGCTTTTTTAGGAAAAATTCATTATGACCAGTCTCAGCATGAATAATATAGGGTCATTTACACAGATTATCAAACTTTCCATGTTTTCCCTTTTCTTCCCTTCTTGAATCCCATTTAAGAACAACATTTCCAACTTGGAAATTATTTTCCTTAGTCCTCTTGTCAAATAGTTTCTTGATATTTTCTTGGACTAGCCGTGTTCTTTCATACACTTCCTCTCTGGACCGCTGTAAATGAATTGTTTGATTGATTCTTCTCTGCATATCATTTTCCTCATTTTTCACTTCTTGTAGGAGTTTCATGACTGGAACTCCTAATGATGTTGGAAAGACTGCATCCATGCCATAAACCAGCTGATAGGGGGACATGTTTATTAACTTTTTAGTGGTTAATCTATCAGACCACAAGGCATGAACCAGCTTACTGTGCCATGATTTCTGATTTTTCTCCAACATTTTTTCGATGATATTGATGAGGCTCTTGTTGGAGGATTCAACTAATCCATTTCCTTGAGGATAGTAAGTAGTAGAATGGCCTAAGGTGATGTGATATTTGTAATAGAAATTAACCATTCTTTTAGACTTGAAGGCAGCAGCATTGTCTGTTATGATTTTCCTAGGACAACCAAATCTGGATAGGATATTAGTTTAAAGGAAATTGATAATGACAGAGTCAGTAGCATTCCTAGATGGTGTGGCTTCTATCCACTTGGTAAATTAATCAGTGGCAGTGAGGATCCACTTATGCTAGGCTGATGAAGATGGGTGAATTTATCCAGTGAAGTCCAAGCCCCATTGTTGGAAGGGTGCCTCAACACTGATAGGATGTAAGGGTAAAGGAAGGAGTTTTCTTTTGCCATAAAAAATTTGACACTTATGGCAAGACATGACTAAATTTTTAGTATCTTGGAAAAGGGTGGGCCAATAGTGACTAGACCTGAGGATTTTATTGGATGTGGTCTTCTAGTAGAGGTGTCCTCCACATTCTCCTTCATGCATCTCACGCATGATTTTTCCTGCATCATTCTCAAGTAAACATTCAAGAAAATTTTCAACAGCATTTTTCCAATATAATACCCCATCTAGTATGCAATAATTTAAAGCCTTCTGTTTCAAAAATCTAGCTTTATTTTTAGACAAAGAAGGAGGGGTATTTAAATACAAAAGTACATATATGATATCAGCATACCAAAGGGAATTCAGAAATGTTTCTTCTATGAAAGGAGAAGTGAATTCTTCTATTTCTTCCAACACATAAACCATGTTCATATCTAGTGCCTAGAAGTTTGACTCAGCCATGAGTTTTGCTAATCCCTGCCCTTTAACCAGTTTGGTGGGCTTGATTTCTAAGTCATATTCAAGAATAGTAGCAATCCATTTTCCCCTTTTACCATCAGGGTCTTGACTTAGAATATCCTTAACAACAGTATGTGGTACAAAATCAATGATGTGAGAGTGTAAAATGTAGACTATAAAGTCCTTTAATGCTTTCACTAATGCTAAGGCTTGTTTCTCCATGATGTTATACTAGAGAGGCGCATCTCTTAAGGCCATACTAAAAAGGGATATTGGTTGTTCTTGCCCCAAATCATTCTTTTGAAGTAATACTGTAGCTATTGTATGTTCTGATGAAAAAGAAAAGATATAAAAGTCTTTGGTGAAATCTGGACTAATTAGGACCGGTGTTTGAGTAAGGGCTTGTTTAACCAGTTCAAATGATTGTTTAGCTTGTGTTGTCCATTTAACACCTACTTCTTTCTTAAGCATGTTTGTAATGTTTCTTAATAGCTCAGCAAGGTTGGGGATAAACCTCCTCAAAAAAATTATCTTTCCAATGAGAGATTGTAATTCTTTGAGGCTTCTAGGATGGCTCATTTTCAATATGCCATCAATCCTTTTAGGTTCTACTTTGATCCCCTATTTTGAAATTATGTGGCCAAAAAGTTTACCTTCTTGGAGACCAAAGAGTGTATTTTTGGGATTCAAAGATAAGCCAAAATTCCTACATTTCTCAAAAAAATTTCTTAAATGAATCAAATGCTCTTCATCAGTTTTAGAGAAAACAATTATGTCATCAAGGTAAATAATTATAAAATAGCAAATGTCTTCTAAGAAGGCTATGTCCATGGCCCTTTGGAAGGTGGCCCTTGCATTCATCAAACCAAATGGAATTTTGACATACATAAAGGTGCCCCAAGGTGTAGTAAAAGCAGTCTTGTGTTGATCACTTGGGAGCACTAACACCTGATTGTAACCTGAGAACCCATCCAACAGTGATATTCTTTTTGACCCAACTACCTTTTGAAGTATATGATCCATTTTTGGCAAAGGGTAGTTGTCCTTTAGGGAGGCTCTATTTATATTTCTAAAGTCAATGCAGAGCCTAATCTCCCCTATCTTCTTCCTAATAGAAACTAGGTTTGACACCCATTCTGAATATCTGAGGGATACTATAATTCCAGCATCATACATCTTCTCAATTTCATTCTTAACTAAAGGCAATAAAACAGGGTTTATCCTTCTTATTTTTTGTTTGAAAGGCTTCTGATTTTCCTTAAGAGGAATTTTGTGTTAAATGATGCTGGTGTCATAGGATTTCAGATCTTGGTATCCCCAAGCAAACACATCTTTAAATTCTTTGAATAGCTCTATGTATTTCAATTTTATATGAGTTGGGAGAGTGCTAGATAGTTTTATCATTTTAGGATCTGCTAGGCTGCCTATGTTATGTTCTTCTACTTTTGTTTCCATAGGCTACATCATTAAAGTCAAAAAGGTGTTCTAAAGGTGTGAGACCTCTTGGAATTGTATCATTTTCACATTGTAAAACTTCCAAGTCTTTCTGTTCTATGTTGTCAATTAATTCTGCCTTAAAAATATTTTCACAGTGATTTATATTAGCAGAATATGTCATTTAAGTTTCTGGGATTTGTTCATTATCCAAACAATTTTCTTCATGGCTGGTTTCTAATGTTGGTATGGAAAAATCATTCTCTAATTTTAGGAAATCATCTATGTGTTTGTTAGTGTCAAACATTTGCCAGTGATCCTCATTGTTGGGCACTGCATGCCTGTTTTTTACTTTTACTTTGAGTTGTTCATTAATCTGAGGTACTTGGCAGTTGCTGGCATTGAAGGCAAGTTCATTTGCTAGATGATTTTGGGCTCTTGGTATGAAAAAGAGTTCATATTTTTCAAAGGTATTTAGTAAATCAAGTGCAACATTTCGATATTCTCTAATCTTGGGTTTTTGGCTGAATATTCCCCTTTGATTTGCCTTATGATAAGTTCAGAATCTCCTAGGACTAGTATTTTATGGGCTTCTATTTTTTTAAGCAATTGTAGGCCAAGGAGAAGGGCTTCATATTCAGAAATATTGTTGGTGAATTGAAAGTCTAATTTGTATGAATATCCCTGATTTGTATTATGAATCCACACACCTACCCCTGCACTTGTTTTATTACAAGACCCATTGAAGTTTATTGTCCAAAGTATTTCTATCTCATTTTCATTTTCTTGTTGCTGCAAATTTCTAATGTTTTGTATCTGAGTTGATGGAAGCTTAGATTGTTCTGGTAAAATGATTTCGTCTTTTATTTCCTTTTCTTGTTGAGTGATTTCATCTGTGTTGTACAAGATAAATGAATCTAAAATTGATTGAATGGAGTAGATGGGAGAGTTGTTTGGTTTATCTATGTTTCTCACCATGTATTTCATGTGGGATTCCTTGTATAATCTTTTATTTTGGTTAAATACTGGGATGGTGGCATAATACATGTCCATTTGAAGGCTCCCCTGAAGTTTGGCTACCCATGATCTTGATAAAAGCATGCCATACTTTGGGGGAATGTAAACTACTACTATGTCCATTAATAGAATCTTAGCAGGGATTTGAGATAAGTTAACACATAAATCTTTGATCAAACCCAAGAATTTGACTCTACTTGAATCAAATAAATAGAGATCCTTGTATGGTTTAGTAATTTCTAATCCTAAGCTTTCCATTATTACTTTGGGCATAAGATTATGTGAAACTCCAGAGTCTAACATGGCATTGTGTAATATTATATCATATATATTTAGACTAACATAGAAGGGGGGGACAACCCCTTCTTGGTATTTTCCTTCAACTTCCAGACCAAAAAACAACTCTGGTTTGTCATCTGTCAAGTTTAATATATCAATGTCACTTCCTAAATTCAGTCAAAACTTGGTTTTTGTACACTTCTTGGGTTGCTAGTTCAGCTAGAGGTATGGTAGTTTTTATCTTTGCTATTTCTCCCTCAAGGCTGAAAGGAACTATTGTTTTTGTCATATTTACATCTATTTTTTCAATTGAATTCCTTTCAACAATTCTGATTTGCTAAACTTTGTTTAGACTGTCATTTGGGACAGTTTTACTAGGGCCACTAGCTGAGGTGCTAGGGATGCTTTGCTCAACATTTGGCTGGCTGATTTTCTCTTTGTTTGAATCTGTTTTCTTAGCCAAAGTGTTGGTTTTCTCTGTTGTTTTCTTAGGCTGATTTTATACATTTTTCCTAACAGCAGTGCTGGTGTTTTTATCTTTTGAGTTATCTAGGTTTCCTTTACTTATAAGATCATATTGTTTGTGTACCTCCATGATTTCATTTTCAAACCCAAATCTATAATCTTCAGAATCCTCATACGTATTTTAATTATGTTCTGAGGAGAAGAAACCTTGTTCTTCTTCAGTGAGGAAAACATCATCCCCACTGTCTGATCCAATCAAGTTTACATGATTTTCTCCCAACCTTTCAATCTCCCTTTCTTCCTCTTGATCTACATAGTTTTGTTCGAAGGGAGGTCTAATTTGTTGGTCATTATCTCTTTGCCTATCTTGATTGTTTTCTCTTCTATAATTTTGATTTCTATTTCTGTTTTGGGGGTTGTTTTGATTTTCTCTTGGTGGCACTCTATCATTCAACTTTATCTTTTCAAGCATTCTCTCCATTACCTTCACTAGGTTGTCAATCTTGGTATCAGAAGATGAGGGTGAGAGTGTAGTGTCATCTTTATAGGTTACCCTCTTCTCTGATATTACACTAGCTCTTTTCTCAATTAGATTTTCCTCTACACTTACATCCCCCTTTTGCATATCTTCTAGAGTTAGGTAATCTCTCTCCCTTAGTTGATAGGCCATTTATGCATCAAAGCCTTCGGGGTATTTCACTACGGCCAAGCCTTGGGGAGGTTTCATGGGGGGGGGAAGAGCATTGTAGACACTGCTAAACCTGGTGGAGTAATCATGGACACTCTCCCCTTGATTTCTTTTGAGATTGTTATACTCTGTTAATATTTGGAGAGGGTTCTTTTTTATTTCCCATTTATTTATGAATGTTTGATGCAAAGAAGGGAGATCATTTATGATGTTAGGATTTAAGTTTTTAAACCACTTTTTTACTTCTCCTCCTAAAATTTGGGCAAATATTATCATTTTAATGGTCTCATCATGTATTTCCATGTAATCAAATGCATCTTCCATCCTATCTACATGTTGTTGAGCTGTGGTAGATTCTTTTCCAGTGAAATGGGGAATTTTAGATTGATAGTCATTTGGTAAGGGAACCATAGGTTGTGCTAACACTAGGGGGGCATACCATGCTGCCATGGCTAGAAAGAAAGGTGGATTTATAGGGGGTGGATTGACAGGAAGGAAAGTGGGGTGAAATGGAGTGTTTTGGACAGTGGTGGTATGGATTGGAGTGGACAAAACACTTGGGCCAGTAAACTGGTTTTGAGCAGATTTGTTATGGAAGAGGCTGAAGTGGTGAAGAAGCTGGGAATTAGGAGTAAAGGGTGAGGCTTCTCTACTAAAGCTCTACTGCAAATATGCAAGTTCAATATCAGCTTGGTTTAAATCACTTTGAGACCTGGTTCTAAATATATTCTTTGTGTGAGGTAAGTTAAAGTGTGAATCCTCCAAGACAGCAAGGTTTTGAGGGACAGATTTTATTCTTGGGATGCTCCTATCAGCAGCTAATTTTCCAGATTTAGAAGTCTGCCACAAGATTGTTTCTGGATTGTCAACTATTGTAGGAGGATTAGGGTCTGGATGGGATCTAGTGTTGATCCTATGTGAAGCCAGACTGCATTTCAAAAATGAGAGATGCTGAAATTTTTAGGGACTGTTTTTAAAGTTTTTCCTCTCACAATTTCTATTCTAATATGGGACTAGGTTTAAAACCTCTTCAAGGCTAGTCAACACAGTCCTAAAGAGATTTGGATACCTATATGATTAATAGGCCTACTGGGGCTTAGTGGAGTCGCTAGGTGGAAACGTTTTAGCTTTTTGTGAAGGTAAAATGATTTATGGTTCCACCACCATGTTTATTATGAAGCCAATCTTAAATATTTTTGGATTTTATATATTTCTATGGTTATGAGAGTGTCCTATACCTAATTTCAACACTTATTTAGGGTGCTAAAACAAACAGAGTCTACTCTATTGCTCACTAACTAATTTTCTTAGGAAATTGAAGGACTAATGAGCTTATAATAGTTTTCTAGGCTATCATAAATTCAATAGGTCCCACCGTGATCGCCATTATTTTGGTGTGAGCGGTGGGATAACAGATTCCTAGGGTGTTATTTTTCAAGCTAATATCACTAGATAGTATCAATTTAAGGATATGTGAGTTTTCTAAGGGATGTTTATGCATGAATATGTTTAGAAGGTCCCACCGTGATCACCATTATGTTGGGGTTCCTAAGTTTTGATAGATTGGCTAACCAAAAGACAAGACAACATTAGAACCAATATTTAGAGTTCCAAGATCTAGTCCTCCTATTCTTAGAGAGGGATCTCTCAAATGTTTTGCAAAGATATATCTTTTTTTCTTTAAGTATTTATTTTAGACTAGTTATTAAGTGCAAGTTGTTTTGTTTTTTTTGTTTGGTTGGATTGGTGTAGAAGAACATGAAAGATCTAGGTAGTATAGATATAAAGGAGAAGTGTCAAACTCATTGGGCAATGGAGTCAAGAAGAGGTAAATAACAAGCTAATCAATGGATATGGGATATCAAAGGGAAAATCTAGCTTGGCCACAGGATCCTTTACTTTTTTGTGAATGAGATGGACATTAATGATTTGAAAAGAGAGTTCGAATTATCAACAAAGGGAACTTAAAAACATAGCTTAAAATAAAGAGGTATTTGATAGACATGGCTAACCAAGAATTCTACAAACCACACTTTAAGCAAATGATGACTTCAAGACAACTTTTAAAATGAAATCTAATATTTGGGAGAACATCCTATTTGCTCAAAGATTTTATTTCAAAGGAGTTAGAAAACATAAAAGATTCACAGATAATTTCAGTCATAGAAGAGGGAACACCTAACACATCTATGATTACAACTATAAAGACCTTTAAAAAAACTATTTAAGCAGGAACAAAGGGTATGGTCAAAACAGACCTCTTTGGCAAACTATAAACAATGGTACTTCAAAGGGAGACTTCAAAAATAGTTTTCAAGTGGCAGCAGACAAGAAGGGAAAACCATAAATCATGCTAGAACCAACTATTTGAACTATTTGAGAAATAAACAAGCATAAGTATCAAAGAGAAATATTAAAGACTCTAAAATACCTCAGCAGAAGGAAACATAAAACAGTGAAGGATAAACAGTTCTAAGGTGCTTCCAGGAGTCATTTCTTAGCCTAAAATTTTCACCCTACTATAGTAAGAATTAATGGAACAAAATGAAAACAGGAAAAACAACAGACAATTCAGAATACATCACAAATAGCCAAGCTCAGGGATCCAATAATAGAGCCTTCTCATGAACAAGCATGTCACAACATCATCAAGTTTCCAAGACTTCAATTTCTTCTTCAACTTCAAACAGACTATGTATTATTTCAAAGAGTTTCAGTATTACAACTAGTGACCAACCAACCAACAAACAACTTCTCATCTTCTTCAGAAGTATTTATAGAAGAAAGAGGAGGTGGAAGAGTTCTAGGGTTTAAGTATCATTAATTTCATATTAAATGCAACTCCTAGCCTTGAAAACCATACACGGCATAAGGCAGGAAAGCATTCAATTATAACTCTATTTCATTTACTCTGTTTTCTACTTTTTGGATTAGTGGGTGAAAAGATTGACTTTAGGGCTCTTTTTATCTTTTACAATAACTTTGCTAACAGTGTGCAATATTTGATTTTTCTTGTAATCACTGTTAGCTGCCTTTGTCTTTAATGTTGCTGACTTGAGCCTTTTACTGTGTATTCTTTCAAGGTAGAAAGGTTGTAGGTGTCAATTTGGTATCTGGGGTCCAATCAATTAGCCCCTTTGATGTGGTTCTGAGGTGTCCTTCCTTACTTTGTCTTTCTTTAAACACTGATTTTATTTAATACTATGTTTATGTATGATTCAGACTTTGAAACTTTATCCTTAATCATCCTCGAACTGCTGACTATGCTTATCTGCTTGATTTGTGGATTAGGCCTTTGATCTTCATGCTTATTCCTTGATCTCTTTAAACTCTGTTTGGAATCTTTAATCTTCAGATTATGCTCTAATCTTCACCTTTGACACTGATGCACTCCAGTTAATTGATGCTTGTTGTATTTTGTTGTTTTGTAGGTGCGCAGAGGGTTTATTTAATGGATCGATCATCATGACCTATTGACCAGACTGTGAAACTGAACCTCTAAAATCCCATTTAACTTGTATTCAGTGCCATGAGGATTGTCTTCCTCAGCCCATGCCACTGTATTTGGATGTGGGAGGGTTTTACCATGTAACTCATAAAACCGGCATAAAAACAAAAAAACATTATTTAAATCCTGTGAATATAGGTTTGAAACTGCTTTGGAGGGTTTTATGGATGTGGTTTGGAGTTGTAAGAATGGTCAAATGCAGTGGTAGGAGGAAGAAACCATTGGTAGAGGTGAAACAGGGTTTTAATTTTGAATGTGGCATGAGAATGAAGTGGGGTGGTTTTGGAAAACCGGCAGCGGTTTTTGAGTAGCATTTGCGGGGTAAGCGGTATTAGCCGAGAGGAGCGTGATACGCCTTAGCACTCAACGTGTGGAATTTAAAACCTACTTTTATCATGTGAAAGTTTTGCATTCAGGGAGGAGGGGTGAAAGTCGTGCGATATTGATAGTCGACCGTGGGATCAGAGGCTCTAGATCCAACGGTGCTGGTTGAGCGCAATGGATGAAGAGTTGTAGGGTAACAAGTTTTGGCAGGGTCCATGGTGACACAGATTTTGTCGTGTGGTAGACGGGTGCAGTGGGATATTGGGTTAAGTCCCAATCGTCGGATATTTTGGATAGACGGTCGAGATTTAAAGGAGAGGCAGAAATGTTTGAAAGGGAGGAAAAAGGGTAGTAGATTAAAGGCAGAAGATAGATGTCCCGAAGGCCATTGATCTATATAGATCAACGGTCCAGATTCATTTGAGACCATAGTGTCAAGAATGGAGAAATAAACACAAGGAAATGTTTTTAGCACGAAGGTTTAATGTTATTAAGCGCTCGGTTGCAGGGCTTAGTCATATGAGGAGAAAGGGGTAATGGATATAAGCCCTCAGGGGCTTAACTCTTTATAATGCAAAAAGACTAATTTTTAGGCCTGAAACAATGATTTCTAAGGCCAAATGAGGGTTTCGGTAGATTAAAATGGGTGGATTTAAACCAAATAAATGAGAGATATAAGGTTTAGAAGAGGGTTAAGACGATTTAGAGGTTAAATTAAGGAGTTTTGTGGGTAAAATTGGAGATATTTATGAAATTGAAATGGAGAAGTGAATGGTGAAAGTGGAACTTCATAGGCAATTTTCTTTTGTAATCAGCAAGGTCCTTGAGGGCTTACAGTGAAACAGTAGTGAAGATTAATCACAAGGATAAAGAACATCATAAGACTTCATAGATGATGGATATTCAAAGGAAATCATCTCTGGAAGGCTTGAAAACAAGTTTAGCCACCATGTGGTATAATAGAATTTATAGGTGGCTAACACATCTTACGTCAATGCCTTACTCACGACCAAGCTGAAAAATTCTTGAATGACTGTCATGGAAAATTTTAGGGGCTAATATTCGCAGGTGGGCTAATTTTCCATGCTTTTTCCAAAAAAAAGATTCGCCAATTCCCTTTTTTTTAAATTTGATTCGCCCAAATTTTATAGTATATAAATATTTTACCCTAAAAATTGCCAAAAATTTATATATACTAATATAAAATGTTACAAAACTAAATATTTTTACAAAAAGAACATCAAAAGTTTTACAATTCACATATTCGGGACTACTAAGATTCGTTAAGTTTTTAAAAATTAAGATAAACGCCTATCCTTAAAATTTTCCCTAATGACTGTCACAGTGGGGCCTACAGCGGCCACCTATTAGGAATGGCTAGTGCTCAAAATTTTTACGTTCCACTTACTTTTGGACCACCCTTTTTCATGATTGCATCCAAGAAATCAAGAGGTGTGAGTGATGCCAGTGGTAAACTCATAATCCATGAGCCACACAACTCCCTTCCACCCCATCATTGTAGTAGGTCTGTTTTGTAAATGGGGCATTGAATTCATGATGTGAAACCCCACATCATCGGGAAACAAAAAGTACATAGTTTTTGATGTCAATTATATCACCAAATGGGAAAAAGCCATACCCACATACAACAACACAACGGAGACTGCAGCATGATTTTTCTTCAACCATGTGACACGGTTCGGGTTTCCCAAGGAGCTGGTATCAAACCATGTGAAGAATTTGAAAAATGAAATATTCCAGGAACTATCCTAGCACCTTGGTTTCATGCATGCGTTTTCGTCACCATACTACCCCCATTCTAATGGTAGGTATAAGGTGTCAACAATGTCCTTAAAACAATGTTGCAGTGTATGGTGAATGACCACAAAACCAATTGGCATCATATGTTTTTTTCAATATTATGGGCATATCACACAATAGTCAAATCCTCAACTGAATTCACACACTTCTGATTAGTATACAGGGTAGAGTTCATGTTTCCCATCGAACGCAAAAACCCCACCCTCCATTCTGTCATTGAACTTCTCACCGATACTAGGCCCTTAGAGAAAAGGTTGGTAGAGCTAGAACTTGTTGACGAAAATTGAAGAGAGTATCTCCACCATAACGAAGCCCACAAAAGAGGGTCAAAGCATCATTTGATCACAACATCACCCCTCGCTCATTCATCGAGGATTCACCAAGGGAGAACTAGTCCTACACTATGATGTCGCACAAGAACATTTAGGACCTGAGAAGTTCGAAACATTGTGGAAGAGTCCATACATCATCAAACATTGTCTCCTAAAAGGAGCATATATTTTATCAGAGCCTGATGGGAAATTCCTAAAGAACCCCTTCAATGGGCTCTATCTCAAAAAAATTCATCCGTAAAGGAAGGGCCTCAGTACCCTAGAATGAATATGTTTGCATCGTAATTTTGTATGGTGATCTCATCATCATGGGATTATTCTAAAACGCGTTCTTCTATCGCAGATTGTTCATTCATCCATCTACTATTATGGATTCACTGATTGATCCTCTCGATGGTCACAATATTTAGTTGTTGCCACCTGGGCCATATATTCTCCTAACCGGTCACTAGACCTCGCTAATAGATTGTGTATCGGGTCAACCAGAACAAGAAAGCAGAATAACGCTATCATAGGACTATTAAGCGACACCTCCCTCCAAGGCATATGTCATTTACATGTCTTCCTTGATTCTCGGTTGGTGGTATTGCAGTTAAACCAAGACTTTCAAGTACGATATTCACGCCTCTGTAGGAAATACCTCCATGCAGAAATATTAGCCCGCAATTTTGATCACATTATAATTACAGATATACCAAGATATCCAAATCATGTAGTCGATCACATAGCTAGCCATATCCTATACTGGAATGCATCACATATATACCATCGACCATGAGAAACATAGAAAAACCATCATAAATAAGGAATACATCATAAACATACAAAACATCATAAAAAATAGCCATAGACACACCATCGATTCCATCAAAATACATCTCGCGTATGTATAAATATATATCAAAAAATATATGTGTCCCAGTATACAAAAAATTATTCCTCTGGCTCATCGTCAGGTAAAAAATATATGTCATCAAAAAGACTGGGGAGAATCATTATAATGGGTGCTTGCCCTGCTACATGCATACCAAAAATATAGGGATGAGCCCCTCCAGGTGGATCTTGTTGACTCCCATCCACACCTGGAGAAATAATCAGAGTAGCAACAACCATAGCAAGTGTTGCCGCACTGAGCGATGAGCCCGCTCACGAGCCACCGTTGTCTCCATCCATACATATTCCAAATCATAGAATCCCCTAGTGGGAATACCACAGGTAAGGCTCTTCAACTTTCCCTATGAATCACCAAAATCACGTAATTGAGTCTCCAAGCCTATACATGAGCCTCAACATCCACTGCACAATCCTCGACAGCCACTTCACAGGCCTCGGCAGCCTCGACACAAGCAAGTAGCATTGTATCACCCCCACTTGTAGCAGTGCTAGTGCCCTCCCCTACATGAACACCCATCTCAATATTAGATGTCACATATGGTCTATTTTTTCGAGGAGTCCTACCATCTATAGGCCTCCCTGGAGCCTGATCCACCCCTGAAACGCCCATCCTCCTCAGATCATGACCAACTAAGAATGCCAATGGTGGGCCCATCTGTCTCGCATTTTCAAATTAAAAAAGCATGGTATCAGTTTCATAATAAAAATCACATCCATATATACATGAAAAAATACTCGAATGCAAAAAACATAAAGGTCATACTTGCGGGTCCACAAGCATAATTTGGAGGAAGACCCATGTCTGGATAACCCCATAAATCCACTCCAGAATATAGAAAATCTAGAATTAGCTGAGGATTCAACTCAAACCACTCCTTATAGTGTCATTCCAATACCTTCCTATCACACCCCCACCATGATGGCCATGATAAGCGCCCATCCACGAATCTGAGGATCCCTCAGACAGCCAAGCGACACTACAATGAAAGGTTTTAGCATAATAAAATTCTCATACATGATGCAACATAAAATTTTCGCACAAAAAAATGTCTTTGATCGACCTCGTTTCACCTTAGCCAATTGAGTAACCATGCCACGGTATACTAGGCGAGCCCAATCAAAGAAGTGCCCTGCCTGAAACTATCGTAGGACCTCTATATGCAACCCTGATACCCTTTGAGGTGAATCTGACCATCTTAGGCATACTATCATAGACAGAGTCACATGCTCTTTCAAATCTATAACTTGAGACACATCAATGCACCCCTCGGAAATAGCATTTGGCCCACAATGACTGACCTCCTCTGCCCACTACCTAATTTTCATTGCCCCACCTGGTAGTGGAAGGGGTAGCACCTCCCCATAAGGCAAGAGACCAGTCACAAAATACATGCTCGTCTGAGCCTATTATGTAATATCAGCCTAATGCACAACCATGATCCTCATTTATCGATCCCAGTAGCGAACCAGGAATCGTAAAAATCTATCATGTGACCTGAGAATAGGGTTCTCAAGAAACTTGAGAAAACAACATCTCACCAAAGTATGGCTAGCACGCATATCCTAAGCCACCCGGGTAGGGAGAACTGGCCAATCCCTCTCCCTCCACATCATCCTACCACCAAAAAACACCAAAAATATCATTTTTTGTCCCCAAGAAGCTCAAAAAACATAAGGTAAAACTTTTAGTAGGATCGTGTGCTATTTAGCTACACAGACACACATACAATGCATCTGTGAGAATTTTTTATGCACATTCTACATTTCTTTTCATCTCACAGATGCTTCGACCACCATGATCAGTCGATGTGCCTATTTCTAATAGGTGTGTCACCCCCACATCTGTTTCTCACACAAACACAGAGGTCGACACATCTGTGAGCACTATTTGTGTGGGTTGATGTGCGAAGACCAAAGCTTCAAGTGTCGACCACGTGACTCTCCCCGAGTCACCCACATGGTCCCCCTATATAAAAATTAAAAGGTTCATATAGGGCAGCCCTGTACAGCCCATCTACCATGAAAATGACAAATGTAAAAGAGTGAAGTTCTAGCTCCTACCTGACACTCTCGGCGCGTATCTCTGGTGCTATGGATGACCGCAACAACAAGAAATGCTTTGATCACAACCTCTAACCTTTCAAGCTGAAAAGACACAAATGAACTGAAATTGGGCCATTTCAGCCTATATATTGTCCTTTTTTGCTAGTTTTTGGGAACCCATAATTGGAGCTCAGGGCATCCAATATTAAAACCGCAAGAGACAAAATGATCAATATTTCATCGTCTTCAAATTGGAGCTCCTCGTTCCAGTTTTCAGAAAAATTCATTTTCAAGCCCATCACTCACCTATAAACTTCATCTCAGATACTCCCTCCCTTTTTTCTTATAATTCATATAATTACAAATTGTTTATATGTTTTTAAAAGATAATTTTACCTGGGGTATTGGATACATATATTGTAGGTACACCATAATCACCACATTTTTTACCAAAGTCAGTAAAAGTTCAAGAACAGGTATCATCCCATTTTCAGCATGATAGGCTTCCCTTATAAATGCTTTGCATATCCTGACATAATTTCTTGAAAAATACACCATAGGGTTCATTTTCTCGACCATGTTTGTCATCACTTCACCTTGCACATGATTAAGACCTTCGCTGGTTTATAGAGCCTCACTTATAATGGTTTCCATCATATTCTTAGACAAGCACTTTCTATCAAAATCCATGACCACCTACTTATTATCAGACTCATTATTCTTTAATCATCACATATAAAAACCCCACTCCCGGGCCACGGTCAACATTCTTACAACGGATCAGAAAAATCGCATTACCACGTGCCACATTTGGCCTATCACATTGTCGCAATCATAGCCCATCTGTTTCATTTCATATGTATCATCATCTCCAACCTGATACCAGCCAATGGGGTCCCCACCCTCAGAAAACTCTCTCCTCGCACCATCATGCAGGATCATACATGTCAATGGGGCACCCGTCTTCATGATTGTACATCCAAATCACTTTTATATTCTTTTGGAAAGTGTACAAAGATTATTTAGGAGAAATAATTCCACCCATATTTTTACGTTTCATACCTGGCAGCAGTATCTAAATCACCCTTTTTCAAAGCTTTCACATTATTTAGTACTCCCAATCAGGTCAGTCATAGCGTACTTACGCACACCCTGGCTGTCCTACTGACCCCAGGGATACCCTTGTCATAAATTATTGTGACTGTCGCCACTATCATTAATAAATCTGACCTCCGTCTAGTTGTCTATCACCATAAATTTTTAGCCAACTCTCATCATCATGTATTTTTGACACACCATAGTATGCCCTACTTCACCAGAAACCTTGATCCCTTGTATCGACATTTGTTTCGGATAGTTGATGCTTCCTTCCTATTGACTTCAACAAAAATTTTCTAGGATGGAGGTAGTACCTTAGATGGGTCCCCACCACTCTTGGGACATCCTCGCATCGCACAATGGGAATTCACATCGCTGATTGATGTCATCGATCCCCCTTGAAATTCGACATCAAAACTAGTTTTCATGTCAAGGTGGTATCATACTTCATAACCTCTACACTCTGTCAAAATTATTCATAACACCTATGTATTAGTAAGAACCTCTTTCAACAATTCTTAAATCATTATACACGACAAATACATATATAGAGCACCTCATCCAAAAGTGATATGCCTAGAAAATGCATGTGGGTGCCACATTCAAACTTTTTTTTCAAAGAAAAAACACCTTTGAGGGTGTCAACAGTCATCATCATCAACTAGTAGTAGGTCACCTACCACAATGTGACATGACAGAACCAATATTTGTCAATATATATTAACTAGTCATCATAACGAGCATGGGGCATGCCCACCTCGTAGAAACATTTATTATTTTTTTCACTTAAGGTGTCCTACAGAGGCTGGTTACTTTGTTACTTCAGTTAAGGGGTTCCCCTACTTATCTCCACAAAAAGTTACTCTCTCTCTCTCATAAAAGTGGTTACACAGACTCTCAGACAGAATAGAAAACGTGATGTATTTCGGTTATATGTTTCCTCCTAGACTTCATAAATCAGGGGACAACTATTAGCACCAGAAAATCGTACAAGAAAAATAAATTAGGAAATGTCAAGCAACGGTTAAAAATGAAGAATTTCCAATAGAAATACATTATGAAGGACAAAAATTTTAAATTTCCTAAGGTTTAGTAAGAAATTTGAGGACCTTGAACCAGCAACAAAGCATTTTTGTGTAGTCACGCGCATATTCCTTCGATAGTCATGCGATCTTGGGGATGGTGAAAAGTCACTATCCGAGACCATTCCCACACTTGCGAAGTTGATTCTCTATCAATAACATTCAAGGACAACCAACTTGAGGTTTCCCTAAATATATGCAGCCCTTAAAGGAATCTCTTGTCCTACTCTTGAGTCACTCTCACTCTTGGTCCAAGAGAGGAAAGAGGATTTCAGAAATTTCTATATAAAAAAGGCATGGGAAGAGGAAAGTATGAGACATTATTATGCTGCCCAAATTTCTACCATAGAAACACCAAATTTCAATTTTTGAAGCAAGAGGAGTGAAGGCACTCGCATGTTTTCTATATTTCTTTTAAGCAATCCAACATCCTAGGGAGGAAGAGGACATCACCATTGGAGAGTCTTCACATTCCTTTTAAGAGAGGGAGGAGAAGCTTCCAAGGAAACCAAGAAAAGGGACCCTTTGTTGAGGGTATTTGAGCTCCATAGCTCAAAGGACTCACTCCAAGTGTGTTATCATTGTATTCTTCTACTACTAGAAACCAATAAAGGGATTTTTCTCCATTTTTGTATTGCTTTGTTTGCTCCATTTGAGCTTGTTGTTTTGTTTGTTTACTTTTCAGCTTATGTTGTTATATGAATTACTTTCACTATCAATTTTGATTTACCTTGTTTTCATTCTTTCCATTAAACGTGCCATAATATTCTCAGTGATCTCTTTAGGAAACAACCTACTGCTAAAGAAGTTTCATTTGGTACATTATTGGGACAAAAACACTATCACAGAATTACAAGGTGCTCATGACCTCCTCTCTGCATAACTAGTTACAAGGTGCTCATGACCTCTCTGTGAATTTTTCAAGATCCATTGGACCCATTCTGAGCTTTAGAAATTAACAAAAATTTTCTTTGTGCCTTGATTGTGCATTATTTTCTCTGATAGATACAACTTCACGTCTGTGTTGAAAAAATCCACGCAGTATTCCAGAGAAGCAAAAATCCTTGTATTTTTTCAAATTTTCAGGTGATTAGAAACCCCTAATGAATTTCTTTCACCACTGCACAACATTATTCTATTTTTTAGGTTCTCTAGTTGTTACACCAACCATAATTAGGAGAGAACTTAGTGTTTTTTTTTTTTTTTTTACATTTGCAAAAACACCCATAGCTTAACTAGGGGGGAGATTAAGTAGCCAAATTCCACACATATTTTTCAAAATATTTTTCTGAAGTGTATGCACAACACATATTTTAATTATTAAAGGAGTAAATGGCCCATCACCCACAAATCTTGTTACTAAATAAGCTATTTTTTCATTTTCATTAGGCTTGGGACTAGGGTAAAATGTTAGTAAAAAAAGAAAGTAATCTATGCTTCCCTTACACCCCTTAGTGAACCTGGGCTTCCATATGAACACTTCCTCAAATCACTTTGAAATTCCATCTCCCTTTAGTTCCACATACTCTAAATAGGAGAATTTTAAGCGGCCCACTATCCGCAAATCGTTTCAATTTTTGCAAGGAACAATCAAAACACATAGTGTAATTAGAGGGATATAGTAAATCATCATCGTATATCCACATCTTATCACACTTTTGTTTGTTCACATAAACCACACACTAATCATCGATAAGATTTGAATTAAAAGGCATCCAATCTGGGGTTTTTATTCTTAGCTTACATTTGCTTACAATTGCACACCCAAAAGAAAATTAAGACTCCTAAAAAAATCATAACTTGAACCCACTAAATTCTCCCCACAGGGACCACAAAAGAAATTATATTTCAGGTTAGAACCATGCAGGTAGGCATCCAATAAGCTACCATGGTCATGTTACATTTGGAAACATATAATTTGACTGCTTAGGGAGCTTTAAATCCTTCAATCATCCCATGAAAAATATTTCCCAAGCATTACAAAGACATGATTCAGAGGGGGTTCGGCTTAGGTCCAATCTGTGCGGTACTCTTTGGGCTACCCGACCCATCTAGTTCCTAGTACTGGTAACTGACTACCAAGAAGCTAAAGACTCGAATTCTCACATGGGACAAAGGTACTTTAGTGGCCAAAATTTAGGTCATCCTTTCCCTATAGGTGACAGTGCAGGGAGCATTAGATCCTCATTTCCATTACCTTGGTTGATTCTACGGCTGTTGGAAGGTGTCGCTAGTTCTTTTAGGACGTTGACCCCAGTACCCATCAGAATATATCTCTACAAGGCCCAGTTACTTTGAGAGTGGTAAGGACGATCAAATCTGCAAAGGATTTTTATCATACGCAAACAAACAAAAGCCATTCTTTTTCTTGATTGATCACATAGCTTAATCTAAAGGAAAATTTCCTTTCCATTTTTTGCTTTGTATTATGTATGTGATTATATTTCATTGATAAAAACCTTCTCCCCTCTGAAGTTACAAAACAAATCGACACCATAGGGAACCCAACGGCTCATCGTCAATCTAGGCGTTTCTTCATTAGCGAACTTTGGAGGTCTAAAATGGGCCTCCTAAGAAAAATGTACAACCAAAGTAAAATTTATAATAAAAAATAGGATTCAAGATTATGATGTCAACCATAGGGGATGATTCACCATTTTTGGGGTAAAAAAGTAAAAATTTAAAAAAATAATAAAATAATAAAACTACTTTTTCAACTTATATCACTAAGGTTTTACTCAAATTTCGAGCAGGAGTACTAATTAGATGCAAAATTTAATTCCTCGTCCAAGAATTACCCATTTTGCATACTTTCGATGCACAATGCTACATGAAAAATGAGAAATACATGAAAAACATGATTGCAATCACATTTTTCATGTATTTCTCATTTTTCATGTAGGAGGCTCCATTGAAAGTATGCAACATGGGTACTCATTATATAAGGAATCAAATTATGTATCCAACAAGTGTTCCCACTCGAAATTTGAGTAAACCCATAACGTGATAAACTGAAAATACAAGTTGAAAAATAGCTTTTCCTTTTTTCCCTCTAAAATTTGATGATGTAATCTAATAATATTTTATTATTTCCACTATTATTTTATAATTTCCTTAGGAGACCCATTTTATATCTCAAAATTCCCCTAATGAAACCTCCCCCCATTGTTGGGAGAAATGTCGGGATTCCCTCCATTCGGGTGTATAGGACATCACGTTGCCACCGTTATAGGATCTTCCTTTATCGGGGCGACTTTGATCAGAACCCCCCAAGGGTCACCAGTCATCACACCATTCATAACCCTGAAAGGGCCACCAAACACCACCCCTTTGGGGAGCACTCATACTGGCCCTCAGAACACCCACCATTATATAATTCCTCAAGCATCTCATCAGAGGACCCCTATGCACATACCTGCTCAAAAAATGGCAATACCCACAATAAAATTTGTTAGCGTCATTGAATCTACCAGATCTAAGCAAGTTAATAAATGACCATATAACCATGACCTTAATTGGCCACCCGTGCCCACTAACCTCCCTTTAGACATTCCAAAATTTGAAGGAAAGAAAGCGTAAGACCCAGGGAACCATATCATGACTTTTCACCTATGGTGTTCATTGAATAGCACTAGTAGAAAATGATGAAATTAATAACTAGGTGACTAAAAACATTATTCACCGCAATTATTTCAAGTGAATTACTACTAAATTTGAGAAATTTCAAGTGACTAAACTAAAAAGGAATAAATTAAATGTCTAATTTAGTTTAGGGATAAAATATATCACTAGATAATAAGTGACCAAACTAAAAATGACTAACTAAAATGACTAATTTAGTCAAAAAATAAAATATATGACTAGATAATAAGTGACAAAATTAATAATGATTAGCATAAATGACAACTATAGTCCAACAGTAAAAATATGACCAAATAATAAGTACAAAAAGTATGTACATTAGTCATTTATGTTAGTAATTTTTAATTGTGTCACTCTGAAAACGGAAAATTATAATTTTGATACTGAAGTGTATCATTTCACTACAGGGGTCTCTTAATCCATCTTCATTATAAAAATTAGAGACAAAGGGGTGTTTGAATCCATCCATAGTGTTATTCTAAATACCCTTTTGTATTTAAATTTTAACACTGAATATGGATTCAGATATTCTCAACATCAATTTGCTCAACATCAATTTGACCTTCCTGCGACGCCCCGGCAAGGCTCTCCTTCACCAGTTCGTCCAAGGGCAAGGCCAATGGCACTTGAGATGAAGGACACAAAAGGATAAACCAGAAAAAATCGTAACTTCTAAAACTTCTGAAAACCCTAAGAATGTATTTCTCTTATCTTAGATAGGATGAAAGGGAAACCAATCTCAAAGCTAGAAAAACCCCAAGAAGATTTTTTCAAGCCCTCATAAATGGCCTCGAGCCTTGGGCTGGACAAAACTATTAACTTGGTCAATTAGTATCAATCTAGATTAGTCTAAAGCCATATTATTGTATAAATAATTTTACAGATACATGCATTACAAAATAATGCACAAATTTTAATGGCATGTTCACATTCTTAGAATTTGCACAAAATATTATTAGAAAACCATACATACTAACAATTCTTTTGGCTCTTTATGTAGATTAGCATGTCATGGCTCCCATATCCAAGTTGAAATATAAATATCCCTTAAAGAGTATCTATGAGGTTGTTTGAGGTTTACTTCATGTTGGAGGTACCTAGCCTATAGTTTTTGGCTAGGACATGGAAGTTAAGTGCAACACATGTGATACAAGTGGTTGGTGGTCATGCTTAACTAGTAAGGTCACGTTGAAATTGCTTGGTGAGCATGTTTCTTGAGTGGCATTAGACACTCAAGTGAACTAAAAATTCTAGCCCCATGACAAATGGTATTAAATCCATGTTTGAATGAAAAATTGTGGAATTGTTCTTCATTATCCACACCCATTTCACTGGAGAAGTTGATGGGGTTGTATTGATGAGGATTTCAAAACTTCAAGTTGGAAAGAATGTAAGTACCTTCCTCAAGGTGCCACTGGAAATTTTATCCTATATAGCATGCTAAGAAAACATGATAAATGGTGCATGACTAGGTTATATGTTTCATAACCCTCATGACTGACTCACAATGATCCCTGAGACATTTAGGATGATGTACTAGTTTGGTGTGGACTAGGAGGATGAAGGATTTCTAACCTAACAAGGATGGATTATCAATGAAGTGTTGCAACACAAATTCAGCAAAGGATAACATGGTTGATGAGTGTATTGAAGGTAACTAGAAGCATGTTGCCACTACATACATGACCTTTAGATAATTACAAGAAGTTGGTCTAGATGGAGACAACATAGTCTTACACTAGGTGGTTAGTTATTCAAGTGTGTTGGCTTGAGGGATGCAATTTAAGGTTGTTTATGTGTGGGTGGTGATGACACCACATCACCTATAATGAAACAAGCACTACAACATTTCATGTAGTTTAAGGTGCCTAACTTGGGTTTGGTTATGACATGTTGGCTAGGAATAGTTGGAGTGATACAAGAGGTTGATAGTCATGCACAAGTAGTAATGTCACGTTAATTCCATAAAAGAACTAGGATTCTTGAGTGGTATTAGATGCTTAAGTGGATTGAAAATTTTTCCCTCATGGAAAATGGTATCAACACCACATTTAAATGCAAAAATTACGAAGTGTATTTTCACCATCAATGCCCTGTCCATTAGAGAAGCCAATGGAGCCATGTTGATGAAGATGCCTGTTAGTCATCAGTATTTTTCACATGTTAGTGATGACTAGTTGTAACAGCCAAGTTTTCCAAAAGCCGATCTAAAAATTTGTCAAATTTGCCAACTGGGAAAACACCTATAAAACTTTTTTCCCTCCTACCTTCCAGTCCGCCCATGACGAGATGAAATCTCATTATCAAATCCTACCTAGCCTCAGCCATACTAGTCTGCCCATCAGCTCTAAAGAGACAATCCAAATCAATTCAAACAGTCTCCCCTAAGTTAGGAAGTGGCGCTTTAAGGCATTTCACCCTTGGCAAACTATCCAAGAGCAAAAAAACCTCCATCTGCTATAAACCAGTCATAACAGACCTCCCACTCTACTAATAAATTTGGTCACAGCCCTAAGTCGCGCCACTTATACACCCTTAAGTCTCAGCAATACATAGACCATAATCTCAAGCTGATTTTAGGTGTTTTACAGTGTTTGATGAATCTTTCAAGGACGGGGAACATATCGGCATCTCAGAAGAATATTTTGAGCTTCACATGAGAAGACAACTGCTTCTCAATGTGATCTTGAGCCTGAGATGCATCTGCAGGGCAAAGAGTTTCTCATCAAGCTCTTGCAACCTCATCTAAGGCCTGAAAGGATAGTAGAAGAAAAAGCAACACTGACAAAAGCTGATGATCTGTCATGGCTAAAAACCTCCTTCATTTATAAGCAGAGGGTTTGAAGGCCTAAGAACCTCATTCATCTATAAGCAGAGGGTTTTGAGAGCGCCTCCTTCATCTATAAGTAGAGGGCGATGGCCAAAGGTTGGTTTTAAGAGTTGAAACTGACTGTGAGACAGATTTGTTTTTAATAAACAATGACACAGTGGCTAGGGTTTTCTGAAGAAAAGTAATGATTGAAGGCTGAGGTAAAAGCAGTAATGTTTTCAAAGTTGTTTGCCTACCATCACGTGTAAGAGACACCCTTACCAATATGTTCATCAAGCAACCTTCATATGGCTGAGACAGAAGGTTGACAAAACATCAGTTATTTGGCCAAGTGAAAGACCTCCTTCATTCATAAGCAGTGGGCCAGAGCAATGATTATTTCTAAGATTTCTCACTGACTGATAGACAAAGTATAAACATAATAGGAGATAATTGAAATAGAAAAATAAAGAGACCAAAAAGGAAATCAGGGGTACCACTACAATCAAAGGGGTCAAGCTTATCTCTTAACAAGGTTTCTGTCAAAAGAAAGTCTGCAGCTCCAACAAAACAAAATTTGAAGAGTTGTTGATGAGGTGAGTCATTTCACAGGTAAAATAAATAATGATGATTATGTTTTAAAGAGTACTGGTCTCTCTACTCATAAAAGGGTGTCTTTCAAATATTCTTATCATAGTTGACAAAGGAAATCTGAGCTCATTTCCCCCAAGAGGCAACACAACTGAACACAGTTGTTCAAAATGTGCAAAAAAGAACTTTGGCATATTCTTTCAGGTTCTGGAAATCATTGAAGGCAAAGTTTACATGCCACTGCCACAAGAGGAGACATTTTTCCCTCTAAGTGAGAGACAGTCAAAATCTTAAGAGAAAAATTTCTCAAAAGGGTTATGTCATTTCAAAAAGGGAAAATAGGCTTAGAAAGAAGTGATCATTGCTTTCATGTTTTTGTTTAAAACAAAAGAAGTTTGAAATTACAATGTTAAAAAAGGAGGACCCTTTTTCTCTGAATTAGAAGCAGTCAAAATATTTCAATTTCTCATAAGGGTTAAGGGAGGTCTCACTTATAAACAAGTGGATTTTTACCCTTGTGCATGTATCCAAACAAAGGATATTAGTTTGTGTATTGAGAGCTTTGAAATAAGAAGTTTCAAATTTTGATTTAAAAGCAAAGGCCTTTTAAAATTTTTTGAAGAAACTTTCTCCCATCAAGCATAAAAGGACCGTTGGCCTTTGTGAATTTCAAAGGGATAAGAAACCATGGCAAAATCATTTTTCAAACCCCAAAGCATGAGCAAGGTTTTCCATGCTGCCCTCGAGACCAGAGAAAGGGATTTATTGGCGATATTCAAGGAGTTTTTGAGATCAGTAATTGCGCGGCGCACTCAGATGCAGAAATTAAAAAGGTTAACGAGGCTGCGCGGTGCACCTATAGGTGCGCGCAACGCACCTATAGCCTTGGGTACTGTCAGCCCGACAGGTGACCCGACACCAACTTATGCGCGACGCTCTTCCTCACAAACACGCCGCGCGTCTTTCAATGGTTCTAACGCCTCAAAAACACTTTTAAAAGCTGCTCAAACTCCTCAAGAAGCCTTTCATCGAGTGTTAGAGGTATTTCTATGTGCCTCCCTTGGTTTTTCAAAATTACTAAGTGATGGAAGGGGTTAAAAACCACAGTTTGAGTTTTATGTAAAAAACGATATTTTGCTATGGTAATGAGGCCAGAAGTAAAACATCAAAAAAGGTTGAATTTTCACTAGTATGAATAGCCATTGCAATTGCCCTCAAAAATGTGATGAAACAAAGTCAAAATCTATCATCTATGTGCATTGTTGAAAACAGAAAGGAAAGATAAGGTGTTTTTAGGGTGAGAACAGTGGGTCACTTGTCTAAGACAATGATCATTAGATAAACACTTGTGACCTTCCAAAATATCCTCTGTATATTAAAGGGACAAAAAGCAGTGTTGTGCCTTTCAGTTCCATAAGGCAGAATTAGTAAGAAGGCTACCATTTACAGTTGGAGGGTGTGTGGGTCAAACTAGTGTGAGAAGCAGTAAAGCAAAAGGAGGGCAGT
Source organism: Pinus albicaulis (assembly GCA_034641835.2). Taxonomy (NCBI): domain Eukaryota; kingdom Viridiplantae; phylum Streptophyta; class Pinopsida; order Pinales; family Pinaceae; genus Pinus; species Pinus albicaulis. The sequence continues at coordinate 228,759,536 of CM076571.1, read as the reverse complement.
ATTTTGTTTAAGGAGGAGTTTTTTGTGATTGAACACTACAGGATTTTTATGACTACATTAAAAACAAAATAAACTCTATCCTCTTATCCTATTACACAGTGACTTTGGACTATGTAGATGCCTTTGCAACTGACTGTCTTCATACTCCTGAATCTATTGTTTAAGTGGCCTACAAAGAAGAAAAGGGTCTTGAACTAAAAATATTGTGTTTTGCCTTCCTCTAAAAATACAAGGGTGTCTTATGTCCTCAAAACATCAAAGGGCAGGGTACCCTTACCACAAAACACAGAAAAGAATCATTTTGATTATGTATCCTGATTAGCTGTGTTTTTGTTCTTGAAGTTTATTTGTTGAGTTGCATGCCAAGGGGAAAAGCATTGTTTTGAAGGGACAGGGTCTTATATCAAAGGAGGGAATTTCACACTACACTCAAAACCATTGTTGCCTTATCAAACAGTGAGTTGACAGGCTGAGACAGAGTTTGGTTTGAAGAAAGCATTTCAAAAACTTTGAAGTAATTTGGTGTTTCAAAAGCACATCTAGGTCAGGACGCCTCCTAGGCAAGATAACAGAAGTGGGTTTCACAAGAGGTATGAGCCAATTTCTACCGAGGAGGTCAATGCACACCCATCTATCTTATTCAATTTTCAGGAGGTGGGATGCTTGGATTTTTGCCAGAGGGTACAAGAAGTCAAAAGTTTCTCGCCTTTAACACATTTGTGCGCCTTGAGGTTCAAAGACAAACATTTTCAAGTGGTAGGTCTTGATTTCAAGTTCTCCCCGAGATCCATATCCAAGGCTACTAAAATCCCATACATTGGCGAGAAATGGTTCAAGCAAGCCTATTTAGACTTGGATGACTACAAACCTTTCCTCAAACCTGAACACAGAGAAGCATGCCCTACTATTTTCCCTTTATCTTATCTTCTAGCAAGCTATGCTCCCCTTATGAAGATCATAATGAAGTATTTCACTTGTGAAGGGAGATTCTCCCGAGTTTATGCATACCACATCTATTGTATATGCACTTGAGAAAATGGCCTCTCTGTCCAGGAAGAAACCTCCATCACAACAAATAGCCTCTCTATTCCATCACTCCCTCATTTAAATCATCCATCCTTCACCAGCTTGAGAAGAAAGAGGTTTCTTGGGATGTTTTCATCAGTCACCCAGATTTCTCCACTGTCCCTCCAGTCCATACATCCCCCACATCTCCCACTCATCGCCCCTCGCCTTCCTCTAGTAGACCTACTCCTAGAAAGCTCAAATTCACTACAGGACAGGAAAAAGAGCATGGAGAAGGAGAGGGAAGTGGCCAGTAAGAGGAGGAAGGACATGAGCATGAGGAAAAAGATGAGGAACAGTAGGAAGAAAGTGATGGAGGGAAGCAGCATGACAGTGGTGAAGATGAGAAGCAGCAAGTGCAATAGGAGGAGAGTGCTAAACAACAACAACTCAGTGGTGATGAACAACAGGAACAAGAGGAAGGGCAGCAGTTTGAACAACAGCTTGAAAAACAAAATGAGTAGGAGATTGAGGCAGAACAGCAACATGATCATGATGATCAAGGGCAGCAGTCTGAACAGCAGCACAAAGATGATGATCTAGGGCAGTAGCTTGAAAAACAAAATGAGCAGGAGATTGAGGCAGAGCAGCAACATGATCTTGATGATCAAGGGCAGCAGGAAGGTGAGGAAAGGAAACAGCATGATGATGTTGAGGAGCAGGGGTAGCCTGAAGAAGATACACAACATTCTCCTCATAATGCACAATAGTCCCCTCAAAATACACATCAGCCTCAAGAAGAAAAGAAAATTCAAATGGATGACAAGCAAGATGACAAAGGAAAAGGAATCATCCCTTCCTCTTCGGAAAAGGCCAAGCCTAAGACAGCAAGAAAGCAGGTGCCGAAGGTTGTCACTCCAATTGTGACAAGAACTCTCCATAACAAAAGAAATTTTCCAAAGAAGCCTATCACTGACTTGCCTAGGAGGAAGAGCGCAAGACTAGCCTTCAAAGGTAAAGGAAAAAGCAAGGTAGGAGAAGGTCATGAGCATGGGAGTGCATTGGATGTCATCCCAATCCAAAGTGACGACAGTGATAACGAGGCCCGGATTCTAGAAAACCTTCTAATCCATAGAGAGGGCCAAATTGATGCATTGAATGATGACCTTCATCGAGCGAGGAATTTCAATCAATTCTTGCAGATCCAAAACAGACAAATGAGTGTCCATATGGATGTCTATGAGACACGAGCGATCAAGTACAAGAAAGAGGCTGCCAAAGCCCAAGCAAGGATATATGAGCTCATAGGCGATTTTTATGAAGATGAAGAAGAAGACCAGCCTAGGCGGAAAAGGCCTAGAACCATAGGGCTTAAAAGAGCCCTTGAAAAGCAAAAGGAAGAAGAGCAAGCCCTTCTCCAATCCACTCCCCTCACTGCACTGCTTGAGCAAGAGATTGAAAACAATAAGGAGGCATGGCTAGAAAGAGTCAATGAACATTTGGAGAGGAAGTTAGAGAAGGAAAACAGGGATCTAGAGCTTCAAAGGAGGATGACGAAGCATTACCAAAAGCTAAATCAGTTTTCCCATTGCAAATTAAAGGCTGCCCAAGAGTAACTAAAGGAGGCTAAAGGGAAGCGCCTGGCACGGAAAGGGAAGAAGGACACATCAGGACTTGAAATTTTGGCTTATGTTTCAGAGCATGTTGATAGGGACCCTTGAGGTTCATGCTCACCGATTTTGGGCGCATTTTGACATATTTTGGTTTTTTGGCATTTTCGAGTTTTTTGTCAAAACTCATGAAATTCGTGATTTCATTTTGGAGATTCGTAAAAGGAGGAGGATGGTATCATTGGATGCCATAATTTTAGGATCATACCCTCAGCGATTTTCAGGACAGTTGGAGATCATTTGCTTCCTTGAAATGGCGAAAAAGTATCGCTTTTTGCACACTCTGCCCGGTCTATCAGCAGACTGTAATTTTTGGTTTTTTACACACAAGTGCAGTTTTGGAAAACTTCTGGGCATCAGATCAGGAAAATTTCAGTTTTTCCAGAAAGTAGACACTCATATATTTCCAACGAGCTATCATGAGCCTCGTTTCGACATCAGGAAGGCTGCCAAATGTTTCTGGGAAGTCAGGGGACCTTTTGCTGATGTAAATTTTGAATATTTTTGTAATTTTTGAACCTTTAAAAACTGATATTTCCTCATGTGCGTTTAGCTATTTTTATACATGAGAAGTGAGGAAAATTCAATTATTTTCCATTTTTTAGCATTTTCTAGATATTTTATGAGATTTTTTTGTGCCTTGGGCTTTGCAAAGCCTCAAGGACAAATCTAGATATTTTGATTAGGCCAATAGGATGGCAAGTTGCACCATGAGGTTTTCTTCACTTTGGCCTATTTATTCCAAAGACTTGCATTGTAAAACAAGGCTGAACTTGAGAAGAGAAGCAATATATGGTCATATGAGCTTTGGAAGAAAATACTTGTCTTATGCTTTTGGATTGCCTCTTGAATGCTCTTGGATGAATGATGAAGGGTTGTTGATGGATTCCATGACTTGGTATAATGGTATAGTGTTTCTTTCTATGTTTTGTCTTCTAGCTTTCATTCATGAACACATGTTTCTTGCTTGCTATAGATCAGTAGAGAACAAATTTGAGATATGCCCTTGGAGGCACCTCAAATTTCCTGTTTCTTCATAGCTTTCATGTTTTCTTCTTCCTTAGTCATATTAAAGAATTCTTAATTTCTCTTTAGTAACTTGAAGATATTTTTTCTTGTTTCATTCATAGTTCTATGTATTGCTAAGTATTATTTACGGTATGCCCTACTTACCTATGGCTTTCCATAGCTCCATCCATGAAATTATCTCCTTGACTGATTAGATTATCATTTTGTTGAACCAAGGAGGCCTAGTTTTGATCTAGCCCTTTGTCTAAAACTATGCAAATCTTGTTTTCAAAGAGCCCAATGACTTGAAGAACTATGTTTAGGCATTCTGGCATAGTGTTTTGAGTTTTTAGTCTGCCTTATGTGTTTTCCCCAAAGTCTGACAGCCATTTCCCGAAGTTAGAGAGTTGAAAGTCTCTATGCATGGCTTGAATGTTTATTTCAATGTATTTATTAGCTTATAGTCACATTTTGCATGATTAATGGTTTTCCCTACCATGTTTATGTCTGCTATTAAACTAGTTATGCTTGAATCCCTCTGTTGTTCACAAACTTGATGTCCATTTACTCCATTTTGCCCAGAGATACTTTCTACCTTGAATCAAATCAACCCTTCAACAGCCTTGTATCGTCATATAATAGCTTTCTTGACCTTTTGACCCCATAGCCCAGTTAATATAACATCTTGTTACCTATTTTATATCTTTGATTAGTTTCATCCCTCACAACCTAAAAAAAAACCAAAACCAAAAACTTACTTCATAACTAGCCTAAAATCAGAACACAATAAGAAAACACACAGATATCCCTTGCACATATAGAGAGAGCCCTCTCTTAGTCCAGGAAGGCTAGGTCCTCGGGCTCCAAAGACTAGTTTGATGTTACATCGTCATTTTTCTTACCAATCGGCTGAATCACGGGACCCTAACATAATGGCAATCACGGTGGGACTCTGAGTAATAAACAAGCTTAGTTTCCTTAAAATATTCTAGCAGCCTTAAGAATACTATCTGATTGACTTATCCCACCGCTCACTAACATAGTGGCAATCACGGTGGGACCTTCCGAGTTAGTGGCAATCTAAGTACTCCTTAGTAACTCCTAAAGTCTCAATAAAGCTTAGAAAACTTAAGTGTTGTTTGAAGAGTAGAAGCTAGCTCTTTCACCATCTTAGAAAAATGATGATTCAGCTATAGGACACTCTTCCAAACCTTAGGATTACATAAAAAACTCAAAAAACCCCAAAAACTCCCTTATATTGGTTTTTTTCAGTACTGGTGGTGGACGATACACACATATCTCAAAACAACCAAGTTCCACCTGGCGACTCCACTAGCCTCCAGTAGGCCTTACTATTTTACCAAAATCTAGATTACTGTCTGATTGACCTATCCCATCGCTAACTAACATAGCGAGAGATGGTGGGACACTGAGTACATGACAGTCTAGAAAACTCTTATAGACTCTTTAGTCCTTCAGATACTTAAACAAGAAAGCAGTCCATAAGATCATTTAGAGTAAACTCTTTTTGTCATCACCACCCTAGCAACGTGATGAAACAAATTTAGAATACTTTAACAAACCATAGGCTGCACATAAAACTCAGAAAACCGCCAAAAAACATTCCCATATTGGCTTTTCCCTAGTTACTGGTGGTGGACCATAGCTACATCTCTTCAAAAACAACCAAGTTCCACTTGGCGACTCCACTAGTCCATCCTTTTATTTTGACCATCCTTCACCTTAGTAGAACTTTAGAGAGGCCATCCATCCAAAACATTCACCAATATCAACCACTCTAAACTTTAGACCCGAAATCTCGCTTCACAAAGAATCAACACCAGATCCCATCCAGACCCAAATCCCCCTATCATAGTAGATGACCCAGAGAATATTCTATGGCAAGCTTCTGAAACTGACAATCTAACTACTGATAGATCCATCCGTAAAACAAGATCAGTACCTAAACATCTCACTATCTTACCAGATTCACCTTTTGAATTAGAGTCAGCAAAAACTCTTTTTAGAAGCAAGTCACATAGTAAGATAAACTTTGACGATCTTGAACCCTTAGACCCACCACAGAGTCCTAGTAGAGAAGCCTCACCTTCCACACCCCCCGACTTTCAGCTTCTCCATCACTTTGGCTCCTACCATCCCAGATCTGCTCAAAACGAGATCACTAGTCCAAGTACATCTACCACACCTGTCCAAACCACCTCAGCCCATCCCACAAGTCCTCATCTTGTACATCACCCGCTAGCTCCAGTCATGGCAGCCTGGTACGCACCTTTGGTGTTGCCACTACCTTTGGCCCCTCTACCAGTTAACTATCAAGAAAAAATCCCACACTTTACTGGAGAAGAGACTGCCATAGCTCAACAACATTTAAATAGGATTAGCGATGCCTTTGAATACTTGGAAGTAGAAGACGAGACCATCAGAATGAGAATGTTTGCCCAAATCTTGGGTGGAGAACCCAAAAAATGGTTTAAGAGCTTAGCTCCAAACAACATCCACAACATCCTAGAACTCTTCCAAGTCTTTTTAAACAAGTGGGAAATCCAAAAGTACCCCATTCAAATCCTGTCTGAATATAACAATCTTAAACGAGAAAATGGGGAAAGTGTCTAGGGATACTGCACTAGGTTCAACAGTGTGTATAACGCCCTCCCACCTCACTTCAAACCCTCGCTTGGTTTAGCCTTGGCAAAGTTCCCCGAGGGTTTTGACCCAGACATGACTTATAAATTAAGAGACAACGATCCCCATACCTTAGAGGAAATGCAACAAGTAGCCATAAGAGCAAAAGCCAACTTGGCAGAAAAGAGGTCTAGGACTAGATCTGAAAAGAAATTCACATATCGAGATGAAGTCTCTACTTCATCCCCTTCCCTAGATCCCGGAATAGATGACTTAGTCAAGTCCATGGCCAAAATGTGGGAAAAGATGAGTGAGAAGGCTCCTCTTAGGGACAACCAGCCACCTCCCCCAAACAGAAACCGTAACCAAAATTTTAGGAGGGAGCAACCTCAAAACCGACCAAGGGAAAATGACCAACAAATTAGGCCACCATTTAATGAAAATTATGTGGAAGAAGATGATAGGGATGCAGAACCCATTGATGAAAATCATTTGAACCTCATAGGGTCTGATAATGAGAGTGAGGTGTACCTCACAGAAGAAGAACACGCATTCTTCTCTCCAAATCAGGATGAGGCCAACTATGAAGATCTCGACGACCCTGCCATAGATTTTCAGAATGCCATAATAGAAGCCCACCGGCAGTATGACCTTAGAAGCAAAAGAAATCAAGACAGTTCCAAGAGAGGTAGCTCAGATACTACTAAAACCCCTGATACCATCCTTAGGAAAGCAGTCAACAGCAACAAAATCATTGTCGGGAAAAATGAACAAAACAAAGATAGAGTTACCCAAACTAACCCTGATTCAGATACTTCTAGTACTTCCACAAAAATTCCCGAGGTGGCTGTGGTAAACAAAATCCTGAAACAGACCCAGCAAACTCAGAACATAGAGAAGGTCATGGTTGAAAAAGCTGAAACAAACATATCTAAACTATAGCTACCTTTTAGTTTTGAGGGTGATATCGCCAAGATAAAGATCACCATGCTTCTTACTGAGCTGATCACCCAAAACTCTTACAAGTCCTAAGTGTTGAAAGTCTTGAATATGGAAAGTGATGCCAACACCCTTAATCTAGCTGACGACGCCCCTGAAGTGTTGTTTGGTCCAAAAGTACAAGGGAATTTCCAAGAGGGAACCACTCTTCCCTTTTACATCGGTTTAAATATCCACGACCAAATCCTTCACAATGCCATGCTAGATTTTGGCACCTCGCATAATCTTATGTCGAAGGTTGTAATGGAGAGACTAGGCCTGGAGATTACAAGACCATACAAAGACTTGTATTCATTTGATTCAAGTAGATTCAAGTTCCTAGGTTTGATCAAAGACCCGTGTTTTAGTCTAGCCCAAATACCTGCGAAACATCTAATCATGGACATAGTAGTGGCAGACATTCCTCCCAAGTATGGGATGCTTCTATCCAGGTCCTAGGGAGCCAAGCTCCAAGGGAATATTCAACTGGATATGTATTTCACAACCATTCCTGTGTTTGACCAAACAAGAATACTCTATCGAGAGTCACACATGAAATACATGATCAGTAGTCAAGAGAGGCCAAATAACATTCCAATGTATTCCATGCATTCCGACCTAAACTCTTTTATTCTCTATATTGATGAGGACATTGAAGAACAATTTCAAGAAACTGAGGCAAAATTAGACTCCCCACATCAGCTGCCCCTAGTTCTCTATGATGAACTAGATACTCAAAACTACCATGATCATAAACAACTATGTCTTGAGGAAAGTAAGTATGTTCCTTCTGAAATAGGAATTTAGCAAGAAGCACAAACCCTCATGTACTATCAAGTGATTTGCTCAAACCTCAGTCAAACATCAGCAGTGACCTTCGGAAACTGTTTTAGGGTAAAGGCATTAGAAGACTTACATATCAAAAACCTGTTTGGAACTCAGGAGCATGGAAGTTTAATGTTTCTACCATACCTCAAAGACTTACCATCACATAACTCTTCCACTGTCAATGAAACTTTGACCGTAGCCATAACAGCTCAAAATCCAGAAAAAATGCCTAATAAACTTCTTATGAGCAGAGATGATAGCTGCAGCCCAAACATACCTGAGTTACTTGAATTGGCTCAGATTTTGTCTTTTCACCAAAGGCTTAGAAATGCTAGAATTAGCAATCTCATGCAGAATACCATTTCATACAGGGAAAACAGGGGAAACACTGTGCCACTACCATTCCTTCAAAAAGAAACTTCGACAAGAGAAAACATAACAATATGAACCAATCAGTAATAATCAGAGATAAAATAGTTGGTCATAGGGTCTGCTTCGATGTTAGAAAAACTAATACACATCCCTATAACAAAAATTTTGTCCTTTCTACCCAAGATCATTATATATCGATGAAAAGTGCTTTTAATCATATGTTTTTGCAAGATTATGTTTCAGGTTATAGTCAAAAGATTCCCTTGCAAAGTAGACAGCTTAAAGACTTTTTTCAGTATGCTGGAGGTAGTTCTAGTTTCAGACTCAGAATTGCAAAACCACCTGATATCAAAAATATGCTCATGAAAGCCATGTTTCCAGTCCTGAATTTTTGCATTTTTTCATACCTTGATGATGTCATTATTTATTTCAAAAATGACCAAGAGTATATGCATTACTTGAGGAAGATGTATAGTAAAGAAAGGAGTGGGAATCAGAGATACAAAGAGGTACAACGGGAAGATACTAGTTTGTTCAAGGATTCTTGCATGAATCCTTATGTCATGTTAGAAAGAGAAAACTTTCCAAATTTCTCTTTTCAGGATTTGAGTGGGCCGAGAGTGATAGGAGATCCTTACAAGGATAAGATGCTTAAATTTTTCCATTTCCAAGATTTTTGAGTTTGAAATACTTTCATTCATTGTATATACCACTGTTTGAAAAATAGATAAATAGAAAAGTCAAAAACAATAAAAAAAATAGAAAAGAGGGCGGTTGAAAAATAGAAAAAATCCCCATGTTCCAAAAAATAGTCCTTCGGAAAGCGCGCAAGTCTAAATGCCGCTACTAGTACTCAAATGTCTTGTTCAGCTATCTAGCCTAATCATAGTTGAACATGTTTAAATTTATTTGCTGATAAGTTAGTGAGTGAAAAAGATGGTCAACATTGTGTAAGATTGACTTATCATAAAGAGTAGATTAGGAAAAGATACTGGTTCCACATGCCTAAAACAAAACCAAAGAGAGAAGCGAGGGATGGAAAACACATTGTACATCTTAGCCCCATTTTTCTAGATTTCCTTTTTGCAAAATAATATTTGTGTGCAGTTTGTCCTTTCATGCCACAGATACATGACAAATCAGACTGTTTAACCCTGATTTGATCATTTTAAATTTCATGTTCTAGATTAGAGAACAAAATCCTGTCAAACAATTTAATCTTGACAGTTGATCTAGTTTAGGTAGAGTAATAAAGGAGTTCATCAGTTTAATCTGAACTCCCGGCAGATATAAGTGTAGAAATATATAGGTTCATTTTACAAAAAGAAAAAAATATGTTGGCAAAAGGGTAGCTAGTCCAAATGCACCCAAAAGAAGAAAAAATGTTAGGAAAGATAGTGGGGTAGGTAGAAATATCATTGATGCTAATCATGCTATCTCTTTTCAGAAGTAGCATCAAAGAAGAGTGAAATTTGTGCCAATGGGTAAGGCATTGGTCTTCATAAGCCAAAGATCTGAAATTCTGGACACCTCCTGAAAAAGAGCTACCCTCCCCAAATGGAGCCACTCTTAGTCATCAATATTTTTCACATGTTAGTGATGACTAGTTGTAATAGCCAAGTTTTCCAGCAGCCGAACTAAAAATTTGTCAAATTTTCCAGCTGGGAAAACACCTATAAAACTTTTTTCCCTCCTACCTTCCAGTCCTCCCATGACGAGATGAAACCTTATTATCAAATCCTACCTAGCCTCAGCCACACTATTTTTCCCATCAACTCTAAAGAGACAATCCGAATCTATTCAAACAATCTCCCCTAAGTTAGGAAGTGGCACTTTAAGGCATTTCAACCTTGGAAAACTATCCAAGAGCCAAAAAACCTCCATCTGCTATAAACCAGTCATAACAGACCTCCCACTCTGCTAATAAAGTTGGTCATGGCCCTAAGTCACGCCACTTATACACCCTTAAGTCTCAGCAATACATAGACCATAATCTCAAGCTGATTTTAGGTGTTTTACAGTGTTTGATTAATCTTTCAAGGATAGGGAACATACCGGCATCTTAGAAGACAATTTTTAGCTTCACATGAGAAGACAGTTGCTTCTCAATGTGATCTTGATCCTGAGATGCATCTGCAGGGCAAAGAGTTTCTCATCAAGCTCTTGCAACCTCATCCAAGGCCTGAAAGGACAGTAGAAGAAAAAACAACACTGACAAAAGGCTGATGATCTGTCATGGCTAAAAACCTCCTTCATTTATAAGTAGAGGGTTTGAAGGCCTAAGAACCTCCTTCATCTATAAGCAGAGGGTTTTGAGAGCGCCTCCTTCATCTATAAGTAGAGGGCGATGGCCAAAGGTTGGTTTTAAGAGTTGCGACTGACTGTGAGACAGATTTGTTTTTAATAAACAGTGAGACAGTGACTAGGGTTTTCTGAAGAAAAGTAATGATTGAAGGCTGAGGTAAAAGCAGTAATGTTTTCAAAGTTGTTTGCCTACCATCATGTGTAAGAGAAACCCTTACCAATATGTTCATCAGGCAGCCTTCATATGGCTGAGACAGAAGGTTGAAAAAACATCAGTTATTTTGCCAAGTGAAAGACCTCCTTCATTCATAAGCAATGGGCCAGAGCAATGATTATTTCTAAGATTTCTCACTGACTGATAGAAAAAGTATAAACATAATAGGAGATAATTGAAATAGAAAAATAAAGAGACCAAAAAGGAAAGCAGGGGTACCACTACAATCAAAGGGGTCAAGCTTATCTCTTAACAAGGTTTCTGTCAAAAGACAGTCTGCAGCTCCAACAAAACAAAATTTGAAGAGTTGTTGATGAGGTGATTCATTGCACAGGCGAAAGAACTAATGATGATTATGTTTTAAAGAGTACTGGTCTCTCTACTCATAAAAGGGTGTCTTTCAAATATGCTTATCATAGTTGACAAAGGAAATCTGAGCTCATTTCCCCCAAGAGGCAACACAACTGAACATGGTTGTTCAAAATGTGCAAAAAAGAACTTTGGCATATTATTTTAGGTTCTAGAAATCATTGAAGGAAAATTTTACATGCCACTGCCACAAGAGGAGACATTTTTCCCTCTAAGTGAGAGACAGTCAAAATCTTAAAAGAAAATTTTCTCAAAAGGGTTATGTCATTTCAAAAAGGGAAAATAGGCTTAGAAAGAAGTGATCATTGCTTTCATGTTTTTGTTTAAAACAAAAGAAGTTTGAAATTACAATGTTAAAAAAGGAGGACCCTTTTTCTCTGAATTAGAAGCAGTCAAAATATTTCAATTTCTCATAAGGGTTAAGGGAGGTTTCACTTATAAACAAGTGGTTTTTTACCCCTGTGCACGTATCCAAACAAAGGATATCAGTTTGTGTATTGAGAGCTTTGAAAGAAGAAGTTTCAAATTTTGATTTAAAATCAAAGGCCTTTTCAAACTTTTTGAAGAAACTTTCTCCCATCAAGCATAAAAGGACCATTGGCCTTTGTGCATTTCAAATGGATTAAAAACCGTGGCAAAATCATTTTTCAAACCGCAAATCACGAGCAAGGTTTTCCTCGCTGCCCTCGAGACCAGAGAAAGGGATTTCTAGGCGAGATTAAAGGAGTTTTTGAGATCAGTAATTGCGCAGCACGCTCAGACGTGGAAATTGCAAAGGTTAACGAGGTGTGCACGGCGCGCCTGTAGCCTTGGGTCCTGTCGGCCCGACAGGTGACCCGACACCAACTTATGCGCGACGCTCTTCCTCACAAACACACAGCGCATCTTTCAATGGTTATAACGCCTCCAAACCACTTGTAAAAGCTGCTCAAACTCCTAAAGAAGCCTTTCATCGAGTTTTAGAGGTATTTCTATGAGCCTCCCTTGGTTTTTCAAAATTACTAAGTGATGGAAGGGGTTAAAAACCACAGTTTGAGTTTTATGTAAAAAACAAGATTTTGTTGTGGTAATGAGGCTAGAAGTAAAACATCAAAAAAGGTTGAATTTTCACTAGTATAAATAGCCATTGCAATTTCCCTCAAAAATGTGATGAAACAAAATCAAAATATGTCAGCTATGTGCATTGTTGAAAACATAAAGGAAAGATAAGGTGTTTTTAGTGTGAGAAAAGTGGGTCACTTGTCTAACACAATGATCATTAGATAAACACTTGTGACCTTCCAAAATATCCTCTGTATATTAAAGGGACAAAAAGAAGTGTTGTGCCTTTCAGTTCCATAAGGCAAAATCAGTAAGAAGGCTACCATTTACAGTTGGAGGGTGTGTGGGTCAAACTAGTGTGAGAAGCAGTAAAGCAAAAGGAGGGCAGTATTTTGTTTAAGGAGGAGTTTTTTGTGATTGAATACTACAAGATTTTTATGACTACATCAAAAAAAAAAAAACTCTATCCTCTTATCCTATTACACAGTGACTTTGGACTGTGTAGATGCCTTTGCAACTGACTGTCTTCATACTGTTGAATCTATTGTTTAAGTGGCCTACAAAGAAGAAAAGGGTCTTGAATTAAAAATATTGTGTTTTTCCTTCCTCTAAAAAGACAAGGGTGTCTTATGTCCTCAAAACATCAAAGGGCAGGGTACCCTTACCACAAAACACAGAAAAGAATCATTTTGATTATGTATCCTGATTAGCTGTGTTTTTGTTCTTGAAGTTTATTTGTTGAGTTACATGCCAAGGGGAAAGGCAGTTTCTGAAGGAACAGGGGTCTTATACCAAAGAAGAGCATTGTCACACTATATTTGAAATCATTTGGTGCTTACAGCAAGTTGACAGGCTGAGACAGAGTTTTGTTCAAAAACACATTTCAAAGACTTTGAGGCAGTTTGGTGTTTCAAGAGCGCATCTAGACCAAGATGCCTCCCAGGAAAGATAGAAAAAGTGGGTTGCACAAGAGGTATGAGCCAATTTCCACCAAGGAGGTCAATGCACACCCATCTATCCTATTCAATTTTCATGAGGTGGGGTGCTTGGATTTCTTCCAAACGGTACAAGAAGTCAAAATTTTCTCGCCTTTAACACATTTGTGCGCCTTGAGGTTCAAAGACAAACATTTTCAAGTGGCAGGCCTTGATTTCAAGTTCTCCCTGAGATCCATATCCAAGGCTACTAAAATCCCATACATTGGCGAGAAATGGTTCAAGAAAGCCTATTTATACTTGGATGACTACAAACCCTTCCTCAAGCCTGAGCACAGAGAAGCATGCCCTGCTATTTTCCCTTTCTCTTATCTTCTATCCAGCTATGCTCCCCTTATGAAGATCATAATGAAGTATTTCACTTGTGAGGGGAGATTTTCCCGAGTTTATGCATACCATATCCGACTGTTGATGCACTTCACGAGAACCAAGCAGCTCAATCTTCCTTTCTTCTTGTGCAAAAGCATTGAGAAAATGGCCTCCTCTGTCCAGAAGAAGCCTCCATCACAAGAAATAGCCTCTCTATTCCATCACTCCCTCATTAAAATCATCATCCTTCACCAGCTTGAGAAGAAATAGGTTTCTTGGGATGTTTTCATCAGTCACCCAGATTTCTCCATTGTCCCTCCAGTCCATACATCCCCCACATCTCCCACTCATCGCCCCTCACCTTCCTCTAGCATACCTACTCATAGAAAACTCAAATTCACTACAGGACAGGCAAAAGAGCATGGAGAAGGAGAGGGAAGTGGCCAACAAGAGGAGGAAGGACATGAGCATGAGGAAAAAGATGAGAAACAGCAAGAAGAAAGTGATGGAGGGCAGCAACATGACAGTGGTGAAGATGAGCAGCAACAAGAGAAAGAGGAGGAGAGTGTTGAATAGCAACAACTTAGTGGTGATGAACAACAAGAACCAGAGGAAGGGCAGCAGTTTGAACAGCATCTTGAAAAACAAAATGAGCAGGATATTGAGGTAGAACAACAACATGATTATGATGATCAAGGGTAGCAGTATGAACAACAGCACAAAGATGATGATCTAGGGCAGCAGCTTGAAAAACAAAATGAGCAGGAGATTGAGGAAGAGCAGCAACATGATCTTGATGATCAAGGGTAGTAGGAAGGTGAGTAAGGGCAACAGCATGATGATGTTGAGGAGCAGGGGTAGTCTAAAGAAGATACACGGCATTCTCCTCATAATGCACAACAGTCCCCTCAAAATACACAGCAGCCTCGAGAAGAAAAGAAAATTCAAAGGGATGAAAAGCAAGATGACAAAGGAAAAGGAATCATGCCTTCCTCTCCGGAAAAGGCCAAGCCTAAGACAACAAGAAAGCAGGTGCCCAAGGTTGTCACTCCAATTGTGACAATAACTCTCCATAACAAAAGAAAGTTTCCAAAGAAGCCTATCACTGACTTGCCTAGGAGGAAGAGCGCAAGACTAGCCTTCAAAGGCAAAGGAAAAAGCAAGGTAGGAGAAGGTCATGAGCATGGGAGTGCATTGGATGTCATCCCAATCCAAAGTGACGACAGTGATAACGAGGCCTGGATTCTAGAAAACCTTCTAATCCATAGAGAGGGCCAAATTGATGCATTGAATGATGACCTTCATCGGGCGAGGAATTTCAATCAATTCTTGCAGATCCAAAACAGAAAAATGAGTGTCCATATGGCTGTCTATGAGACACGAGCGATCAAGTACAAGAAAGAGGCCGCCAAAGCCCAAGCAAGGATAGATGAGCTCATAGGAGATTTTGATGAAGATGAAGAAGAAGACCAGCCTAGGCGGAAAAGGCCTAGAACCATAGGGCTTAAAAGAGCCCTTGAAAAGCAAAAGGAAGAAGAGCAAGCCCTTCTCCAATCCACTCCCCTCACTACACTGCTTGATCAAGAGATTGAAAAAAATAAGGAGGAATGGCTAGTAAGATTCAATGAACATTTGGAGAGGAAGTTAGAGAAGGCAAACATGGATCTAGAGCTTCAAAGGAGGATGACAAAGCATTACCAAAAGCTAAATCAGTTTGCCCGTCACAAATTAAAGGCTGCCCAAGAGAAACTAAAGGAGGCTGAAGGGAAGCGCCCGAAACGGAAAGGGAAGAAGGACATATCAGTACTGGAAATTTTGGCTTCTGTTTCAGAGCATGTTGATAGGGACCCTTGAGGGTCATGCTCACCGATTTTGGGCGCATTTTGACATATTTTGGTTTTTTGGCATTTTTGAGTTTTTTGTCAAAACTCATGAAATTCTCCATTTCATTTTGGGGATTCTTCAAAGGAAGAGGATGGTATCATTGGATGCCATAATTTCAGGAGCATACCCTCAGTGATTTTCAGGAAAGTTGGAGATCATTTGCTTCCCCGAAATGGCGAAAAAGGCTCACTTTTTGCACACTCTGCCTGGTCTATCAACAGACTGTAATTTTTGGTTTTTTACACACAGGTGAAGTTTTGGAGAACTTCTAGGCATAATATCAGGAAAATTTTAGTTTTTTCAGAAAGTAGACACTCAGAGCTTTCCAACGATCTATCATGAGCCTCGTTTCGACATCAGGAAGGCTGCCAAATGTTTCCGACAAGTCAGGGGACCTTTTGCTGATGTAAATTTTGAATATTTTTGTAATTTTTGAACCTTTAAAAACTGATATTTCCTCATGTGCGTTTAGCTATTTTTACCCATGAGAAGTGAGGAAAAGTCAATTATTTTCCCTTTTTTAGCATTTTCTAGATATTTTATGAGATTTTTTTGTGCCTTGGGCTTTGCAAAGCCTCAAGGACAAATCTAGATATTTTGATTAGGCCAATAGGATGGCAAGTTGCACCATGAGGTTTTCCTCACTTTGGCCTATTTATTCCAAAGACTTGCATTGTAAAACAAGGCTGAACTTGAGAAGAGAAGCAATATATGGTCATATGAGCTTTAGAAGAAAATACTTGTCTTATGCTTTTGGATTGCCTCCTGAATGCTCTTGGATGAATGATGAAGGATTGTTGATGGATTCCATGACTTGGTAGAATGCTATAGTGTTTCTTCTATGTTTTGTCTTCTAGTTTTCATTCATGAACACATGTTTCTTGCTTGCTATAGATCATTAGAGAACAAATTTGAGATATGCCCTTGGAGGCACCTCAAATTTCCCGTTTCTTCATAGCTTTCATGTTTTCTTCCTTCTTAGTCATATTAAAGAATTCTTAATTGCTCTTTAGTAACTTGAGGATATTGTTTCTTGTTTCATTCATAGTTCTATGTATTGCTAAGTATGATTTACGGTACACCCTGCTTACTTATGGATGTTCATAGCTCCATCCATGAAATTATCTCCTTGACTGATTATATTATCATTTTGTTGAACCAAGGAGGCCTAGTTTCGATCTAGCCCTTTGTCTAAAACTATGAAAATCTTGTTTTCAAAGAGCCCAATGACTTGAAGAACTGTGTTTAGGCATTCTGGCATAGTGTTTTGAGTTGTTATTCTGCCTTATGTGTTTTCCCCAAAGTCTGACAGCCATTTCCCGAAGTTAGAGAGTTGAAAGTCTCTATGCATGGCTTGAATGTTTATTTCAATGTATTGATTAGCTTATAGTCGCATTTTGCATGATTAATGGTTTGCCCTACCATGTTTATGTCTACTATTAAACTAGTTATGCTTGAATCCCTCTGTTGTTCACAAACTTGATGTTGATGTCCATTTACTCCATTTTTCCCAGAGATCCTTTCTACCTTGAATCAAATCGGCCCTTCAACAGCCTTGTATCGTCATCTAATAGCTTTATTGACCTTTTGAACCCATAGCCCAGTTAATCTAACATCTTGTTACCTATTTTATATCTTTGATCAGTTTCATCCCTCACAACCTAAAAAAGAAACAAAACAAAAAACTTACTTCATAACTAGCCTAAAATCAGAACACAATAAGCAAGCACACAGATATCCCTTACACATATAGAGAGAGCCCTCTCTGAGTCCAGGAAGGCTAGGTCCTCGAGCTCCAAAGACTGGTTTGATGTTACATCGTCATTTGGCTTACCAATCGGCCGAATCACAGGACCCTAACAATGCCAACAATTAAAGTGGGGGGAGAATGCAAGGATCTTACTTGAGGTGCCATTAGCAATGACATAATGGATGGCATGTTGGGTAAACATAGCTAAGAGTGGAAAATGAGTTTATATGTTTGGTGTACTTTGTGAATGACTTAGGTTGTTTCATGAGACAATTAGGATGGTGTACTAGTTTTTTGTGGACTAAGAGATCCCCTTAACAAGGGTTGATCTTTGACAAATCATTGTAACACAAGCTTAGGGGAGGATGATGTAAATTGGAAATTTGTTGAATAATGTGTTAGCCATGGAAAGGAAACATCATTGATGGGTGAAATGTAAGCGGAGTCTTGTTTCCATTAGGTACATGATCATTCAGGACTACACGGGGTTGGCCTTGATGGAGACAACACAATTCTATATTGGGTGGTTAGTTATTCAAGAGTGCTTGGCTTAGAGGAGGCAGTAGAATGTTGCTATTGTTGAGTGGTGGTGATGTAGCATTACTTACCACTAAATGGGCATTTCAACATTTTTTGTAATTTAAGGTGCTTCCCTTGGGTTCAATTAAAACATGTTGGTTAAACATAGATAGCTATGCCTAACTAGCAAATTCTATCACTGCTATGCAATGAATAAATTTTTATAATTAAATAGCATGCTTAAATAATCACTAAATTTTTATAATTATATAGGAATGTTTTAAAATAAAATAAAAAGTTTAACATTGTGACACCTCTCTCTCACTCCCTTTTTTTTTTAAAGTCATAACTTACTTTTTTACCAAACTAGATCCACCTCAATTATTGATCTACTAAGCACCTGAGGGATCAAATTTATTTTCACTCTAAAAGAGATTTGCATCTCAAGATATTTGATCCCTCTCTGTGCTTGGTAGATCTGGAATTAAGATGGATTTAAGATAGTTTAATAATTAATTATAATTAATTATATATTTTATTTTATTTTATTTTTATTGGGTCAAAATGTTTAACAAAACTATACAATATCTCTATTATGCTAGGCGTTTATTTGTACTTATATTTTATTTTGTTTATTTTTACGGAATCAAAATGTTTCTAAACATTATACTTTTAACTAGACATGGAAACATCTCTACCATAAAAATTAGAAAACCTTTAGCCACAATTAAAAGTGGAGGAGCTAAATTTCTTTTAATAAATTAAAACCTAAAAAATTAAAAACAAATTTTTAATTGAAATTTCTTCCCATAAATTAAAATCCTAAAATATTTAAAAATAATAAAATAATATTAATAATGATTCTTTTCATTGAAATTTAATTTCCCTCTCTTATTCGATCTTAACCCTCTATGGTTGGTGATTCAATTCTGGTGGATCAAAAACTTACTCTAGATCCAATGAAAATAGTGGGATTGTATCAAAAAAATCAACTTGATCAACTGGGTTGGTCATTAAAAGTTGGATCTGCTCCTCGGTCAACAAGGTCAACTGGCTACATAGATGCTACTTCCTTAGGTGCTACCATTGCTCCAACTCCCACTGTGGTTAGAGTTTGCTTGGAACCCTCTTATCATATTACTACACCATGGATGAAAATGCAACCTCCCATGATAGCTTTGACTCTGAGTAAACAAGGTCAAATCCCTTTGAACCTCCCATGATATGGCTCTATAATGGGGTCTGCTCCAACAACTACTTTTAGCTTTTGATCCTACTTTCGAACTGCTTGTGATGTCCCTTCGCCACTGGTTATTTACTTTCTAACTTCTTGATATTTATCTTATATAAATGGATCTGCATTTGGATTTGACGCTAAAGGCTCGATATTTATCTTATATAAATGGATCTTTGTTTGGATCTGATACTAAGGGCTTGGGAACTCGATCTCACGCTAGAACTAGGTATGCTCCGGCTCCTTTTATGTCTCTATCTTTATTACTATTTTCGACTCTGCTACCTTTTTATATCTTTGATTTCTGCTAGTGAAACCTCGCTACAGGCAGCTTTCCTATTCAAATATATGTACAAAGTATTTTTCATGTTGGGTTTTTGTTGGAGTTACAACTTTTTAATCAATTTAAACCTAAAAAATAAAAAAGTCTCAATGCAATTTTACCAAGTTTTTCTGACGCACTGTGTACAAAGAAGCCCTGGATAAATTTCAAAAAAACATAACACGAACGTGTTAAATAATAACCATGTGATTTCTGTAATTCATTCATTGAACTAGATTACATTTATACTTGACAAATTGGTTCAGAAATTAGTTATCACTAACTACTAACTTCCTAACTTCCTAAATACCTAACTAAACAGAAACCCTAAGGATTCCTGTAGGATTACAACATTTCCCCCCTTAATTCGAAGGGACATCTGACATACCAAGTAAAGATCTAAATTTTTTGAACTTTTCACGTCCTAATGCTTTGGTAAAAATATCTACAATTTGTTCAGAAGTTTGACAATGTGTCAGATGAATTGTTTTGGCCTCTACATGATGTAGAATCATATGATATTTGGTGTTGATATGTTTGGTTTGATCATGAAACTTTGGATTCCTGGCCAACTAAATTGCAGAAGAGTTGTAGACAAATAGAGGAGTTGAAGCTTTTTGTTTCTCCTGCAAATCTTCGAGTATTTTTCAAAGCCAAATGATTTCCTTAGTGGCTTGAGCTGCTGCAACATATTCGGCTTCGGTGGTAGAATCAGCAAGAACAGATTTCTTGCGTGATATCCAACTGATGGTTGTTGATCCAAGATTCATTGAATATCTAGAAGTTGAGACTCCATTTTCTTTATCTCCATCAAAATCTGAATTTGAATAAACAACGAGATGGAAGTCTAAAAATTTGGAATATTTGATGCTGTAAGTTTGACTTCCTTTTAAATACTTCAAAACTCTTTTTGATGTTATCCAATGCCCCTCACAAGGATGATGCATAAACCTGGAAAGTATTCCAACAACAAAGGTTATATCAGGATGAGTAATAGACAAATAAATAAAACTTCCAACAAGTTGCATGTACTTTGTTGGATCTTCAAACGGCTTTCCTTCTTCGGAAGTGAGTTTCAAATTATGCTCCATTGGAGTAGCAATAGGATTACATTCCGTCATAATATATATGTTCAATAACTTATTAACATATTTCTTCTGAGAGATGAGAATATGTTGTGGTTTTTTATCAACTTCAATTCCAAGATAATACTGAAGTAAACATAAATTTGTCATATCAAAAACCTTTTTCAATTCCATCTTTATAGATGATATATATTCATCATTGTTTCCTGTGATCATCAAATCATCAACATATACAACTAGGTATACAATTGATTTTCCAAATTTCTTAACGAAAAGAGTTTCATCATCTAGGTCAAAATGTTTATAGTTTAATTTAAGAAGATGTTTAGTTAGCTTCTCATACCATGCTCGTGGCGCTTGTTTCAAGCCGTGCAAAGACTTCATTAGTTTTCAAACCTTTTGTTCTTTCCCTTTAACAGAAAAACCTTTTGGCTGAAACATGTAAATGTCTTCTTTCAAATCTCCATTTAAAAAGACAGTTTTGACATCCATATGATGAATTTTCCATTCTTTCTGAGCTACAATAGTAAACAAAGATCTAATAGTTTCCCATTTAGCTATAGGAGCAAATTTCTCTGTATAGTCGATACCCTCTTTCTGTGCATATCCCTTCGCTACAAGTCTTTCTTTGTACTTGTCTAGCAAACCATCGGCTTTAAACTTAGTTTTATAAATCCATTTGCAACCAATAGGTTTGATGCCAACAGGAGGATCCACCAGCCTCCATGTGCCATTTTTTATGAGAGCATCATATTCCTTTTGCATTGCATCTTTCCACTGTTCATAACTAGCAGCTTCTTCAAAGCAAGTAGGTTCACAATCCACAGAAAAATTAAATTCACAATGAGAAAAGTTACCCGAGGAACTTCCAGCATTAAAATCATCATATTTCTTTGGAAATGTTTGAATACGAGTTGACCTTTGCAAAGTTTGTGTTGGAAGCTATTCAAGAAGTTCCTCATCTTCTTCATCTCGCTCAGCTCTTTCCATTTCTGTCATTTTTTCTGTAGAAACACTTGCATCAACTAATTCCTCATCAGCAACAATGGAATTATCATCATCAACCACAACAAATTTCTCATCAT
The DNA here is from genome assembly GCA_034641835.2 of Pinus albicaulis. Taxonomy (NCBI): domain Eukaryota; kingdom Viridiplantae; phylum Streptophyta; class Pinopsida; order Pinales; family Pinaceae; genus Pinus; species Pinus albicaulis. The sequence goes on along the minus strand of CM076571.1, from coordinate 228,737,921 downwards.
TGAGAGAAGGAAACTCCATAGACTGATCTAATATAGAAATCCCCCCTTCAGGATGGGGAAGTATATTATCTGATTCATAATAAAAATTTTGAGGCTCAAACTTTTCTATTTGATTAAGTTGTCTATCAATAGTGAGGGAATCTTTATTAGTTTCAAGAAAAATTACATCTCTTGACAAAATAAACTTTTTGTTCGCTTCATCATATAATCGGTATGCCTTAGAAGTCATGGAATACCCTAAAAATATTCATTTTCTACTTCGTTCACTCAACTTATTCCTCTTATGTTTGGGAATCAAAGCATAACATTGAGAACCAAAAATTCGGAAATGTTTAATAGCAGGAAGACGACTGTACCACATTTTATATGGAGTTCTGTTGTTAATGATAGAGGAAGGGCACCAATTTATAATGTATGACACACAGAGCATGGCTTCTCTCCAAAACATTAATTTTACATTCTTAAAAAACATCATTGACCTTACCATATTAAGCAATGTTCGGTTCATTCTTTCAGCAACATCGTTTTTTTGCGGATTATATGGTATTGTGTTTTAGTGTTTGATGCCATTCTCTTGAAAATATGTTTCAAAAGCGTGCGAAGTATATTCTCCTCCATTATCAATCCCTATAGTACCAATAGTAAGTTGTGCTTCATTTGTTATCAAGAGATGAAATTTCTTAAACACATAAAAAATTTGTGATTTTTCTTTAAGTAGATAAACCCAGCACATCCTCGAATAATCATCAATAAAAGTATGTATTTATTTCCATTTATAGTTGGTATAGGCATTGGACCACATAAGTCAGAGTGTATGAGACTTAATTTTCTTGTAGCTCTAAACTTAGAATTCTGAAAAGATTGTTTGTGATGCTTGCCCAATATACAAGAATTACATGGAGTAAATTTTCTGGGAACTGTTGGAAGTCCCTTAATCCCCTATTGTTTCATAATTCGAATACTTTCATAATTAAAATGACTGAAGCATGCAAACCATAATAAATAAGATGAGAGAGTATCATTTTGCTGAACCAAATAAGTTGTGTCCAATGCAACAAACGACATACCATGCAACTTCAACAATTTATCTTCTTCCACACCGGACATTACAGTTTTATTGTCAGTTGCTCTTCTAATTTCTACTTTACCATCAAATATGTGAATTGAATTTCCCTGTTGTCATATTTGTATAAGAGATAACAAATTTCTTTGGAACTGCAGAATGTAAAGAACATCATTCAAAATACAATTTGGAAGTCCAGGAATTTTTAACTGAAATGAACTGATCCTTGATGGTTTGATTTGGGACTTATCAGCAAAATACACTACTCCATTAATATTATCATTGAATTGATCAAACAAATCTCTTCGAAAGGTCATATGACATGTGGCACCTGTGTCTAGAACTCAATTGTCATACCATGAAGAAAAAGAAGTACTAAAAACATCTTCCATGTGGAAATTACAATGTGCGACAACATAATGTGCATTCTCAGAAGACTGTCCTCTATCTTGAATTATATGATCTTTCTTTTCAAGCAATTGTTCTCTTTTTCCATTAATTTTATCCCAGGGAATTCTGCAATTTGCAGCAGTATGTCTAAGTTTACCACATCTAAAACATTTTATAGCTAGTTTATCAGAAAAATTTCTTTGTTGTTCATTCTGCTGTCTATCTCCCTGAATATTTCTGCCCCCACTGCCTCTATAATTCTTCCTACCTCGACCTCTATTGCCTCTATTATTTCAGAAAGATTCCTCCTGAGGTTTTTGGTCCTTTTGAGCAAGACATAGGGTTTTAGTATTAGAACTATTTGATGCTTCTTTCTTGCCAAAAGTCTTCTCTCTTTCTGCAATTTTCCCTACTAATTTTTCAAAATCTATATCTTTTAATTGCCCACTAGCTTGGAGAGATTCCAAGTAGTGTGAGGGTAAAGAGCTTTTATAAAGGCAGTAAGCAGCAAATCAACTTTAACTCCAATACATTCAGTTTCATGATTGATGGCTTTAATTTTAGAGGCAAGTTTTAGGGGATCATTATCGTTCATTTCTAGATTGAATAACTTAAACAATAACTGAATTATCTCCAATTCAGAATGTGAATCATAAAGCTCTTTTAGTTTTTCTATGGCATCATAAGTTGTTTTACTCTAAGTAATGTATCTACTTACATCATCAGGCTACACTGATGCATTCTCTCCTTCTCCTTCACAGACTCCATCCCATAAATTATTAGATTTTTAACTTTCCTAAACCACTCCTGGTAATTTTTCTTTCCGGAAAGGACAAACCCAATTAAAGACACCAAGGAGTTCATATTTAAAAAAAATTGTTTAAATCACCGGCACCCTTAAAATAAACTTTTGTTTTAATCACTTCCAAACTTCAAATTATTCTTATAAATACTCTGATCTTTAAAAAAATACTCTGTTTAATCTTGCAGATTCAGTGGAGATTAAAGACATTTTACCATGGGAAAAAAAAATAAAAAACTGTTTTTAAATTTACAAAATCAGCAAGTGGCACTTTTGTAGCTCCAGAGACAAAGTTTTTCAAAACAAAACTGATTTAAACTTACATATTTGTATCTAAAAAAAATGCTCGCAGATTCGTGACAGGAACAGAAATGAGTGTTTCTTTCAATCAAATGCTGGAAACGCGGCAGAAGAAAATGTTGGCAAACAAACTCCGCTGGTAGTTTGTCACACGTTGAAAACAATTTGTTGCTCCCTTAACATCAAGGCTGCCGCCAGCCTCCTCGGATCAAGTGCTCTAATACCACTGTTAAATAATAATCATGTGATTTCTGTAATTCATTCATTGAACTAGATTACATTTATACTTGAGAAATTGGTTCAGAAATTAGTTATCACTCACTGCTAACTTCCTAACTTTCTAACTGAAGAGAAACCCTAAAAATTCTCATAAAATTACAACAAAACAGAAGTACATGAAAAATAATTTATCTCTTTACAAAAAACATGACACGCACACTAAAAGCCACTAGCTAGACCATCCAAACTATCGTAACTTGGGTAAATTGTGATAACTGCTGAAAAAATTGTCATTTCAAATATTTTTATTATTTTGGAGTCTCAAAAAAAATAGTGATCTTTTTATGTTTAAATATTGTTACAATAGTTGAAATCGAAGAACCTGTGGAAGAATCTCGTGGATTCCATCTAGGTATCTTAATTTACTGTTAATTTTCCACTAAATTTTTTTATAAACACTCGCTTTATTTTTGTAGATTTATTAATATTATTTTTCATGGTTCTGTGAATTGATTTATCATTAAAAGGTTGCTTATGCAGGAAAATATTACCTATTACTTGCTCCAAATTGACCACTATTTATTCCAAGGGAGAGCTGAGTTGGTCATGTCTTGTGTGTGAGGACGAGCTGAGACCAGAGATGTGAAAAGTAGCAGGTTCCTCTTCTAAACGTATTAAATTAAAAATATCTATTATGAACTAATTAAAACTGGGTTTAATCTGCACCCTATCGTGTTGTTCGCCACTTTAACTTCTGGGTTTTTCGTAGAATCTGCTTTGTGTGAGTTTAAAGTCCCATTTTTTTAATGGAGCTTGATGCTGCATTAATTTGACCTAACTGAATAAATAAAATCACAAATCCCCAATTATAATAATAATTTTAGTTTGCTGGCAATCACAAATACCCAATTTTGATATCAAATTTTTGTTTGTTAATTACACCTTGAAATAATAACACCGGCATATAAACCTGAATTTATTGAAATAATAACACCGGCATATAAACTTGAATTTATTGGTTCAATCCATTACTAGATTTACCTTTTCGTTTGCAACCAACTTATGTCATCTTAGGGTTAAATTAATCTACAACTCAGTTGATGTATAAAGCTGTTTTTGTTTTTTTTTTTTTTTCCAAAATAATATTTAATATCGGGTTATAAAAAATTAAATAATGGTATAAATAAACAATTACAAATTTCTTAACTCAACAAATCTTTATCATTATTATTCGTATAAATAAAAATATAAAATATCAGATAAATAAATAAAAATATAAATAAACTAGAGATATGATAAATAAATAAAACCCCATTTTACACTTACTATGGAGTTATGGTAAATAAATATAAATATACACTAGAGATATGGTAAATAAATAAAACATATTTTTATATTTACTCCATAAACCTTTTTATATTTATGAAAACTCAAAAAAGAGGTTTTATTTAGGTGAAGCCTATGGGCCAAATACCATGGGACAAATTATTATTAATACCATGGGCCCAATACTAAATTTATAAAAAGAGACATGGTAAATAAACAAATATAAAAGAGGTCTAAAATGGTATAGTAAATACATGAAAATATTTCAAATATGATTAAAAATCAACATCAAAGTATTTACCAAACTTATGGGCCAAATACCATGGTAAATAAAAGAGGTATGGTAAATAAATAAATAGAAAAGAGGTATATAGAGGTATGGTAAGTACATAAAAATATTTCAAATATGATTAGAAATCAACATCAAAGTATGTACCAAGCTTATGGACCAAATACCATGGTAAATAAAAGAGGTATGGTAAATAAATATAAATATAAATAAATCGAGAAGTATGGTAAAAAATAAAACTTCTTTTTATATTTACTTCTTACTCCTCTTTATATTTACGAACACATAGAAAAGCCGTTTTATTTAGGTGAAGCCTATGGGCCAAATTATTATTAATACCATGCAAAAAAACATTATTAACCATAATATTAATATTTTTAATACCAAAAGATTATTATTATTAAATCTAATGTTCATATTAATATATTATACTATTGATATTATTAAATCTAATAACTATGGATTAATAGACTATTAAATTTTTTATATTATAATATATATTAATATATCATGATATATATTAACTCTAGATATATATGGGAGGGAAGAACAAAGACATCGAGTGATAGAGGTGGAGAGAGGTGGAGAGGTGGAGAGTGACAAGGGAGATATGAAGATAAACTCAAAGAGAGGAGATAGGAGAAATAAAGAGATAGAGAGGAATAATAGTGGTAGAGGTAGAGAAGCGTAAGAGAGGGAGAGTGAGAGAGGTAGAGAAACGTAAGAGAGGGAGATCTAGACACAAAGATGGAGGGGTGGAGAGAGAGCAGGAGAGAGGAGGAAGATAATGAGAGGATTGGAAGGTAGAGAGAGAGAGAGAGAGAGAGAGAGAGAGAGAGAGAGAGAGAGAGGTATGAGAGAAAGGGAGAGAGAGGAATGATGAGAGAGAGGAGTAGAGAGGGAGGGATAGAGAGATGGATTTGGAAGGGGGAGAGAGGGAGGGAGGAAGAAGTACACAAAGAGTGAGAAGTGGAGAGAGAGAGTGTGACGAGAGATGGAGAGAGTGTGTGTATGTTTCAGGGTGAGATAAAGAGACAAAGAAGGAGAGATGGAGAGAAGAGGAGAGAGAAGGAAATAGGAGGAGAGAAGGAGGGATATAGTAACAAAGAGAGAGAGAGAGAGAGATGGGGGAAGAGAGAGGGAGGTAGGAGAGAAAGGGATAGAGAGGAAGGATGAGAGAGAGGAGGAGAGAGACGGGGGTAGGAGATAAAGGGAGAGAGAGGAAGGGCGAGAGAGAGGACTTGAGAGATCTGAGAAGAGAGGGAGGGAGAGACAAGAAGAAAGGGATGGATATAGAGATGGAGATGGAGGGGAACAGAGGGAGGGAAGAATAAATTCATAGAGAGTGTGAAGTGAAGAGAGAGAGGGAGTGACAAGGGAGAGATGGAGAGAGAGTGTGTATGTTTGGGGTGAGATAAAGAGATAAATAAGGAGATATGGAGAGAAGGGGCGAGAGAAGGCGAGAGGGAGGGATATAGTAACATAGTTTGAGGGTGAAGAGAGAGAGAGAGAGAGATAGAGTTTGAGTTTAAAAATATCCTAAAACCTTTCCATAATTTTTGACCTCTTCTATCACCCAAGCTTATTCCAATAGTTCATAAGAACCTATAGAAATCCATATTTTCCGACCATTTGAACCGAGACTCTTCCTTTTGTTAAGATATGCTAATATTGCTTTCCACTCCTCCCCTATGACTTCTTCATCATTTTTTATCATATTTCTTAGATGAAAGGCTATGAAAGTAGGTTTTCATTTGAAGGGTTTAAGCACTATTTGACCTATCTATTTCTTTGTATATTACTTGGAAGTTAGACATTTATAACTCCAGATAGTTCTTTTATGATCTACTTTCTACATTTTTCATTTTCTAGATTGTATTTTATTATTTTCCTATGGTTTGCAATGCGCATAATAGTGAAAAATATTGGTGTTTTCATCTTCCATTTATCTCTTCTTCATTCCAACATTCTCCTCTTTCTGTTTCTCAATTCGTAAACCCTTTTTATCTTCCTCCTTAAGGATCCTTTCAAACTTCAACATTATTCTCATGAATATCAATTGTTTTATTTATTTATTTTTAATGGTTTATTTATTTATTTAAATAAAATATAAGAAACCACTTCCTTTTTTAGCTTCTTCAGAGATGCCAGAGATTCGAAACTAGATTTATCTTTAGACTTATCATTATATCCAACCCACTCACTATCAACCAACACAAGAACTCTTCCTATTCTAGTGACATAGGGTTAAATTTAAAGGATTGTCAGGTTTACAAAAAAAAAATTTCAATTTGGAGAAGTATGGTGGTGGTCCACTCTATGTGGTAGCCATGCTCTACAGACTATTTGGTAGAAAGGGAGTTACTGGAGGGACATGGAAACACCAGTTATCCCAGACTTGGGAATTTTATGTGTTTTGAGCTCCTGCTAACTCAACCCATGACCTTATTCTATCTGAGTATTTTAGAAGAATCTTTGAAGCCAATAAATTTTCTAGTTTCTAGTCACTAGTTCTTGTATTTTTCCTTGTCAAAACAAGGTTGATAGGCTCCACATCTCCTAGACCCTTCCTCTTCTATTTAGTGCTTTAAATTGTTAGCTATTTTGTTTTTTCAGCCACATTCCCAAACCTCTGATATTCTCAAGGTTAAATTAAGATCCCCCAAACTTCTGATATACTCCTTGAGACATCCCAAAAATAAAAAATCATCTGAAAACACTTTTTTTTCATCATGCAAATCATATGGCATTTATTAATTGAAATCATTTGGCTTAGTTGATTTCCAAATCACCTGCAAAACCTATTGATCAAGGGTTTTATTTATGCATGGTGAAGAACGATTTTCTGTAAACTGAAGAGGTGTCGAGTCCTTGAAAGGATTGTAAACAAGATCCTATACACCCCTTATTCCAAGATAGAGTCCAAAATTTTGATTCTTTTAAAAAATGATCCAATCCAAGACTTATGCTCCAAACTCTTCTTAAAAGTGTATAATAACCAAGAGATGTTTCAATGTTGTTCACGCCATAGATCGGTGGGTGCTACATCCACAAAAGTTATCTGAGAAGATCCACCCAAGGGATCACTTCTTGTTAGCTCATTAGTAGAGCCTAACCCCAAGAGTATCAAGGATAATTCACCTTGTGACCTCCCATTGTAAAGGTTCTTTAACTATCAAAACTCAACCAATTGAGCTAACCCTTGGGGCCTAAAAACCAAAAGTTGTATCGTAAATATTTCATAAGTATGTTGGGGTTAATTATATTTATAATTAGAAGCTAACATTGTTCTTTGATATGTAGATTACCTTAAAGGCATTAAATGCACAAGATGATGTTTTGGGGAATGAAACTCTGAATCCTATCTTTACATTTTTCGAAGAGAACAAGAGATGAATATATTTGATGTTGGTTATTTATTTTTTCCACTTATTGATTCTACCATCTTATATTGGAGAGGCAGGGTTCTGACTTGGTCATTAATACCACATCAAATGTAAATTGTAATTTCTCTAAACTATTTTACATATACAACATGGGAGGAAAGAATAGTTTCTAAAAGTGGGGTGTTGTTATAGACAATGTCCAATCTCTTAGGATTTAGGGTTATGGTAGGTTGGTTAGTTGGGCCTACTCTTATCCTTTGGGTCTCTATGAGGCCAGGAGATCAAGAATAAGTTTTTTTTGAGCCAATTATAAATTCCAGTGGTATATGACGTCATTTGATCTTGACAAAGAGTATGGACTTGCTTGTGAGCAAAACATAATTTCCATAGTATTTTTTTGGGCTATTCCAACAAACTACTTTGATTTGGACACTCCCCTTCCAAGGAAAACTATTGTCTTACCTTAGAATTATTGATGTTCATCACTATAGTGTACTAAAGAAGCATTATATTCAAAAAAAAATCTAAGATACAATCAACAAATTTTGCTAGGATATCCTTTGAGATCTAATATGTGGTATACTTTGAGATTAATTGGTGTTTCATAGACATTAGGACCTACTAAATTTTTCAACACCTATATGAAAAATGTATTCACGTGTCCTCAAATTGTTCAATAACCATATTGAAACACATTTTTTGGATGAGTATTACCCTATGGTGCATTAATTTCTCTATTAGATGGAAGAGAGGTTCCACTTAATATGATTTCACCATATGTTGGAAATTTTTCTCCAATATAAATTTCCTAGTTTACCATTTGAATTTTTTTTCCACTATTTTATCTGTGTTTTTAGTTAATCCATTTCTTAGTAATTTTTTACATTGTTTTTATATAATATATATCATTTGTAGGTGTTTATTTTATAATTTACTCTCAAGAGAGAGTAACATTTTGATGTTCATTTAAGTTTTTTCATGTACTATATCCTTTGCAGATGTCTACTTTATAATTACATTAAAGATAAAGATCGATTTGCTCATAATTTGAGTGACAAGGCATATTCAATTTATATTAATACAATAATTTATATTTCCATGTTAATACGCTTTATATTTTCATATTAATACAATTTAGAGTTCCATGTTAATACAATGTCAACCGTTGGGATTTTTGGAGAACGGATTTGGTTATTTTCATAAAGGCACATAGCTTTGGTTTCTTGAACATTTGTTCCATATTTTCACTTTATTTTTTTCCTCTCATGATATGTTTCTAGGAACATGCAGATTGATAGTTATAACACAATTGGTTCACCATCGCATCCTCTATGTACCAATGGGATACACCTTTGGGTATGGAATGTTTAATATGAAGCAAGTGAAAGGAGGAAATCCAAATGGTTATGGAAAATTTTCCTATCTGTATATAAAATAAATATTAAAATATTTTTTTTTAAATAAAAATTAATATTTTTATTTTTTATTATATAATTGAAATGTCATATATTAAGTTCATGAAAAAAATTATTTATGTTTAAATTATATTTTAACATAATAATCATGACTAACACTTAACAATGTTTCTTATGTACTTGGAAGGAATGATAGGAGTCAAAGTTTGGTTTGCTTGAACTTTAGTGGGATACACCTTTGGGTCTAGAATGTTTGAGATGGAACAAGTGAAAAGTGACCAATAGTGGCTAATTTGCATCATTTTGAAGAATTCTACAAAGGTCAAAATAATTTTTTTTCACATTAACTTCCCTCACATTTTATGGTTTTGAAGCTCGAGCACTTTCATAACAAAAACAGGAAAAGTCAAGGAGAAAAAATCGTCCACTCTCTTTTCATATGTTGATATTAGAATTATTTTTTATTAGAGGCACTGTTTGTTTGTTTATTTTGGTTAGAAAATGGTTTTATCTTGTTTTTATGTGATTTTCAATTTATCATATGTACCATGTTCAGAAATGGGAAAGAATAATGCGTGACATTTCTCTTGGAGAAATTGATGTTGAATGAAAGGATACAAAGTTTAACCAAGCTACAGTTTGTTTTGGTAAAGGTGGAGGAACATCTTAAAAATTTTCCTAAGAATACACCATATACAGAGTTTGAATATAAGTAATATATGGATTCTTCTTTTGCAAATATGTTCTTTTTTCTACCCAAGGTATCACAACAAGAAAAATATTGATATTGTATAAATTGTTTGAGGATCTCATTGAGGTCAATTTTTCTGATGTCCTACTTGATTAATGCCTTCTCATGTCCCAGGAAGGCTTTAAATATGAATTAATATCCTGAAATAAACGAGATCCTAATTTAATAGATATAAAAGATAAAATTAGATGTCAATGTCGTCGTTTTATTGTTACTTGACTCTGTTGCGGGCAGGCTACAGGAAAAGTGATTAGAAAAAAAATGAGGAGACAATGCATAGCATGTCTTGGATATGTTTCATTTTTTGTTAGAGATCCTTCAGGAACCTGAGCCATCGACATTGCAAATGTTTATATTAGGGATTCCTATCGTTTTTAATGTTGTGATTCTTTCACCTCATGATTATTTTGGGAAAGAAATGTTTTAGGAATGTCAAAAAAGACATCAGTGGATAGGTAAACAATTTTTAAAATTGCAATGTCCATTCCATGATATCCTCTTGTTACACAGCAATTTGTCACCGTCCCTGCAATCCCCGTCCCACACATTGGAGGGCTCATTCCGTGACCTATGAGCAGGAACAAGACTTGAAAAAACTTGCATGACATCCCTCTAAACATGAGATTTCATTTCCCTAAAGACATCTCCTTGTGAAAAACCCTAAAAACATCTCTTTTTGCATTGGCGCGGGTACCCAGTTCATTACCCACGCCAATGGGGGAAATCCTTCAAATAGGGCGTGCCAATTGGCGCTCTGTCCCAGATTCGCACTCACGCCAACCATTTTGAGGAGTGTTTTTTAAAAATAAATGGTGGAAGTTTCGTCCTAACAAATTCCTAGACTGCTATCTATCTTGAGTTGGGAGGTTTGGCTACGGATTTCCATAGAGAGGAAGTGGTTTGCTACCTCTCATGGAAGCTTCCTTGATGATAGGGCCAATCCCATAATTATAGGGATCCCAACTCCCTTCCTCCATCTATAAAAGCTTGCTTTTCTCCTTTGCAAGCTAGTTCCCAAGAGCTTTCACATCCTTATGCTGCAAGAGCCTTCTTGATTCTCTTAAGGTCAAATCCAAGCAAGGAGACTATTGTCAAGTATCCGGAGAGAGAGGCTTGTCCCATCCTTGACAGGATTTATCGAGACATGTTCTACTGACAACCCGCCGAAGGAGAATGCTGCGTCGAAGCTATGGTTGTATTATTCCTTTGATTCATTAATAATAAGAGACTATTGGTTATGGTTCCACTCTTGTTTTTTATTATGTTCATGAGTTATGTCCTCTTCGACTGACATATAGTTGTATATACTGGATTTTATGCTTGCGTTTGTTTCATTTCTTGCGTGTGCAGGTGTTCGATCAAGGAGATCGTGAGGATTGTCATCTGCCAGAGTTGAGGAACGAGAGCACTACCTCTTCTACAAATGACAGCGTTGGATTCCAGGTAAGCCTTCATCGCAAGTCAGTTTATTTGCAATTAGGAACCTGCACTGTAGCATGATTGATTGTTGCTAGACCCGGTCTGGGCTAGTAGGCATCGCCTCTGTCCGCAGAGGGGATTTACCTCTCCAACAATTTGGCGACTCCGATGGGGAATTAGCTTGTTGCTTGCTTTGTAAGCTATAGACAGAGCCTGAAGTACAGCCAGATAGCCTTCAAAATGCTCTTGCTCTGCATTAGCGAAGTAGATCAAAGCTGCTCCATCCAATCTTCGGTTTAGTTTATGAACTGAATGACTTGGAGTGTTGTCTTGTCTCTTCGATCAATTTCTTGGCCTTGCTTGCTTGGTCAGCTCTTTGGACTAGTTTTTTCTGTTTGTTTGGCTTTGGTTTAGCCTTGTCATCACTGGTCTGTGTCTGAGAATTCTTGTTTTTTATTTTGGCATAGTTAACTCGGCTGGCACACTTTTTAGCTCGACAGTCACGCCTATTGGCGCAGGTTACTTGTGTATCACTCGCGCCAATGCCTTTCTGGCGCTAATTTGAGCCTCACAGTCGCGCCAATCCTGTGAGCTATTAGGGTTTTCTGTGTTTTAAGCTTTCTGGGACTGATTTGTGATTGTGATCTTGTTTTTTCGACTGTTTGAGTGTATTGGAGCCTAGTTTGACTGACTGAAGCCTCCATCCTTTGGTTTTTTGCCTATTTCCTTCGATTTTGCATTTCAGCCCTAGGGCATCTAGGTGCTTTTGAGAATCGAGCCTCCCTAGGGAGTTTTTGGTTTTTGTCGGTTCAGTCGACTTTGTGATTGCTTCCTTGCATTCGTTTGATAGTTTTTTATCATTTCATTGTGCTTTTTGAGTGGCTGATTTTGGTTTCATTCGAATTTCGCTTTGTTTCGCTTTGGGCCTAGATTACACGCCTCATTAGAGTTTTCGGGATTCTCTTGGTTTTGAGGGACTTTTTGATCGATTTGAGGACTGACTGTGTTTTCCATTGAGTGAAATTTGATTTTTTTTCTCTCTTATCATCATTTCTCAAATTGCTCCTTTTCATTATTTTTCAATTGTTTAATGCATTTAGCTCTTAAACATTGAAAATAAAAAAATTCTCTTTTGTTTTTTATTAGTTGGTGCAAATTAAAATCTTTTCGGTGTTATTAGTGATTAGTGACTTTGAAAGAAAAGTTTTTTAGTTTCCATTAGCTGCATTAGAGATATCATTGGTTGTCTTCTGGTCATTTCATTTGTTGTGTGAAAAACTCTCAACTATCTCGTAGATAGCTTTCATTGAATGAAATGATAGACTGTGGCATATAGTTTTGCATTTAGGAGATTTTTGACATCACATTCCTTAGGACCTGAAAACTGAAACGTAATTGAAGATAAACTTTAAAATTTACTCAATTTACACTAAGGCAACATTAAAATCTAACGAAACACATTTAGAGGTCTAGGCTAGAGACGTGTTCCGGCGTCTTAAAACCTAGTAGCTGTCGTTCGCCTCTTAGCTTTAGACAGCACTAGTACGGACTTGTGCTCCCCGTACCATCGCGTATATAAAGGGAGACCCCATTAGGTTGCCATCCTTTATCCATAGGAAGCCAAGTCTGCCACCCTATACCCGTGATACACCGGACACAGCATTCGAGGAGATTGCCTGCACGTACGTTAAGTCCTTGGTTGATTTCTCTTTCATTTTGAAACCAAGGTGTATATTGCAGTTCACAGTTATTTGGTACACCCTTTACGTAGTATTCCTGAGTAGTAATTTAGGATCACCAAGCACTTTTCCTTTCACGCTTGCTTCAAAACTGAAAGAGATAGAGTCACCTTTCATCCATTTCTCGACTCTTAAAACATGAAATGGTGAATTTTCTGAGTTTCAATGTGGTAAAATAAATCACCTGCGATCACACGCCCTGTTAGATTTTTCTTGTTGGCTGTTTGATTGTGTGCCTTGGTTTTCAGCCCGTGTGCAGTTTTGAGTTGTTGATGGAAACTTTTCCAAATTTCACCAACCAAAGGATCCCCTCCGATGGGAATCCTGGTCTTTTTCCTCCTTTTGGGAATGTTGGTGCTCCTTACATCGCAACGTTGTCCCTCCCTGGGTTAACTGTTGGGTTGCCTATTTGGTTGTTTTCAACCTCTGTGGTTCTGAATGTCTCAGCTACTGTTCAACCAGTTCCTCCGCCTGAACAACATCATATTGATTCCAAGGTGGACCTCTCCCTTTCTTCGCCTATTTCTGCATCCTCCTCTTCTACTTCGCCCGGTGAAAGTCTGGATTCAAGTAACCATGTGGCTAAGAAGAAGAAGAAGAAGACAAAGAAGAAGAAGTCTGATAAGCGAGAGGCTAAAAGTGCAGCTACTGCTTCTGAAACATCTCCTCTTGATAAACCTTCCAACCCTCCGCGGAAAGTCAAGTGCCCTTGCATGTTGTGCATGGGAGACCATCTTCTTCGAGACTGCCCTGGCATTCCCAAGGTGCTCGAAGCATGGTCCAAAAGTCACCCACCATTGCCTTTGGCTTCTAGGAGTCAGGTTGGGGGCACGTCTTCAGCTGCTACTGGTAAGGCTCCTAAGAAGCAGGGTAAGCTCACCAATCCCTACAAGTTGTGTGAAGGGCACCATGCCATTCACCTTTTTCTGTATATGGATGAAGCCAAAAGAGTATTGGACAACTCAACCGGTTCTACACCACACCTTCCAGCTGGTTATAATCAGCTTTCTTTCAGTCCTCTGCCAACTGATCCTACGATTGGCCAGGAATCATCCTTGGTCAATCCCACTCCCTCGGAAACTAAAATTCAGAAATCCATTCCCGACCAACCATTGGTCGCGGGATCGGTTGAGCTGGCCTCGTCCACGATGCACCAGGTATTTTTCGTTGAGAGTGGATATCACACCCCCCATGTCCTTCTGGTTTCTTCATATTATTCGGACTTGGAGAAACATTCTCCTATTCCTGTACCTCAAGAAGAAGCTCCTTCGCCACCCGTGATGGAGGTCCCGAACAATCCCCCTCCCACCTTCGAGATGGAGGTCATGGAGGATGCTCCTTATTCCATCGTAACATTAGGGGAAGACCTTCTTCGTTCGATGGTAGCCCCTCCAAGTAGTTTGTTCGCTTCCTTTGATTGGAATCGATTTGCAGGATACCGCCTTCCGTCTGATGTTCCTTTCGAGATCACAATACAGGCTTTTGGTCTAGTTGTTCCCAGCACCATTATAGATGAAGGCACATCTATTAGTATTCTATCCTCAACTACCTGGAAAGCTTTCGGTTCGTTGCCGCTTGCGCCTATTACACAGAATCTGTTGGCATTTAACAGAAGAACGAGTCAACCCTTAGGGATCCTTCCAAGGTTACCTGTTACTTTAGGAGGTAAAACCGTCCATATGGACGTGATGGTTGTTCTAGGCCCCTTGGATTTCAACCTGCTTTTGGGGCGTGACTACACCTATGACATGGGAGTGCTTGTCTCCTCCCTTTTTCGTGTGGTATGTTTTCCACATGAAGGACGAATCGTGACCATTGATCAGCTTTCATTCTTTGGTCTTGATGTGGAAACTGGCTCGCCATCATCCCTTCCTGGTTTTTATCCACCCGTTGTATCTGCCCCACCACAGGTCAACTATGTGGCTACCTACCCCGTGCCTGTGCTCAGTAATGATGCCATTGTGCATCAGGTGCTGAGGGCATTAGGTCCTGACTTCCAGGATGTTTTCCTTCCATCAGGAGTGGAACTCTTGGAAGCGATGACTTCTTGTTCATTATGATGAGGTCATTCAGAGCATGGTTCCTTGTCTTGTGTCAAGCTCCCTAAAAAATGAAACAAGGTTGTTAGAGCATGGTTCCTTTCCTGTGTCAAGCTCCTTAAAAAATGAAACAAAGTTGGGGAGTAGAGTTCCTTGTATTGTGTCAAGCTCCTTAAAACATGAAACAAGGTGTCCGAGGATAGTTCTTTTAGTGTGTCAACCTCATTAAAACAATGAAACGTGTTCCTGTTCAATTTGAGTCTTTGTTTAGATCTCGTAAAATGCCAGTCGAGTCTTTCTCTTGTTCTCGTAACTTGAACCTTCACTCCATCTGCCTTTCATATGGATTGAAGCTTGGGGGGCATGTACCTCGAATTGAGTCACCATGCAGGGGGCATGCTTACTTTTTCAAGCATAGTTTGTTTCTGTTTCAAGCTTGTGTAAAAATGAAACCGGTTTCAAGCATAGTTTATCTTTGTTTCAAGCTTGTGTAAAAATGAAACCAACTTCAAATAGAGTTTTTTGATTTCAAGCTTGTGTAAAAATGAAACCATTCCCATTTTACCTCTTGTGATTGCCATTTTATCAGCCTGTTTTTGCCAGATGAGTCTTGGTTTTTTCATTCCATCGTCACTATCTTCTTGGCTGATCATATGCCTTCACTTGGTTGTTTTAACCGTTCCTGAGGAACCGCTGCAATGAGTGGTCTTGTTAGCTGGCCTCTTGACCTTTACTTGCTTTGAGAAGTTCCACCATTACCGGAACCAGTTGCTACCCTTTATACCACTCGTTCCTCCAGGAGGAGTCATCTTTCAGCTCTTTTCTAACTCTCTAAATATGAAACGATCACTGAGTCGCTTGTCGTTTCGATCTCATTAAAGTGGCTACGAAGAGAAATCTACCCAGTATACGTTTACCCCTTTTTCGGGATGGGATAGATTATTTACGAAAAAGGAATACCCAAGCCCATCGCGACTAGGAGGTTTTCGCGAATATTGTTTTCTACCTTTTCGGGTCTAAGAAACTATTTACGAAAAGGGACCATTGGAGTTTACTTTTATGCTGTCTTTTCAAACTCTCTAAACATGAAAATACGCCGAGTTCTTCCTTTGTCAGACTCGTTAAACCCTGATGACATTGGGATTAGTCGTAATGACGTCATTCGAGTTGCTCCTTCCTAGGGCTCGTTAAATGTACTAGGATGGATTCACCCGAAAGGCGGACTTATATTACAAGCATATGCTATCCCCTTCTAGCTTTCTATAAAAAATAATTGGGGTACACGCCAGAAACGGTGGGGAAAAATGGAACCAGAATCGTTGTCGTGTTGGCAGTATGTCGCTCTTGAACATGGCACTTGTCTGCATTCGTGTTAGGTTGGGGACATCTCATCTCGTTTTTTCACTTGCCTCTGTGGGTTTGGGTAATCCCTTTTGACCTCTCATCTGCTCTTTGCCTCGTCACCATGACCTCTGATTCGTTGATGTCAAATACTGCCAAACTCACTATCGTGCCGCCACATGTTCAAGAGAATTTGGCCTCTGCAAGTTACAACCATCCTCTATTCTCATCTGATCATGATTCACAAACATACTATGTTCCTCTGTCTCGTGTCGACGATGTGGGAAACACTATGGCCCACCTTCGATCAAGGTCACTTCCTGTCAACTTCAGCTCATTATCCAGGAAGCTGATCTAGAGACTCCCTTCTGGTACCTTGGAGCCTGCATGCCTCAATGGCAGGTTCATCGCATTCGACGTGAGGTTTTCATCATTGGCCTCTGATCGAGTGATTCTGCGGGTGTTCGACTCCAGCACATTGATTCACATGCCGTAGATTGTACCTATAGTACCTTGAGGACCATTGTCATTATTGGTGGTACCTCTCGCGTATGTTAACAGCTTCCATCATTGGCTGGTAATCAGACAATGTTCTTGCATGTTCGACTTCAGCTCACGTATTCACATGCTTGAAATTGTACTTTGTTCGGGTCGAGATTGAGCGCAAGACCCTGGATTTCTGTCTGTTATCATCCAAGCTGCGATTTTGTGGATTATTATGATTAGTTACATGACTCATTCACTGGATGGCTGTGACCATGCCTGAGTCTATTCATCGATCCTCTTTGGATGGCTGCGTCCATGCCTCAGATCTTGATTATTGTATACTCTGTTATGGATGGTTGTGCCCATACCACTTATATCATGTATCTGAGATATCAATTGTATTTCGCTCCGTAGGTTTTCCAACGGTAGTGTTTTCAGTTGGACATGTTCTCGTAAATAATTTCACCCCTCTCTCTCTCTCGGGCCGCATGCTTTAGGGGGCATCTATTACACAGCAATTTGTCACTATCCCTGCAATCCCCGTCCCGCACATTGGAGGGCTCATTCTGTGACATGTGAGCAGGAACAAGACTTGAAAACACTTGAATGACATCCCTCTGAACATGAGCTTTCATTGCCCTGAAGACATCTCCTTGTGAAAAACCCTAAAAACATCTCTTTTTTCATTGGCGCGGGTACCCAGTTCATTACCCGCGCCAATGGGGGAAATCCTTCAAATAGGGCGCGCCAATTGGCGCTCTGTCCTAGAGTTGCACTCGCGCCAACCATTTTGAGGAGTGTTTTTTAAAAATAAATGGCGGAAGTTTCGTCCTAACAAATTCCTGGACTGCTATGTATCTTGAGTTGGGAGGTTTGGCTACGGATTTCCATAGAGAGGAAGTGGTTTGCCACCTCTCATGGAAGCTTCCTTGATGATAGGGCCAATCCCATAATTATAGGGATCTCAACTCCCTTCCTCCATCTATAAAAGCTTACTCTTCTCCTTTGCAAGCTAGTTCCCAAGAGCTTTCACATCCTTATGCTGCAAGAGCCTTCTTGATTCTCTTAAGGCCAAATCCAAGAAAGGAGACTATTGTCAAGTATCCGGAGAGAGAGGCTTGTCCCATCCTTGACATGCTTTATCGAGACATGTTCTGCTGAGGACCCGCCAAAGGAGAATGTTGCGTCGAAGCTATGGTTGTATTCTTCCTTTGATTCATTAATAATAAGCGACTATTGGTTATGGTTCCACTCTTGTTCTTGATTATGTTCATGAGTTATGTCCTCTTTGACTGACATATAGTTGTATATACTGGATTTTATTCTTGCGTTTGTTTCGTTTCTTGCGTGTGTAGGTGTCCGATCACGGAGATCGTGAGGATTGTGATCTGCCAGAGCTGAGGAACGGGAGCACTACCTCTTATACAAACGACAGCGTTGGATTCCAGGTAAGCCTTCATCGCAAGTCGGTTTATTTGCAATTAGGAACCTGCACTGTAGCATGATTGATTGTTGCTAGACCCAGTCTGGGCTAGTAGGGATCGCCTCTGTCCGCAGAGGGAATTTACCTCTCCAACACCTCTCTTTATTGTTTGATTGTATTTTGAACATTTATTTATTTTTTGTTTTCTTTTAACTATGAAATTGAAAACACTTGGTATCATTTCCATTTAAACAACAACCAAAACTTAAAGATGAAATTAGTATTACATTATATTGATTGGAATCATTATAGATATGTCGTTTTAAAATATTCTCATGACTATCATAAAAGTTTACTTTCATGTTAGTATTTGAGCACATGTTATTTATATACTTGACCAAGTTCGTGCGTTAGAAAATGATACATTGTTTTGAATAAAACAACAAGGATTAAACATTACACCTCGAATTATTTGTTTTCATGATTTATATACAACTTGAAAATTTTATCATGTAACTTAGTTAGCATGATTGTGCCTAATATTTCCCTGAAGACTGAATACTAAGTTATTAAGGTGTTATTTTCTATAGTGATATTTTATTTTCTTTGTTTATACAGGTCATTTGGCTGTAAGAATTTACAGGGTAAGTTCCGTAGATCAAGAACCAAAGGTCACCGCTCACAAACAGATCACAAATCAATACACCAGTATAATCACGTGGTTAAAACCCTCAAAGAGGGAAACAATCCATGCCCTAAGCCAACATGGCCACTTCAGGGAATTTATTAATATAAAAGAAAAGTTACATATGTTTCTCTCATAAATGGTTAACCAACAAAGGACCCTCCATGCTCTTTAAATAGAGTTCATGGACCAATCGGTTGTTAAGCCACGGATAAAGTGTTGTTAATACCGAGGAGAGAGATAACCGTTAGATCACTACAAATCGTGACCGTTGGATTATAAGTTACAAATGTACATGGTAAATAAACACACTTTACCTAACCCTAAACTAGACTAAGTTATTCTTAACTATATCCTATGTGTCGGAATATCCTAACATCCCCCCTTAAGAACAACTTGGGATAGGATTGAAGGATTTACAAAGTTGACACAAAAGGAGCCTATTTCCTATGTGTCAAAATATCCTAACATCCCCCCTTAAGAAAAAATCGGGATAGGATTGAAGGATTTACAAAGGTGACACAATAGGAGAAGGAAGGAGGCATTAGAGCCTATCCCCCCTTAATGAAAACTTTCCTAAACTCCAAGCATGGATCAAAGGTTGGTAAACTTTTCTTCTGTGAGAGCCTTTGTAAAGATATCGGCTACTTGATCATTGGTTGGACAATACTGCACTTCAAGAACATGATCATGAATGAGATTTTTGATGAAGTGTATGTGGAGTTCAATGTGTTTCATACGTTGATGCTGAACTGGATCTTTACATAGCTGAATGGCACTTTTATTGTCACACCAAAGTGTAGTTGGATGATGTTGATGAAGACCAAATTCGGAAAGTATCCGACGAAGCCACATGGCTTCCTTGCTAGCTTCTACTGCACCACGATACTCTACTTATGGTGAAGAAAGAGAGATGGCACTTTTTTTCTTACAAGACCAAGTAATAGGTCCTAAACCAAGAGTGAACACATATCCTGCAGTAGACTTTCGATTATCAGGGTCACCAGCCCAATCAGAATCAGTGAAACCAATCAACAATGGAGATGCCCCTGCACTGTAATGAATCCTGAACTGAACTGAACCTCGAATATATCGAAGTATTTTTTTAGCTGCTTTCCAGTGACTTTAATGAGGTTGGTGCATAAACCGAGAAACAAGACCAATGGCAAAGTAAAGGTCAGGACGGGAATGGGTGAGATACAGAAGTTTGCCAACAAGTTGACGGTATAAGGTAGCATCAACTTGAGGAGTAGTACAAGTTACTGAAAGCTTGAATCCAAACTGAAAGGGAGAAGGGGCTGGCTTACAGTCTTCCATGTGAAAGTGGTGTAGAAGATCACAAGCATAGTTTGACTAAGAGAGGGTAATGCCTTCCTTGGATTGAAAGACTTGAAGGCCAAGGAAATAATTCAAGTGTCCTAAGTCTGTCATTTCAAACTTCTTTTTGAGGCTTGACTTCACATGGTTTATATGGTTTGGATCACTACCAGTAAGGATAATATCATCAACATAAAGAACAAGGATGGTGAGGGACTTACCCACTTTCTTAGTGTAGACAGTGTTGTCAGAATGACACCTAAAAAAGCCATTATCTAATAGAAATCTATCCATTTTGGCATACCAAGCCCAAGGAGCTTGTTTGAGACCATAGAGAGACTTCTTAAGGTGAAAAACAAGGCTAGAGTCTTTTTGGATAAAGCCAGGAGGTTGTTCCATGTAGATTTCTTCATGCAAATATCCATGTAAGAAGGTAGATTTAAAATCCATCAGATAGACTTCCCATTTAAAGGAGGCAGCAAGGAAAAGGACAAGGTGGATAGAATTCATCTTTACAATAGGGGAGAAGGTTTCAGTATAGTCAATGCCTTCAACTTGTGAAAATCCTTTAGAAAAAAGATGAGCCTTATGTCTATCCACTTTTCCATCTGGTCCAAAATTTGTTTTGTACACCCATCTGCATCTGAAAATTTTTCTTCCTTTTGGAAGAGGAACAAGATCCCAAGTATTGTTTGCCAATAAGGAATGCTATTCTTCATTGATAGCTTCATCCCACTTTGGATGATCGGAAGCTTCTTCAAACGTTTCTGGATCAAGTTTTTCTATAACTTGAGCCAATAAGGAAGAAGCTCTTTTGAATTGAGAACGTGTACGTCGTCGATCTGCAGGATCACCTACAAGAGAAATTACTGCATCCCGAGTAGAGCGGACCCATCTTGGAAGCTGAGGAGTTTAAGGAACACTTTTAAGAGGTGGGCGAGGATTTTCATCCTCACTGTCATCATCTGAGCTAAAAGGAATGCCATTAAAAATAGAAGAGAGAGAGAGAGGTGGCACATATGCGGAATCAAGCTCGCAAGCCAAAGTTGGCACACCCATCGAACTAGGCTCTAAGGCCAATATATTTTCATCAAATTTTACATCTCTTCTAATGATTATGTTTTTGGATTTTGGTTGAAGAGGTCTATATCCTTTGACATCTTCAGAATATCCAACAAAAATGTTTTTTTCACTCTTAGGTTCTAAGGCTTTATTTTTGACATCGGGAATATGGGCCCAAGCATCACTTCCAAAAACACGAAAGTGACTTACATCAGGTTTGATTGAGCTCCAAGCTTCTTTTGGAGTCATATTCTTTAAAACCTTAGTAGGAGTGTGATTTACTATGTAATTTGCACAGTTAATTGCTTCTGCCCAAAAATTGAGACTAAGTCCTTTGGATTGAAGCATACAATTAGCCATTTCTTTTAAGGTGCGATTCTTCCTTTCAGCTACACCATTTTGTTGTGGAGTATATTGAAAAATATGTTGCAATTGAATGCCATGATCAGTATAGAAGTTGATAATTTTTTTGTTAACATATTCTCTGCCATTGTCTGATCCTAACTTAAGAATTTGATGTCCATATTTTTTCTCAACAAAGGCCTTAAAGGCCAAGAACATGTTAAAAAATTCACTCTTGAGTTTTAATAAATATACCCAAGTGCGTCTGGAAAAATCATCAATGATAGTTAAGAAGTACTTGCAACCAGAGAAAGAAACAATAGGAAGTGGACCACATAAATCACTCTGCACAAGCTGCAAGGGGGCTAAAGCATGCCAAGAGGCATGTTTGTCAAAACTATCCCGATGATGTTTTCCGAGTACACATTCGGAGAAAACACCATCTCTGCAAGATACCATAGGAAGGCCCATCACCATATTTTCCTTACATAGAGTTTGAAGTGAGCAATAGTTTAAGTGACCAAATCGCTCATGCCAAAGTTTTCTCACATCATCATTATGAGCAACAAAAACTGAGGGAAGATATGATGACCCAAATTTGTCAAACTTATAAAATATTGTGGAATCATCAACAATGTCAATAGCTATAATATGTTTAGGATCTTTGAGGTCCTTGATTACAACATCATGAGGTGAGAATTCTATTGTTTTCCCTTCACCTGAATAAGTTATCTGATAAACAAATAGAAGGTTGCATGACAAGGTAGGAACACATAGTACATCATTGAACTGACCATTATCTAGATGAATGGTTCCAGATCCTACAACATTAAGAGATCTATCATCACCAACATAAATATGTTTGGTGTTACAATCATTTAAAGAAGAAAACATGGCTTTTTCTTTGGCCATGTGGTAAGAAGCTCCCGAATCAATGAGCCACTCATGAGAAGGAGAATAAGAAGATACATTTAATGCATAACCAGATCTTGATGCTTGACAACCACAAGTAGAAAATGCCATGCCTGAAGATGAAGGTGAAGAGTGCTCCAAATTGATGTTGTGCTTCTTCATTGCTACTTCTAAGGCTTCCATCTTCTTAAAACATTTGGACTCTAAATGGCCATCACGATTGTAAAAGTTGTAATGTCTATCTGTCTTCTTTCCTTTGTTTTTATATGCCTTATCATTTTGATGAGTTTTTTTTTCAGTTTGTGGTTGAAATTTCTTAGGACCCTTGTTTGTATTAGGACCATATTTTTTAGGATATTGCTTCTTGGGATTCTTTTGATATGGTTGCCGCTGGGCTACTAAGGCTCTCTTAGAGGCGTTTCTAGAAGTGATAAGACCAGGGTGTAGGATTTTTTCTTGTTCTCTTATCAAAGAATCGAAAAAGGCATCAAAAGAGGGATTCTTGTAGGTGGTTCCTAAAGAAATGATGGCTTCGCTAGTGGAATGGAAGGCAGAAAAAAATACAGAGTATGCAGGGCCAAGCTTTGAAAGAATACAATAAATGAGGCTACAATCTTTCTTTTTTATCTTATAGCCTTCTAAAATAATTTGAATGGTCTTAAATTTGGATAAAAAATCTTCAATGGAGGAGAAATTATTGGGGTCCAAAGTAAGCAACTCATTTTCAAGCTGGTGGGCCCT
Organism: Pinus albicaulis; assembly: GCA_034641835.2. NCBI lineage: Eukaryota > Viridiplantae > Streptophyta > Pinopsida > Pinales > Pinaceae > Pinus > Pinus albicaulis. The sequence goes on along the minus strand of CM076571.1, from coordinate 228,714,474 downwards.
GATTTGATTTTGAATGCCAAAAACATTTTTAATTTTTCCAAGGCTTCATCAGGGGTGTCAATGTCAAGGATATGAAAGTGAAGATCTTTAGCAATTAACATTCCTATAAACCCTTGTGCTTTATCTTGTTTATTTTCCTATTTAGGAACTTTATCATCATCGGAAAGTTTATTTTCTTGCCCTATGGCTATTCTATAAAGCCCTTTACTTCTAAGAATATCTTCCATATGAGGTAGCCTTTGAAAATAAAATTGGTGCTGTTAAGAATAATAGGGCATGCAATTTCCATTAAATAAATAAATAAATAAGCTAATAAAAGCTGAAACTAACTGCTCCAATGGAAAGATCTCAAAAAATTAGACTGTTTAAAAAAAAACAGCTTGAAAAACAACTTCTGGATGAAGAAGTTATGCCTTTTTGAAAAAACTGAGTTGCATATGTCGAATAGTTGTAGGAGCAGAATGAAGTGCGGCCTTTTTAAAAAAAAAAATCCTCCCCTTTGAACAAAAAATTGTTACAAAAGAAGCTTGAGAAGGAGATTTGAACCGAAGACCTTTATTCTGATAAACCAACTCCTCACCAAGTGAGATAGTAAAAGGATTATGTTATTTTAGAAAGGAGGAAGGGGGGATGATTATTATTATTATTATTATTATTATTATTATTATTATTATTATTATTATTGGTGGTGGTAGTGTGCGTGCACAAAAACAAGAAAAAAAAACGAAATGCAAAGTCTTACGGAAGAATGTTAGATTCTTGGTTAGGCTTACCGACAACTATCACTTTTTTCACTATTTCTGATTTTCCGAGATCACACAAAGACGTAGGGAAAGAGCATACGTAACAAAAAAATCTCTTTTCCTGTTTTTTATTTGCCAAGATCGCACACAGCGCACATCAAAGAGCATACACAGAGAAGAGGGTATAGATCTGGCAAATTAAAAAAAAAACTTAAAACCGAAAATAAATTGAATAAACCGAAATAAGCTGAGCTATTAAAAAATATAACTGTAAAACAAATGCTTTATACCTCCAGATCTAAACTGACATAACTTGGGCAACCAGAAAACTTTTCGCATGAAACGAAAAGCATTCCTCACTGTAACAGATGCTCCGAACACAACAGAGCAGTTATCCAGGCCCGAAAATGTTCAGAAATAGTAGATCTACAAAATGACATTCGCATATAGTCAAACCAGCTTCAGATTTTGATCAACAACGGATACGACCATCAAAATAGCTCTGATACCATGTAGGAATTTACAGGGTAAGTTCCGTAGATCAAGAAACAAAGGTCACCGCTCACAAATAGATCACAAATCAGTACACCAGTATAATCACGTGGTTAAAACCCTCAAAAAGGGAAACAATCCACGCCCTAAGCCAACGTGGCCACCTCAGGGAATTTATTAATATAAAAGAAAAGTTACATATGTTTCTCTCATAAACGGTTAACCAAAAAAGGACCCTCCATGCTCTTTAAATAGAGTTCATGGAACAATCGGGTGCTAAGCCATGGATCAAGTGTCATTAATACCGAGGAGAGAGATAACCATCGAATCACTACAAATCGTAACCATCGGATTATAAGTTACAAATGTACATGGTAAAGAAACACACTTTACCTAACCCTAAACTAGACTAAGTTATTCTTAACTATATCCTATGTGTCGAAATATCCTAACATTGGCCACATTTATATAGTGGCCACTATCACCTAATTGAATATATATATATATATATAATTTTTCGAGTTTCTTACTTGTATGGGGAAAATTGCTTTTACATTGTTGATGTTGAGGTATATGTCATATAAAGTGTTTATAGTATGCTTCAATTTTTACTCTAGTGTTTATTGTCTTTCATTTCCTACACTTTGCACTGTATCTTCTTTTTGTTTTCAGAAATAGAACTCAGTATTAATGGTAAGAAGCAGGAATTAAAGAAAGAGAAGAGCAATAACACTGGAGTGAAAAATGAAAAGAGAGAGAGAGAGAAGAGAATTGGTCTAGTGATACCCTTAGAGCCAATATCCCACATAAGACACACACATAGAGACTGATGGTCAAGCCTTAAAATTTGGTGAATTCACCTACAATGCCTTGGAAACACAATGATAATGTTTTGAAGTGATGAAACATCATTTCATGTGTAAATTATAGTCCAACCAATATTAAGTTGGAAACTCATATTGTAATACTTTAACATTTCATATAATATAATTTATATGGTTGAAATTATTTATAGTTGCACTTGATATTATTTATTATTTTAATTAACATATGAAACTTTGTGTTTTTATATTAGATGAACCTGCATATTGTATGAAATTTTTTAAATTTAGTCACAAAAACATACTAATTAATTTATGTTGATTAATAATGAACACATAAAATCAATCTAAAAACACTAAATTAGTAGTTTATATTAATTAATGATGAACACAAATAAAATTATTATACCACTAAATTAGTCATTTATAATTATTATTAATAAAAGTAAATGAAATGAATATAAACTACTAAATTAGTTGTTTATATAATGAATATGAAACTATTAGAAAAGATAAATGACTACTACAAATGACGACTAAATTTTGCATATATACGACTATCAGTAGCTAATTTACAATATATTATAACATGACCAAATTTAGTCATATTTCTTTGGTCATCAATTGGTTTCAAACAATGACTAAAATTTGCATATATATGAGTATTAATAGCAAATTTACAGCATCTTATAACACGACCAACATTTTGGTCATATTTATTTGGTCATTAATTAGTTTTCTTGGGTGATCATATAGTAATATATTTTGTTGTATATTTGGTCATTAATTGTGGAAATTAATGACTAAATCAATAACTAAATTAATGACCACATTTATGACTAAATATACTACTAAAAAATAAAATTGAGACAACTAATTAATGACTAAGCTAAAAATGACTAAAAGTTGGTCACATTATAAGATATTGTAAATTAGCTACTATTGGTCACCGACTGAAAATTGGTCGTTTATATGCAATTTTTAGTCAGTTTTTTAGTAATTAATTAGTCATTTTTTACTAGTGTAGTATCATAGACAATACCATTCGACTAATATTGTTTCAACACACCCTTACAGGGCTTGCAGTGAAATGGTATGTTGACTAGCCATATGTGTCACATGGAACCTTTAGTGCCTTAACAACAGTGTTCCTTTCCAGCACCTGATTCATCATGATTCAAAGATGGAACTCCTCACCTATTTTACAAAAAAACATGTTATCGCATATTAGACCATACCCATGAATGGAAAAGACATTGTAGCTTGTGCAAAGATAATCTCGACGATAGAGTTCTCCTAGACTTGTTTTTTAAAACACTCACAACATAAATTTCAAAATATGTGGCAACACAATCCCTGCATAACGAGGAAGTCTCCATCAATAAATCCCACTAGCTAGAGCTCATATACACCAAGTCTAGATATATCTATCATATCCTTCCAAACACTCAATGCATGTAAACTTACAGAGAAGTACCAGGCGCGTCAAACACTGTTGATGGATTGATAGGGTCCTTTGCCCAAACTCAACCTAGCAACAATCACCATTTTCCTGCATACTCATTTTCTAATAAAAAAAATGATACCCCACAAAATGTATCAATCCTAGGATACTACCATAGTCAGCCTGCACCTTTGCAAAACATGACTAATAGGGCAAACAAATACCCTCCCTCTCAGGGAAATCAGTACTCATCTAGGAACATCAATGTAAGAGATTCATCCCAGAATGTGTACGCTAGCCAGGGACAAGGAAACCAGTACTCTCCTTTTCCTGTGCAACAAAAAAATATCCCACCAACACAAAATAGCGCAGATTTTAATTTAGTACAACCCTCCCAAGCTCAATAGAAACTGTCATATGAACATGAGAATAATAATAATCCTCTGAAAATTGATAGGAAAAAACCAAAAAATAGACCAAAGGGAGGCCCTAGATAGGGAGGCAATAATAAATAGTGCCCCCCACGATCACAGGTTGGGGGAAACCCCAATAGAAATAAAAACCAGGAACCAACCAACAACTCTCATAGGTATAAAAAGATAGCCAGTGTAAGGACAAATCACTCTTGTGCCATATGTGGGAAGTATGGTCATTACACCTGTTAGTGTCCAATATTCAGTGATCAAAATGTACTCTTTCAAATTTGTTTAGTAATAGTCCTAGGTCGAAATTTCATATTTCCAAGTCATTTTTCAAATAAAATTGTTTTCCTGAATATGTTTAGGTTTTTAAAAGCTACTCCCTCCAGTCTATTCATGGTTATTTCCATTTCATGATTCATGCCCACCATTATCATCTAGAGTCTTAGGTTAGTTACCATGTTTTCACCTAGATCAGTGTCTAGGTGTCTTTCATTTCGCCACCATAAATTTCCAAATTATGGCGTAAAGAAGGCGAAAGAAGGGTCATTTCCATCATACAAAATTATCTTTAAAAGGGAGTTAGCTTAGGTAGGAAAAAAAAAAGACAATTTGTCTTCTTTAAAAAGCTTATTACATTGTCAAAATATTCAAAAAAGAAAATTGTTCCTCAAAAATATTATGTTTTCACTAAAGGAAAAAAAAGGTGTTTTATTAATGTTATAAAAAGGAAAAAGTGATTTATTTCACTCATTTTATTCTCTCTCGCTCGATAAAGTTCATCTCTCACCTTCAAAATACTCTATGATTGCCAAAGGTGGAAGAAAAACAGAAAAAAATTGCAAAAAAAACCCATTATGCTATGCTTTTGGAGGTAGCGCGATGTTTTTGGGAAGCAGCGCGACATTTCTGGAGGTGGCACTATGCTTCTGCCACATTGTAACATTTCTTCTCAAAGTGTTATGTTTTTGGGTTTCACTCTTCAAATTAGATACTCAAGTTTCAAAACAACTGTACAAACCTTCTGTGGCCTCCAAAACCAATATTTGGACACTTCAAATGCCTTCTTTAATTCAATTTATAAGTGTATGAATGTTTTCTATCTTTAGGGTTTTCCCTCCACTACATTTTAGGGTTTCCTTTCTTTATTAGGTTTAACCATTAAAAAACCTTATACCACCATCTAAAACCTTCATTTATCCTTAACAAACCCTACCCCAACACCCCCTATCACTCACAATCCCCTTTATCATTATTTCCATCAAAACCCTAAGTCCCCACTACATTTCCACAAGAGAACCATGAAATTTCCATTTTTTCACAATTTGGTCCACCTCCCCATACTTATTTCAAGGAATTCCACTTGTAACTTCTAGATAACACATCACCCTACTTCCTCAAATTTTTGGGGAATTTTCCTTAATCTCTTTATACCTCATCACAGCCCCTAAATCTAGCCTATCCCTATCCCCTCTTTTCCCAAATTCACTATCCCTACCCACTCATTTTATCTAGGAGGGATTCATCTTGTTTACAAGTAGTATGGAGAGTGAGAATAAGGTTCACAAGGGAGGCCACCATTCCAGGTTTGAGCCATGCACATTACAAGAACTCAATTCCTCCCCTTAGTCCAAGAGATGTTTTGAAAACACTAGATGTTTGAGACTCTGCGAGATAACCATGGAGGTAGGATGTCATGCCCAATTGACTACCCTTTTTGCCACTAACATCAGCAGATACAAGGCCATCATAGCAGGCATTCAATTCACTCTATCAGCAGAGGCCATCACTTCAGCAACAGGTTTTCCAAATGAAGGAGAAGTCTAGTTCAAGGGCATGGAATTGGACCCTGAGAACTACCCAATGTTCCTAAAACCTCATTGCATAGATGAAATTGAACATGTTTTCCCTTTCAGGTATTTACTTTATAAGTATGCCCCATTAATGAAGCTAATCATGAAACATTTTACATGCGAGGGAAGATTTTCAAGGTTGTATAAATACCATGTTAGGTTACTAATGCACTTCAAAGCCACCAAATCACTCAATTTTTCTAACTATCTATTCAGGAGTTAGCTCAAGATGGTGGAAAAGGTACAGAGCAAAGGTAAAAAATCCTCATACTAGTATATTCCACCATGGTTTGTTCAAGTTGATTTTTTTGCACCAACTCTCAGAAAACAATATGACTTGGGAATTTTTCATGGAGAAAGTAGCATCATCACCCGCTAGCAGTCCACCTATTGGTCATAGCACAAAATCAGTACAAACAAAGGAGGTTGGCTCTTCAAGCAGGAAGGTAGAGATTTCAAAAGCACTCGGGGTTGAGATCACTCAAAACTATGAGAAGGGAAAGAGAATGGTTTTTTCTCCTAAGACCATCAGAGGTGTATTGGCACGTGAAACTACACTTGAGCAAAGACAAACAATGGATCAGCCAGTTAGCCATGATTGTGAGCCACCATTGTAGCACCATGATGAACAAGCACCCTTAGAAGTTGACATGGTAGAGCAGATGAAGGATAATTCCTTTGAGGAAATCATAAAGGAGAAAGATGAAGAAATAGCAGAGTTGAGGGAGGTTTTCTCAATGGAAAATTCTTATATCACATTCCTACAACAAGAGAATTTTTAGTTAAAAGTGTAACTACTCCTCCAGGACAAGCCAAAGGTACATGTTGAGGAAGATAAAGTGTTATGAAACCAGCTCCAAAAATAGAAGAAAATAGAGATCAACGCCTTAGAAATCAGCCACTTCGAGGGGGAAGCCTCCTTTACATTACATAAATGAACAATTCTTAGAGGATCCAAATGACGAAACCTCCTTCCTATATATAGGAGTCCATGAGGTCACAATATAATCCTAGCCGACCTAACAATAATAATGTAAGGGCACAACAATAACAATAGTGGATTTTATTAGGAACAATAATAAAAATATGGGGCATTAGAGGAAATTTCGGCCTAAAAGTGGCATCCTAAGGAAAAGTAATAAAATAATAGTTATAAATTTATGGAGGATAAAGAAGAAAACTGCTTTTTTAAATTGTATTTTTGGCTTATCTCCTTATAGGTTTACTCAAATTTCAAGTGTAGTGATCCGGATTTATGCAGGAACACAAAAAAATACACATATAACCATAAATACAAAGATGCAATGGAAATAACACTTCATTTCATTAATATCAAAGAACTGAAATTTTCTTACAGATAGAACGGAAATAAACTAGCTAAGGCACATGTAGCTTATCTCTGAGAAGATATGTGGTGGATACAGGCCTCTAAAATGTGTTACAATGAGGCTCAAGGGCCTATTTATTATTGAGAAACAATGGAAATCCCTAAACATCCAAAAACCTAACCTTAGGAGATGAAGCGCCAAAACTATGGGCCCCGTTTGGGTAAATTGGTGTTTCAAATTCCCAAGGATGTAACTTTGGCATACGATCTTCGTTTGATGGGCACCATATGTCGTTAGAAATATCTATCCAAGGACTAAAAAATTTTATGTGAGAAACATTAGTTTTTGGACCCAAGTTGCTCCTGGTTTTCCAAAAAAACGTTGTTTAGGGCCTCAAAATGGCTCTAGAAGCTGAGGACCCAAGAAACTACTAAAAATAGTAATTTGTACCGAAACTGAAAAATTGAAAGAGAAAATGGTGGGGCCCCAAGTGGAATAGGTAGGTGGCCACCAATATCCACCTGGATAATTCCTCCCCCCTTAGGAACTAATGGTCCCCATTGCGTTGAGTTCCTCCATGAGATGAGGAAACTTATGCTAAACTTGGTCCCTAGTGAGCCATTTGCCTTGGTGCAGGAGTTGGCCAGCTTTGACACCCTGATACAGTTGGATCTTCTGTTGGTGAGTGTTCTTGATTTACATGTCTACGATACAATCTGTGGTGGCCTGTTCCATGTAGTCTGGGTTTAACTTTATTGGTGTGAGTTGTTCTGCAATGTCGGAGGTGTCTAGTAGAGGTGGGAAGTAGGGTTGAAGGGGATCCACATTGAATACCAAGTGCAAAACAAGGAATGGTGGAATACTGAGCTCAAAGGAATTGTTCCCTACAACCTTGGTGATGGTGTACGACCCATATTGGAGTGGGAGAAACTTGTGGTGGGGTACAGTGATGCACTCCTTCTACAAATGTACCCATACTTTGTCACCCAACTAGAAGTTATGTGGCACCTGATGCTGATCATTTTGATGCTTGTACTTAGCATTGGCTCCATACAATATGTCATGAACCTGTTGGTGGATGTGCTAAATGCGCTTGACGAATTTGTTCACTTTGTCAGCTTTAGACTGGACATGAGCCATATCGACCTGAGTAGCCACAAATGGCATGGCTACATCAATGGGACATAGTGGCTGTAATCCCAAGCCCACGTGAAAGGGGTTGTGGTTGATTGAGTTGTGGAGAGCCCAATTATAACTGTGTTTTACATAGTAGAGGCTCCCATCCCATGTGCGTGGATGATTTTAATTGTACATGCACAGAATGTGTACAATCATCCTATTGACGACCTCAGTCTGGCCATCAGTTTGGGGATGGAAAGCTATGGAATTGATGAGCTTGGTGTCCAACATTGACCAGAGGCTGGACCAAAATGTGTTGAGGAACCTGTTGTCCCGATCTGATATGATAGGCTGAGGGATGCCAAAGTGCACCCACACTCGTTCAAAGAATATTTTAGTTGTGGCTTTTGCTGTGATATTCTTCTTGCAGGTTGTCATGATGGTAATTTTCGAGAATTTGTTGACGACTATGAAAACACAGTAATTCACATGCTTAATAGAAGAAGGCCTGACATGTAATCCATGGAGATGGATTCCCAAGGCCGACTAGGGGTAGGTATCGAAGTATAGAGGCCTTGCTTCTTGATGGTCAGTTTGGCAATGGTGCAAGCAGTGAAGGATCTGATGTACTTCCCGACATCATGTCGAAGGTTCAGCCAATAGAAATACTTCCACTATTTTCTCGATCCTGAAATGCCCAGCGACTCGACTGTAATGTGATTCCAAAATCATCTTGGCACGCTCACTTGAAGGAACACAAAGGTTTCCCAAGTGACGTAGAAATGCATCTCGGAGGTGAAAATTTGGAACTTGCGTGGTTGAATTCTGGATCGCTCTTGTAGAGAAGCAGCAAATAAAAAGCTTCATTCCCACAAGAGTTTAGAATGGTGGTTAGCGCCACGATCAGTGGTCGGCTGAGGTAGTCTAAAACATTATTTGTGCTACCCTTCTTGTACTTGATGTTCAAATCAAAATGTTGCAGATATGTGGACCACTTCTGATGGAGATCGTTCTACAAATTCCCTTGTGTCTATATGAACTGTAGGGTTTGGTGGTATGTGTGGATGATTGTTTCCTTCCCCAAAATGTAATGCTTCCATTTTCGTCAAGTGTGCACAACGGAATACATTTCTTTGTCATAAGTTGGATACTTGCGGACAATGTTTCACTGTGATATGCCACTGGATGCCCCTATTGAGTAAGAGCTGCCCCAATAGCATAGTCAGAGGCATTTTTATTTCTCAAATGGTTGTTGCAAGTCTGGTAATGTGAGAACTGGGGAAGAATAGAGGTTATGTTTCAATTCTATGGAAGCCTTCTGTTGACATTCCAACCAAAATAATTTTTCTTTCGCTCCTCTCTTGGTGACTTGACTCAAGGGCCAAGTGATATGAGATAATCCCAACATGAACCTACGGTAGAAATTAGCAAGACCCATAAAGTTGTGAAGCTCTGTTAGAGTAGTTGGGACTGGCCAATCCAAAATTATTTGGATCTTGGTTGGATCCACATGCACCCCCATTTCATCAATAATGTATCCAAGATATTGAACTTTGGTCATGCCAAAAGTGCACTTCTCCAAATTGGCACACAACTTGTGTTGTTGTAGTGTTTGGAGGACCTGTCAGATGTGGTGGAGGTGCTCTTCCCTAGTCTGGCTGAAGATCAGAATGTCATCCAATTACACCACTACAAATTAGTTGGTGAATTTCCACAAGATGTCATTCATCAACCTCATGAAGGTTGCGGGAGCATTCGTCAACCCAAAAGGCATGACCAGCCATTCGAAAAGGACCTCCTTGGCTTTGAAGGTCGTCTTCCACACATCAGAGGGTTTGAATGGTACCTAGTGATACCCAGACTTCAAGTTGATCTTGCTAAAATATTTCACCCATTTGAGTTGGTCCAGAAGGTCATCAATCTGTGGGATCGAGTACCTATTCCAGATAGTGATCTTGTTTAGTGCCCCATAGTCAATATAGAGTCTCCAAGTCCCATCCTTATTCTATACCAACACAATCGGGATCCCACAATGTGATGAACTCGGCCGAATTTGACCTTTTTGTAGCAGCTCCTGAATCTACCTCTTGATTTCATTGTTCTCGAGAACATAGTGCCGATAGATTGGTCCATTGGGTAGCGGCGAACCTAGGGTTAGATTAATGGGTTGCTTGACTTGACAGTGTAGAGGCACCCCTGTGGGTGAGGTGAAGACGTCCCCATACTCCTCCACAACCTTTTCCATTTGTTATTGTGGTGCAGAGGAGCCGTCTCTGGAGGTCATGGCCACAATATTCCTCTTTCCTTGTGGGTGAATCATCAAGAAAACAAATTTCCTGGTTTTGGAAATGAGCTTAATACATTGTTTTGCAGTAAACAAATAGATAGTGGTAGGTGGTTGTACCTTTGGTATCCTGTACAACTTATTTCCCAAAGTAGCAATAACAACATGAGGTCGAGACTCATACACAACATGTCACTTCTACAAGTATGGTTGGCCTAATAAAACATCACAAACATCAAGAGGAGCAATGTCACATAATACCTCATCTGTGAAGGGATTGATGTTGTAGGGAAGGTGGCACTATTGGCTGACACAGAGATACCATCCTTGGTGAATCCACCCAATGGTGTATGGATGTGGGTGTACAATGGTCGGCAAGCCCAACCGCTTCACGATGACTGATGAAATGAGGTTCTTTTGGCTCCCACTGTTGATCAGGAGATCAACTCCTTAATGGAAAAATGCTCAAAAAAATTGTTGCTCAGAATTGATCCAAACCAGAATGACAGGAAAGAGCTCAGAAAAACGATCCTGTAGCCATGAATGGCACTGAAAACCGACGCTGTATGAGAAATTTATTCATCTTTGAAGTTTGCTAATTTCAGTAAAAAAAATGGCCAATTTGACTTTATTAAACAAAAAAGAATATTCCATAGAATATTCTGGGAATATTCTATGAAATATTCCACAGAATATTCTATAGAATATTCCACATGCGGCCAATCACAGGGCACCACGTGGCCAGAACGGAGGCCTCCACGTGGCCCCAATAATTCAATGAAATGGCAATTCAAAATTATTGTGGTCGCGGCAGGGATCGACCCCGGGTCGGGGGAATGATAACGGAGCGACCCGACCATCGGGTCATACGATGGTTCTTGTTAAACCATCCCTTCAAATTCGTATTTAATTTTTCTCGTTAGTTTGGGTAGATAACACCGTGCGTCATGGTCACGTGCATTCTGGCAGTGGTTTAAATACATATGGTTGCAACTTTCGTAAACTCCGCATTAAACTCAAAGTTCGTTTATGAACTCTGTTCAGTGCGGTCACGTGGAGCTACACATCAGCCCCTCATTTTGGCGGAAGTTTCGACAGAGTGCCATCTTTGGCGCTCGTTCCAAAATTTTTCGGAGCTATCTAAAGTTCCACCAGATTTGGTGCAGCTTTCCTAGCCCTAACTGGACAAATTTAGTTTCAGTAATAACTTTGGCTAGGGAACTCCAATTGAAGCGATTTTTTTTTTTATTTTGGGGTATTGAAGCATTCTGGAGCTATTGGAATAGGTTGTACAACCATCAGGGCACTCTATCAGTGATTTTATTAGCAAATTTTCTTGTGGAGCCACCAGGGCTAGGTGAATGATCAGATGTTTTGGACTATATTCATCATTTTGAGGTGAATGAATAATCAATTTTTACTATTTCCATCACTTTGTTTCTGAGTTTGCAGCTAATTTCACCTTTTGAGGCTTTCTTCACAGAGTAATACTTATTTTTAGCATTAATGAAAGAGGGAAAATCCTATTTGAAGGCTTTTGGACCCAGCAGAGGTAGCCCAAGAGAGGGGTGAACTGCTTAAACAAATGCTTACTATTATGTTGTGCATTTTTGCTGCTATTTTCTAGATTTTACTACATTAAACAATAATTTTTAATAAGTCCACTTTTCACAATGAGACTTATACAGTGATCAAAACTCATTTTTTTCACTTCAAACCACATTACTTCCATTGCAGAATACTTGAACTTGCTTATTCTCACTGTTGGTGTCCCGTGTTTTGATAGTTTGGAAAATCAAAATACAAGGCAAAATCAGAACCAATCTTTAGAGTTACAGGATCTAGTCCTCCTGTTCTCAGAGAGGGATCTCTCAAAATTTTGTTTGCAAAGGTTTATCTTATGTGCTTTGAGTATTGATTTTAGACTAGTTATTAAGTGCAGGTGTTTATTTGTTTGCTTGTTTGGTTGGATTAAGACAGCAGAACATGAAAGGCCTAGGAAAGATATATATGATAGAGGAATATCTGGTTCATTAGGAAATGGAGTTGAGAAAAGGTCATAACAGACTTATCAATGGATATGGGATATCAAAGGGCAAATCTAACTTGGCCACAGGATCCTTTTGTTTTTGGAATGAGATGAACATTAATGATTTGGAAAGAGAAGTTTAATTCTCAACAAAGGGAATTCGAAAGCATAATTTTGAACAATAAAGAGCTCTTTGATAGACAGGGCTAACCATAAATTCTACAAATCACACCTTTAAGCAAATAATGATTTCAAAACAACTTTTAAAATGAAATCTAAGATTCGGGGAACACCCTATTTCCTCAAAGATTTTATTTCAAATGACTTAGAAAACATAAAAAATTCACTGATAATTGCAGTCATAGAAGAGGGAACACCTAAAAACATCTATGATCATAATTATAATGACCTTTAAGCCAACTGTTTAAGTGAGGACAAAGGGCAAGATCAAAACAGACCTCTCTGATTCACTATAAGCAAATAACTTCAAAGGGAGACTTCAATAATAGTTTTTAAGTGGCAACAGACAAGCAGGGAGAACCATAAATCATGCTGAAACCAACTGTTCAAACTATTAAGGAAATAAACAAGCATGAAGACTAAAGAGAAAGATTAAAGCCTCTAAAATACTTCAGCAGAAGAAAACATAAAACAATGAAGGATGAACAGGTCTAAGGTGCTTCCAGGAGTCATTTCTTAGCCTAAAACATTCAACCTACTGTAGTAAGAAATTATGTAACAGAATGAAAACAGGAGAAAACATCAAACAGTTCAGAATACTTCACCAATAGCCAAGTTCATGGATCCAGTGATAGAGCCTTCTCAAGAACAAGCATGCAACAACATCATCAACACCTCCAAGACTTCAATTTGTTCTTCAACTTCAACGGACTATGTATTTACTTCAAAAGAGTTTTAGTATTACAACTTATGATCAAACAACAACCAACCAACCAACCAACCATCTTCTACTGAAGTATTTATAGAAGGATGAGGAGGTGGGATCTAACAAAAGATCTCAAGGATAATTAATATAGACTTAAGACTTCTTGGCCCTTTGAGGGGCTTGATGGAGAAGTTTACAGGTGGACTGCTGTATTAATGTTTTACAATTAACATCAAATCTCGGTGGGAGATTTATTTGACTTTGAGGCTCTGTCGTAATGTTTGGAGTAACTATGCAAGTAGTTCTGCATTTATTTCCTTGCAGAAGTAACTCCCTAGCTGTGCTGGAGGCAGATATTTTCCTGAATCAATAACTTCGGCCTCTGTTTTGAATGGTTTGAGGCAACAGGTGGCACTTATGGTAGCTGAGGAATCAATTCGCCTCAATTGAAGTGGTGGAAGCTTTCTGTCAGTGAAACACTTACAATTTTCTGTTGACTGTGTTTTAATCCAGGGAATTAGGCTTTTGAGAATTGTTCTTAGCTACAATTCCTTAGATCTGTCTTTAATCTCCTTCTCTGTAGCGCTCTGTCTTCAGAACTGATACTCTTTTAAATCATGTTTAGAACACAGTGTCTTGTCAATGTGTAGAGATGCGCAGGGCCTTTAAAGGCATCAATTCCCATAAAGCATCGACGTAACGATGGAAAAGAGCCCGGCGGATGGTTCCTTTTGATAACCAAAAGGCTGAAAGATCTGGGCCTTTGGCTTTCTTTTCCCTTTGTAATATGGAATAAACCTTTCGGAACCTGCAAAGCAAACAAACGTTTAGGAAATCCTGTGTTTTTAGGTTTTAACTGCTTTAGAGGGTAGGAGAGGAGCGTGGCCGTTGGATGAAAACATCCAACGGTGGCGATTTACTAAAAAGAGGTGAAAGAAGAGCGCGTAAAATAACAAGTAAGATTGATTTTGGACCATCCAATCTGGACACGTGGACGGCCCAAATTGAATCGACAGATCACAATCGGCGGGGGAAGAAAAGGGGTGCGATAAAAAACTCTGATGCGATTGCGCGATCGGAAGGGCCGAGGCAACTAAGAGATGGTTGTCGATCTAAGGAGTAGATCAATGGTGGAGAACGAATCGAGGGATGGCTGATCAGGGGACAAAAAAAATGCATGCGATTTAAACATTGTGATGCGATTGAAGTCGCCGATGCGACAGAGCGATGGCTGTTTGATCTAAAGATTAGATCAACGGTGGAAAACGAATCGGGGTAATCGCAATCAGTAGTCTGGAAATAAGGTGATGTGATTGCGCAATCGAAGAAAGGGCTGATGCGATTGTGCGATCATCCAATCGCAATCGGTGGTGGTAAACACTTAAACCACATCAAAGGAAAAGTTTTGATGCGATTGGGCACCCGGTTGCGGGGCTTGTTTTATATAGACCATCCGATAGGCCCCTGGCTCATGTATGTAGGGGCTAATCGGTGTCGGGCCTTCGGGCTTGGGTTTTTCAATCAACCCATTTAAAACTTTGCGATGTGATAAACGCATTGGGACTTAAAATCTTGGTCCCGGGCGCAGGATTTATGAATGAAAAGTGGCAGGAGTGGGGGTTATACATATAAGTCCTAATTGCATCAGAAATTTGATGTGGGTCTCTTTAATCAATCCATTGGATTTCTCTGATGCGATTGTGCGATCAATATTTTTGATCTAACCATTTATATTTAGCACGTGACTTGGTATTTTTAAAACAAACTTTGGATAAATGGGTTTTCGGGTTTTATAAAGGAAAAAATGGATCGGAAAAGAAGTTTTCAATGTTTTAAGCGCGAAGGCGGGCCCATGGTATATTTATATAAAGGCTAATCACATCGGAGTTTATATGATGCAAGGCTTAATCGCATCGGAACTTCAGAACAGGGCAAAGACTTCACACAGCTGAAAATTTCTGATGTGATAAGCGCCGATGAGACTAGCGCCTAGTTTTTATGGCAAGGGCACATGTGGGGAAATGGTTAGGGGGCTTATCCAAAGGGGCTAGAGCCTTATGCAAAAACATGTATTTTTTATGAAATTTCAAATGTTTGCAAAGGGATTTGAAGGTTTCGGTAAGGCTTAAAAGTGAGTTTCAAACCTTATACATATGGATTTTCATGAATGGAAGAAGGGAAATCATGAAAAAATGAGGGATTTTTATGAGAAGAAAGGGGTAAAAAGTGAAGGTTAGTTTTTGTGGTGGAAGGAGGAGAAAATGTTTTTGCAGCAATATTTCTCTTGGAATTTTAGCAGAATTTCTGAGTATTGAAATGGGGACAGTAGTGAAGGCTTGGGATAGAGGCATGAGGGCTTCCAGAGTCTTCAAGAGCCAACAATTTTTAGCAATAAATTTTTTTCCTTGAAGGCTCAAAAAGTCTTAGCCACCTTTTTGCTATAACAGATTTTATAGGTGGCTAACAGTGGCTCCACTTGGGGATGGTGCCTTCTCGAAGGCATCAAGAATTTTAGACTTGCATTCACTGGGAGGCTGATCAGTTGCCTCATCCATTGGGTTGATTTCTTTACTTGAATGATCTTATTTTTCTCTGGAAATAAGTTAGCAGCCATGGAAACCAATGGATCTATTATCAACAAGCTTTCTACCTACCCTATCCTACTGATCTAACATTTTTTCTTCTTAGAGTGCACTTGGATTGGCAAACTCTCTTACAACAATTTATTCTTTTTGAAAGAAAAAATCTAATCTATTTCTACTCCTTATTTCTCCATGAACTCAGATTAAACAGTTGAGCCCATACGCTTCTCTACATAATCTATTAATGCATTAGGGAGTGGATTAACCAGTCTAACAAATTTTTTATTCTCTAATTGCTAAAACAGAAATTTAAAAAGCATTCAAGTCAGGATTGATCAGTCTAATTTGATGCTGATCTATGGCATAAAAACAAGCTGCACATAGATTATTATTTGCAGAAAATTAAATCAAAATGATGAAGGCTTAAGATCTGAAAATTCAAAGCACTTCCTTCATCTTTTTACAGCTCTGTTTTGACTCTTTTTTGAGTTGTTTCTTCCTTGTTTTCTGGTTCAGATTTTGAGCTATTTAGAACCAGATTTTTTCATCTTTTGACTCAGAAAAGAACAGATTTGAGTCATATTTATTTTTGGAAACTTAGGTTCAGTTTTTAGCTTGTTTGAACCTTTGATTTCTATCCTAAACTATCTACTGATAAGCCAAGATTAAACATTTTGGCAAATCAAATTCACTATCCTATCGGCAGAAAATTTAAAGCTAATTAGTCAAGTTTAGGCTGTTTGACTAACTAGAAGTGTGTTTTGTAGGAGTGGCATTTCAGCTTGCACACTTTCAGATTTGTTTCTCTTTTTTGGTATGGGGCTTATACCTTTCTTGTTTTGACAATCTGCCCTCTTTTCTTTCTTTCTTTGTTTTTGTATTTTTGATTTTTTCTAACTTTTGAATGCAATGGTTAGACTATGATATTTACAATGAAAAATAAAATGCTTTAAAACTTAAGATTCTTGGCAGAAGTAATGCTTGAGCATCCTGCCATTAACCAGACCTCCACATAGATCTTCTCCATTCAATTCTTTCAAGAAAAATGCATTGTGACCCCTCTCAGCATGAATAATATAGGGCCCTTTCCACAAGTTCTCAAACTTGCCATGTTTTCCCTTCTCTTCTCTTCTTGAATCCCATTTAAGAACAACATTTCCAATTTGGAAATTGTTTGCCTTAGTCCTCTTATCAAATAGCTTCTTCATTTTTTCTTGGACTAACTGTGTTCTCTCATAAACTTCTTCTCTGGTCTGCTGTAAATGGATTGTTTGGTTGATTCTTCTCTGCATATCATTCTCTTCACTCTGCACTTCTTGAAGGAGTTTCATGACTGGAACTCCTAATGAGGTGGGAAAAACCGCATCCATGCCATAAACTAACTGATAGGGGGACATATTTATTGACTTCTTTGTAGTTAATCTATCAGCCCATAAGGCATGAACCAGCTTACAGTGCCATGATTTCTGATTTTGCTCCAACAGTTTTTTGATTATATTGAGGAGACTCTTGTTGGAGGATTCAGCTAATCCATTTCCTTGGGGATAGTAAGTAGTGGAATGGCCCAAGGTTATGTGGTATTTGTAACAGAAATCAACCATTTTCTTAGATTTAAAAGCAGCAGCATTTTCTGTTATGATTTTTCTGGGACAACCAAATCTGGATAGGATATTTGTTTCAAGGAACTTGATAATGACAGAGTCATTAGCATTTCTAGAGGGTATAGCTTATATCCACTTGGTAAAGAAGTTAGTGGCTGTGAGGATCCACTTATGCTGAGCTAAGGAGGATGGATGAATTCCCCCAATGAAGTCCAGCCCCCATTGTTGAAAAGGTGCCTCAACTCTGATAGGATGTAAAGGTAAGGGAAGGAGTGTTCTTTTGCCATCAAAGATTTGACACTTATGGCAAAACATGACCAAATTTTGAGTGTCGGGGAAAAGGGTAGGCCAGTAGTAACCAGATCTAAGAATTTTGTTTGCTGTGGCCTTCCAGTAAAGGTGTCCTCCACATTCTCCTTCATGCAACTGATGCATGATCTTTCCTGCATCATCTTTGAGTAAACATTTAAGCAAAATTCCAACAACATTTTTCCAATATAATACCCCATATAAGATGCAATAACCCAAAGATTTTTGTTTCAAGAATCTAGCTTTAGTTTTAGACAAAGAAGGAGGGGCATTTAAATATAAAAGCACATAAATAATGTCATCATACCAAGGAGAATTTAGAAATGTTTCTTCAATAAAAGGAGTAGTAGATTCTTCTATTTCTTCCAACATATCCACCATATTCATGTCTAGTGCTTGGAAGTTAGATTAAACCATAAGTTTTGCTAATCCTTGCCCTTTAACTAGTTTGGTGGGCCTAATTTCTAAGTCACATTCAAGAATAGTTGCAATCCATTTTCCCCTTTTACCATCAGGGTCTTGACTTAGAATGTCTTTGACAACAGTATGTGGAACAAAAGCAATTATGTGAGAGTGTAAAATATAGGCCCTAAAGTCCTTTAATGCTTTCACTAATGCTAAGGCTTGCTTCTCCATGATACTATATTTGAGAGGAGCA
Source organism: Pinus albicaulis (assembly GCA_034641835.2). Taxonomy (NCBI): domain Eukaryota; kingdom Viridiplantae; phylum Streptophyta; class Pinopsida; order Pinales; family Pinaceae; genus Pinus; species Pinus albicaulis. The sequence goes on along the minus strand of CM076571.1, from coordinate 228,695,906 downwards.
TCTCTTAAGGCCCTACTAAAAAAGGATATTGGTTGTTCCCACCCCAAATCATTCTTTTGAAGCAAAATTGCAGCTATTGTATGTTCAGATGCAAAAGAAAAAATGTAAAAGTCTTTGGTAAAATCAGGACTAATCAGGACTGGTGTTTGGGTAAGAGCTTGTTTGACCAGTTCGAATGATTGTTTAGCTGGTAAAGTCCATTTTACACCCACATATTTCTTAAGCATGTTTGTAATGTTTTTTAATAGCTCAGCAAGGTTGGGGATAAACCTTCTCAAAAAATTAATCTTTCCAATGAACGATTGTAATTCTTTGAGGCTTCTTGGATGGCTAATTTGCAATATGACGTCTATCCTTGTAGGGTCTATTTTGATTCCCTCTTCTGAAATTATATGTCCAGGAATTTTACCTTCTTGGAGATCAAAGAGTGTCTTCTTGGGATTCAATGACAAGCCAAATTTCCTACACTTCTCAAAAAAATTTCTTAAGTGAGTCAAATGTTCTTCATCAGTTTTTGAAAAGACAGTTATGTCATCAAGGTAAATAATTATGAAATAGCCAATATCTTCATAAAAGGCTATGTCCATGGCCCTTTGGAAGGTGGCCCCTGCATTCATTAATCCGAAAGGCATTTTGACATACATAAAGGTGCCCCAAGGTGTGGTAAAAGCAGTTTTTATTTGATCACTTGGGAGCACTAACACCTGGTTGTAACCCGAGAACCCATCTAAGAGTGATATCCTTTTTGACCCAACTACCCTCTGAAGTATATGATCCATCTTGGGAAATGGGTAGTTGTCTTTTAGGGATGCTCTGTTTAGGTTTCTGAAATCGATACAGAGTATGATCTCCCTTGTCTTTTTCCTAACAGAAACTAAGTTTGATACCCATTCTGAAAATCTAACAGGTACTATAATGCCAGCATCATGCATCTTTTCAATTTCGGCTCTAACTAAAGGTAATAAAAGTGGGTTTATTCTCCTCAGTTTTTGTTTGAAGGGCTTTTGATTTTCCTTCAAGGGAATCTTGTGTTGAATAATGTTGGTATCATAAGATTTCAGATCTGTGTATGCCCAGGCAAAAACATCTTTAAACTGCTTAAACAGATCAATGTATCAAGATTTTATGTGAGTTGGAAGAGTGCTGGACAATTTAATCATCTTGGGTTATGTCAAGGAGCCTATGTTGTGTTCTTCTACGTTTTTTTCTACAGGCTCCATTTTTGGTTCTTTGGCTACATCATTAAAGTCGAAAAGGTGTTCCAAAGGTGAGAGACCTCTTGGAATTGAACCATTTTTACATTCTAAAACTTCCAGGTATTTTTGGTCCACGTTGTCAATTAACTCTGCTTCAAACAGATTCTCATAATGATTTATATCAGCAGAATGTGTTATTTCAGCTTCTGGGATTTCTTCGATATATGGACAGTTTTTATTATGGCTAGATTATGATGTTGGTATGGTGAAATCATTTTCTGACTTTAAGAAATCATCTATGTGTTGGTCAGAATCAAACACTTGCCAATGATCTTCATTATCAGGCACTGCAGGCCTATGTTTTACCTTTATGCTAAGTTGTTCATTTATCTCAGGTATTTGACAGTTACTGGCAATGAAAGCGAGTTCATTTGCTAAATGATTAAATGCTCTAGGAATGAAAAAAAATTGTATTTTTCAAAGGTTTTCAATAGATCGAGGGCAGCGTTCCGATATTCCCTAAGCCTCGGATTTCTGGCTGAGTATTCTCCTTTGATTTGTTTTATGATAAGTTCAGAATCTCCTAAGATCGTTATTTTTTGGGATTTTAACTGTTTAAGCAATTGTAAACCTAGGAGGAGGGCTTCGTACTCAGCAATATTGTTTGTGCATGGAAAATATAACTTAAAAGAAAAAATTTGATTGGTATTTTGAATCCAAACGTCTGCCCCTACGCTTGTTTTATTACAAAATCCATCGAAGTTTATTGTCCAAAGTACGTTTGACTCATTTTCGTTTTCTTGTTGCTGTTGATTGTCAATGTTTTGAAGTTGATTCGAGGGAAGATTTGATTTTTCTAGAAAATCAATTGGGTCTATGTTCTCTTTATCTTGTTGAGTAATTTCATCTTCGTTACATAAGATAAAGGAATCTAAACTTGACTGAATAGAATAGATGGAAGAGTTTTTTGGTTTTTCTATGTTGCTCACTATGTACTTCATATGAGATTCCCTATATAGTCTTCTGCTTTGGTTAAAAACAGGGATGGTGGCATAAGACATGTCCATTTGAAGGCTTCCCTGAAGTTTGGCTCCCCAAGATCTTGAAAAAAGCATGCCATACTTAGGGGGAATGTCAGCTACAACTATTTCCATGACTAAACTCTTAGCAGGGATTTGAGCTAAATTAACACACAAATCTTTGATTAAACCCAAAAATTTGACTCTGCTTGAGTCAAAGGAATACAAGTCTTTGTATGGTTTAGTAATTTCTAAGCCTAAACTTTCCATTACTACCTTGGGCATTAGATTATGTGAAGCTCCTGAGTCTAACATGGCATTGTGTAAAATTTTCTCATGTATGTTCAAGCTACCATAGAAGGGAGGGACAGTCCCTTCTTGATATTTTCCTTCAACTTCTGGACCAAACAACAATTCTGGTTTGTCATCTGTCAAGTTTAAGGTGTCAGTATCATTTCCTAAGTTCAAAGCTTTCAAAATTTGGTTTTTGTACACTTCCTGGGTTACTAGTTCAGCTAGAGGGATGGTAATTTTTATCTTAGCAATCTCTCCCTCAAGGCTGAAAGAAACAATTGACTTGTTGATATTTACATCCGTCTTTTCAATTGAAATCCTTTCAGCACTTTTGATGTGCTGAACCTGATTTGGACTGGTAATTGGGACAGTTTTATTAGGACCACTAGCTGAAGTGCTAGGGGTACTCTATTCAACATTTTGCTGGACACCTTTGTCTTTGTTTATGTCTGGTTTCTTGGTCAAAATGTTGGTTTTTTCTGCTATATTTTTGAGTTGATTTTCTATGTTTTTCTTGACAACATTATTAGTGTTTTTGTCCTTTGAATTATCTATATTTCCCTTCCTCCTAAGATCATACTGCTTGTGCACCTCCATGATTGCGTTTTCAAACCCCAATCTATAGTCATCAAAATCTTCATAGGTATTTGTACTTTGATTGGAAAAGAAGCTTTGCTCTTACTCAGTGAGGAAAACATCATCCCCACTATCTGATCCAATCAAGTTTACATGAGATTCTCCCAACCCTTCCATCTCCCAATCTTCCTCATATTGATCTACATAGTTCTGTTGGAAGGGAGGTCTGATCTGTTGGTCACTTTCTTTTTTCTTATCTTCAATGTTTTCTCTTCTAAAATTCTGATTTCTATTTCTATTTTGGTTATTCTGAGGTTATCTTGGTGGCACTCTATCATTTAAGTTGATCTTTTCAAGCATCCTCTCCATCACCTTTACTAGGTTGTCAATTTTTGTGTCAGAAGTTGAGGTTGAGGGTAGTATGTCATCTTTATAAGTTACCCTCTTTTCTGATCTCAACCTATTTCTTTTTTCAATTATGTTTGCTTCTACGCTCACAGCTCCTTTCTACATGTCTTCTAAGGTTAAGTAATCCCTCTCCCTTAATTGATACATAATGTCAACATAAAGGACTTCGAGATATCTTACTAAGGCCATGCCTTAAGGAGGCCCTTCATGTGAGCTGGAAGAGCATTGTACACGCTATTGAACCTAGTGGAGTAGTCAGCAACACTCTCTCCTTGATTTCTCTTGAGGCTGCTATATTCTGCTAGTATTTGGAGAGGATTCTTTTTGAGTTCCCATTTGTTGATGAATGCTTAATGCAAGGCAGGGAGATCATTTACGCTATTAGGAGGTAATTTTTTAAACCATATCTTCACATCTCCTCCTAAAATTTGGGCAAAGATCCCCATTTTCATAGTTTCTTCTTCTATCTCCATGTAATCAAATGCATCTTCCATCCTATCTACATGATGTTGAGCTGTTGTGGACTCTTTTCCAGTGAAGTGAGGTATTTTAGATTCGTAATCATTTGGAAAGGGAAGTAGAGGTTGTGGTAACACTAATGGGGCATACCATGTTTCCATGGCTGGAAATAAGGGTGGGTTTACAAGAGGTGGATTTACAAAAGTGAAAGTGGGCTGAAATGGAGTGTTTTGAGCAGTGGTAGTATGAATCGGAGTGGAAGAAAAACTTGGGCCAGCAAACTGATTTTGAGCAGACTTGTTATGGAAAAGGCTAAGGTGATGAAGAAGCTGGGAATCAGGAGGAGTGGAAGGTGAGGCTTCTCTACTAAAGATTTGTTGCAAATCTACAATATCAAGGTCATTTTGATTTAAATCACATTGAGATCTAGTTCTAAAGATGTTCTTTGTATGATGTAAATCAAAGTGTGAATCCTCCAAAACAACAAGGTCTTCAGGGAAATATTTTGTTCTTAAGAGGCTCCTATTAGTAGCTGATTTTCCAGAGTTAGAAGTTTTCCACAGAATTCTCTCAAGATTGTCAATGATTAAAGGAGGATTTGGGTCTGGATGGGATCTAGTGTTGATCCTATGTGAAGCCAGACTGCTTTTCAAAAATGAGAGAGGTGGGGGTTTTTAGAGAATGTTTTTGGAAGCTTCACCTCTCAGGATGTTTTGTCTAAAATGGGACTAGGCTTCTAAACTTTCTCAAGGCTGGTTAACACAGTCCTAAAGAGATTTGGGAACTTAGATGAGTAATAGGCCTACTGGGGCTAGTGGAGTTGCCAGGTGGAAATATTTTAGCTTTTATGAAGGTAAAATATTGGATGGTTCCACCACCATGTTTATTATAAAGCCAAATTGGAATTATTTGGGGTTTTTCTGAGTTATTGTGGTCTTACAGGTTAAGAGAGTGTCCTAAATCTTATGTAACACTTAGCTAGGGTGTCAAACAAATAGAGTTCACTCTTATGGCTTGGTAACTGATTTCTTCAAGGTTTGATAAGGTTTAAAGAGAATCCTAAGGGGGACTTAGTTTGTCACTGATTCAAAAGGTCCTATCATGATTACCATTTGTTAGGTAGTGCTTGAAGAAGGTTGCTTATATTATACTAGGCAGTGAGTGTTTAATTTTGAAGATTTTACTCAGGGTCCCACCGTGATTGCCATTCTGTTGGTGTCCCGTGTTTTGATAGTTTGGAAAATCAAAAGACAAGGCAACATCAAAACCAATATTTAGAGTTACAGGATCTAGTCCTCCTATTCTCAGAGAGGGTTCTCTCAAAAATTTATTTGCTAAGGTTTATCTTATGTGCTCTGAGTATTGGTTTTAGACTAGTTATTAAGTGCAGGTGTTTATTTGTTTGATTATTTTGTTGGATTAAGACAAAAAAACATGAAAGGCCTAGGAAAGATATATAGGACAGAGGAATATCTGGTTCATTGGGCAATGGAGTCGAGAAAAGGTCATAACAGACTTATCAATGGATATGGGATATCAAAGGGAAAATCTAACTTGGCCACAGGATCCTTTTGTTTTTGGAATGAGATGAACATTAATGATTTGGAAAGAGAAGTTTAATTCTCAAAAAATGGAATTCAAAAGCATAATTTTGAACAATAAAGAGCTCTTTGATAGACAGGGCTAACCATAAATTCTACAAATCACACCTTTAAGCAAATAATGATTTCAAAACAACTTTTAAAATGAAATATAAGATTTAGGGAACACCCTATTTCCTCGAAGATTTTATTTTAAAGGATTTAGAAACATAAAAGATTTACTGATAATTAAAGTCATAGAAGAGGGAACACCTAAGAACATCTATGATCATAATTATAATGAACTTTAAGCCAACTGTTTTAAGTGAGGACAAATGGCAAGATCAAAACAGACCTCTTTGATTCACTGTGAGCAAAGAACTTCAAAGGGAGACTTCAATAACAGTTTTTAAGTGGCAGCAGACAAGCAGGGCAAACCATAATCATACTGAAACCAGCTATTTGAACTATTAAGGAAATAAACAAGCATGAAGACTAAAGAGAAATATTAAAGCCTCTAAAATGCTTCAGCAGAAGAAAACATAAAACAGTGAAGGATGAATATGTCTAAGGTGCTTCCAGGAGTCATTTCTTAGCCTAAAACTTTCAACCTACTGTAGTAAGAAATTATGGAACAGAATTAAAATAAGAGAAAACATCAAAGAGTTCAGAATACTTCACCAACAGCCAAGTTCATGGATCCAATGATAGAGCCTTCTTAGGAACAAGCCTACAACAACATCATCAAGACCTCCAAGACTTCAATTTGTTCTTCAACTTCAACGGACTATGTATTTATTTCAAAAAAAATTCAGTATTACAACTTGTGATCAAACAACAACCAACCAATCAACCAACCATCTTCTATTGAAGTATTTATAGAAGGATGAGGAGGTGGGATCTAACAAAAGATCTCAAGGATAATTAATACAGACTTAAGACTTCTCGGCCCTTTGAGGGGCTTGATGGAGAAGTTTACAGGTGGACTGTTGTATTAATGTTTTACAATTAATATCAAATCTCGATGGGAGCTTTATTTGACTTTGAGGCGCTGTCGTAATGTTTGGAGTAACTCTGCAGGTAGTTCTGCATTTATTTCCTTGCAAAAGTAACTCCCTGGCTATGCTGGAGGCGGATATTTTCCTAAATCAATAACTTCGGCCTTTGTTTTGAATGGTTTGAGGTAGCAGGTGGCACTTATGGTAGCTAAGGAATCAATTCGCCTCAATTGAAGCGGTGGAAGCTTTGTATCAGTGAAACACTTACAATTTTCTGTTGACTGTGTTTTAATCCAGGAAATTAGGCTTTTGAGAATCGTTCTTAGCTGCAATTCCCCAGATCTGTCTTTAATCTCCTTCTTTGTTGCGCTCTATCTTCAGAACTGATACTCTTTTAAATTGTGTTTAGAACGCAGTGTCTTGTCAATGTGCAGAGCCGCGCAGGGCCTTTAAAGGCATCAATGCCCATATAGCATCGACGTAACGATGGAAAAGAGCCCGGTGGATGGTTCCTTTTGATAACCAAAAGGCCAAAATATCTGGGCCTTTGGCTTTCTTTTCCCTTTGTAATATGGAATAAACCTTTCGAAACCTACAAAACAAAAAAACATTTAGGAAATCCTACTTTTTTAGGTTTTAACTACTTCAGAGGGCGGGAGAGGAGCGTGGTCGTTGGATGAAAACATCCAACGGTGGCGATTTACTCAAAAGAGGTGAAAGAAGAGCGCGTAAAAGAACAAGTAAGAGTGATTTTGGACCGTCCGATCTGGACACGTGGACAGTCTATATTGAATCGACAGATCGCAATTAGCAGGGGAAGAAAAAGGGTACGATAAAAAATCTGATGCGATTGCGCGATCGGAAGTGCCGAGGCAATTAAGCGATGGCCATCGATCTAAGGAGTAGATCAACGGTGGAGAACGAATGGGGGGATGGCCAATCGGGGGAGAAAAAAAATGCGTGCGATTTAAACATTGCGATGTGATTGAAGTCGCCGATGTGACAGAGCGATGGCCGTTTGATCTAAAGATTAGATCAATGGTGGAAAATGAATCGGGGTAATCGCAATCGGCAGTCGGGAAATAAGGCGATGCGATTGCGCAATCGGAGAAAGGGCCGATGTGATTGTGCGATCGGCCAATCGCAATCGGCGATGGTAAACACTTAAAATACAACAAAGGAAAAGTTCTGATGTGATTGGGCGTCCGGTTGCGGGGCTTGTTTTATATATACCATCCGATAGGCCCCTGGCTCGTGTATATAGGGGCTAATCGGGGTCGGGCCTTTGGGCCTAGGTTTTTCAATCAACCCATTTAAAACTTTGCGATGCGATAAACGCATTGGGACTTAAACTCTTGGTCCCGGGCACAGGATTTATGAATGAAAAGTGGTGGGAGTGGGGGTTATACATATAAGTCCTAATCGCATCGAAAGTTTGATGCGGGTCTCTTTAATCAATCCATTGGATTTCTCCGATCTGATTGCGCGATCGATCTTTTTGATCTAACCATTTATAGTTAGCATGTGACTTGGTATTTTTAAAACAAACTTTGGATAAATGGGTTTTCGGGTTTTATAAAGGAAAAAATGGATCAGAAAAGAAGTTTTCAATGTTTTAAGCGCGAAGGCGGGCCCACGGTATATTTATATAAAGGCTAATCGCATCGGAGTTTATATGATGCAAGGCTTAATCGCATCGGAACTTCGGAACAGGGCAAAGACTTCGCGCAATTGAAAATTTTCGATGTGATAAGCGCCGATGACACTAGTGCCTGGTTTTTATGGCAAGGGCACATGTGGGGAAGTGGTTAGGGGCCTTATCCAAAGGGGCTAGAGCCTTATGCAAAAACATGTATTTTTTATGAAATTTCAAATGTTTTCAAAGGGATTTGAAGGTTTCGGTAAGGCTCAAAAGTGAGTTTCAAACCTTATATATATGGATTTTCATGAATGGAAGAAGGGAAATCATGAAAAAATGAGGGATTTTTATGAGAAGAAAGGGGTAAAAAGTGAAGGTTAGTTTTTGTGGTGGAAGGAGGAGAAAAGGTTTTTGCAGCAATATTTCTCTTGGAATTTTAGCAGAATTTCTGAGTATTGAAATGGGGACAGTAGTGAAGGTTTGGGACAGAGGCATGAGGGCTTCTAGAGTCTTCAAGAGCCAACAATTTTTAGCAATAAAATTTGTTCCTTGAAGGCTCAAAAAGTCTTAGCCACATTTTTGCTATAACAGATTTTATAGGTGGCTAACACACACATAAAATTTGGTTAATGAATACTTTGCAAACATAAACAAATAATTTCATTTCCAGATCGATTTAGTGTTTACTTCATATTTATTTAGGCAGAGCCAGTAAGAGGGCCAGAATCTTCTGGTTTCATCCTTTCTAGTAAAGGTGAAATAACCAGTAAAAGCCCCTACTGTCTATCTCTGTATAAGAAATATTTTGTTCACACATTTTAGATCAGATTGGTATCAGAGCTTTAGGTTGTGCTCAAAAGTTTGTGAAATTTGTGCAATAAGATTGTGTTATTCTACAAAATTTGATGCTTACTAGGCTGAAATTGAAAAGAGGGGAAGGTCAATTGGTTAGAGAACAAGATAATCCTCAACCAAGGAGGGCTAGGGTGTCATTATCTCCACCTTCCATTTCATCCTCATTAGCCTTAGAATCAGCCACAAACATGTCTTCCAAAGAAGGAGAAGTACATGAGGAAATGGATCCCAAGGAAGAAGAAAGAGTCTTTAGAAAAGCTTTCTTGGACATGACTGAGATGGTTAGGATCCTCTATCAGGAGAGAAATGATAGGATTGCTGGACAAGGGTCTAGAAACCAAAGAGAAGAAGGAGATTCTTCAGGAGGGAAGAAAGAAAAGGATGAATCTAAGAAAGGGAATGGAGGAAATGGTGATCCTTCATCCCCATCGTCATCCTCTTCCTCCACATCATCCTCTTCAACTTCTGTTAATCAGTCACACAAAACAAAAACATCTCTTAAACATCCTTTGTTAAATCTTGATGTGAAGTTTGAGTTTCCGATGTTTAATGGTGATGTAAATGCAGAAAAATTGGATAACTAGATTAGACAGCTGGAAGTCTATCTAAGAATTCAGAATTTGCATGATGATGACACAAAAATCTAATTAGCCTCTTTGAGAATGGATGGAGCAGCTTTGGTTTGGTGGGAAGCCAAGACCAGGGAGGAAATTAAAAAGCATGGTAAGATAACTCTAACTTGGAATGAGTTTATTACTGCTATTAAGAAATAGTTTTATCCTCTTGCTCATATTCAGAAGGCAATCATGAATTGGCAAAATTTTAGGCTTCTTAAGGGTCAAAATGTGCAAGATTATACCCAAGAGTTTAGAAGGAGAGCACTTCCACTTGGGGTAGAATTACAAAGTCAAGACACCTTGTTGAAATACATAGGAGGTTTGCACAATTATATTCACCATACTATTCTAATGTTCAATCCTACCATCTTAGATGAATTCTGTGTGCAGGCTACACATTTAGAAGCTAGAGGAAAGAATGCTTTGGATGAGGATAGTAATTTCAAAAACAAAGGAAAGAAAATAGTTGCAAATTCAAGAAAATAAAAAGGAAAGTTCTTTTGCAAGAACTGTTTAAAGACAAGTCATGATGAAGATCATTGTTGGAAGCTTCATCCTGAACTGAAAATAGAAAAATTCAAGAACAAAAACAAGACCAAAGAAAAGGAGAAAACTGTAGCAACAGTTGAGCAAGACTTAGGGTTAGACTCAGGTGATGAGACAAAAAGTATCGCCATGGTTTTAAGGAACATTAAGGGGAAAGAAGTGGTGCAAGACACAACTCCCAGTTCTAGCTCTTTGAATTGTCACAAAGATACTCATGAAGAAAAGAGGAGGATAGAGCTTTTCCATGTGAGGGTAATTTCAAAACATACCAAAATTGACACACTGTTTGACAATGGGTCACAAGCGAATCTTATATCTGAAGACTTGGTCAATCAGCTTAAACTTGAGACCATTCCACATCCGAAGCCTTATCCACTTGGATGGATATGCAAGGATGCCAATTTTCAAGTCTCAAGGAAGTGCATATTGCGCTTTGCAATAACTGCACACTTTATTGACACAGTGGAACTTGATGTGGTGCCACTTGATATTTCAGGAATTGTTTTGGGAAGTCCTTACTTATTTGACATGAAGGCCATCTTCTATCACCATGAAAACAAGTATCACTTGTTCAAAGATGGTAAAGAGTACATTGTGAGAGCTCACAAGAAGAATCTGGAATCTTCTTTACTCCATGCAATTCAATTGAAAAGACTAGTTAATGCAAGTCAAAGTCTAACTTTGTTAATGTTGAAACGACCAGATTTTGAGCCTTAGCCTTTTTATGATGTTGCTAATAATATGTCTCAGTTTGATAATAGTTTGTCTTTGAAAGAAGATGATGTTATGTTCGTAAATTACCTTTTGGGTCAGTCAATGCAGTGAGCGAAGTGTCAAAGCAAAGCACTGCAAGCAAGAAGGACACACAATTCAGCATTGGAAAAAGTTGGTTTCAGAATGGTAGAATTCGCCATGGGAACAGTTTGCAAGGTGAAAGTTATTTTAAGTCTTCTGTGAAGTTTGATCAGTGTAGAAATTTTTTTTTTTTCTGCATATTACAATTGTTGTTCTGCAAATTTAAATCATTTGCATCATGACTCAGTCAATCTTAGGAATGGTCGATCAGTTGATTCCAGAGAAAGATTATCATTTTCTCAAAAGCTCCATTTGATAAAATCAGGTAGATTTCAGTTATTCAAGGGTGGAAGACTGGAGAATCAGTCTCCACATTATCAGTTTCACTAGTTAGAGAGATTTTGGGGTCCAAAAGCTTCCCATTTGGGAGGTGTGATCAAGAGATCAAGTCCTTAATGGAAAAATGCTCAAAAAATTATTTTCTTAGCATTGATCCAAACCAGAACGACAGGAAAGAGCTCGGAAAAACAATCCTGTAGCCATGAACGACACTAAAAACTGACGTTGTATGAGAAAGTTATTCATATTTGAAGTTTCCCAATTTTAGTAAAAAAATGGCCAATTTGACTTTATTAAAAAAAAAAATTATTAAAAAAAGAATATTCCACAGAATATTCTGAGAATATTTTGTGGAATATTCTGCGAAATATTTCGCAGGCGGCCAATCACAGGGTCCCACATGGCCAGCCCGGAGGCCTCCACGTGGCCCCAAGAATTCAACGAAATGGAAATTCAAAATTATTGTGGTCACGGCAGGGATTGACAACAGGTCGGGGGAATGATAATGGAGTGACCCGACCATCGGGTCACACGATGGTTATTGTTAAACCATCCCTTCGAATTTTTATTTAACGTTTCTCTTTATTTTGGGTGGATAACACCGTGGGTCATGGTCACGTGCATTCCGACCGTGGTTTAAATACATATGGTTGCAACTTTAGTAAACTCCGCATTAAACTCAAAGTTTGTTTATGAACTCCATTCGGTGCGGTCACGTGGAACTACACGTCAGCCCCTCATTTCGGCGGCAGTTTCAGCGGAATGCCATCTTTGGCGCCCATTCCCAAATTTGTCGGAGCTATCTGGAGTTCCACCAGATTTGGTGGAGCTTTCATAGCCCTAACTGGACAAAGTTAGTTTCAGTCATAACTTTGGCTAGGGAAGTCCAATTGAAGTGAATTTTGTTATTTATTTTGGGGTATTGAAGCATTCTGGAGCTGTTGGAATAGGTTGTAAAGCCATCAGGGCACTCTTTCAACGATTTTATCAGCGAATTTTCTTGTGGAGCCACCAGGGCTAAGTGAACGATCAGCTGTTTTGGACTATATTCATCAGTTTGAGGTGAATGAATAGTCAATTTTTACTATTTCCGGCACTTTGTTTCTGAATTTGCAGCTAATTTCACCTTTTGAGGCTTTCTTCACAGTGTAATACTTATTTTGAGCATTAATGAAAGAGGGAAAAGCCTATTTGGAGGCTTTTGGACCCAGCAGAGGTAGCCCAAGAGAGGGGTGAACTGCTTAAACAAATGCTTACTGTTATGCTGTGTATTTTTGTTGCTATTTTCCATATTTTACTACATTAAACAGTAATTTTTAATAAGTCCACTTTTCACAATGACACTTACACAGTGATCAAAACTTATTTTTTTCACTTCAAACCACATTACTTCCATTGCAAAATACTTGAACTTGCTTATTCACACATAAAATTTGGTTAATGAATACTTTGCAAACATAAAAAAATACTTTCATTTCCAGATCGATTTAGTGTTTACTTCATATTTCTTTAGGCAGAGCCAGTAAGAGGGCCAGAAGCTTCTGGTTTCATCCTTTCTAGTAAAGGTGAAGTAACCAGTAAAAGCCCCTACTGTCTATCTCTGTATAAGAAATATTTTGTTCACACATTTCAGATCAACTGTCGACAATGAACTATAGCGAGGAACCCTTTACCCACATCTAGGAGTGGAAGAGATGCTCCTCTTCCTCTGGATCTTGCGGTTCCTCCTTCTGGATCTTTGTACTAGCAACAGTGGCGTTCGGCTCTACATCAATAATCTAATTCCCTTTATCATTCCCCTTGTCGGGTTTCGATTCAGGGCCAGAGCATGCATCTGATTTATAAGCCCTCATCTCGACCACTAGAGACTACTCGGCCCAACACTCACTTCTGTTGTGAGTGGAGCTATTATGGAACTCACACCACTTTCCCGTATACTTATTTGGATTCGTAGTGTTGTTATTTGCTTGCAGCTTTGGCAGGTTGTTTTGGGTCACCTGCCTTGGATTTTTCTTTGTTCTACTATTTGGGGGCACCTTTCCCTTACTTTTTATTCGCATATCCAAAGTCTTGCTTCTTCTATTTTAATTTTTTCTCAATCTTGGCAAAATACCGGTATGTCATATCAAGCAAGGAGATGTCGAGGAACTCCATATCCTCCTAAATGTATATGTGCAGACAACTACGATACTTTAGCACCAAATGTTTCTCTGAATCTTTGATACCCAAATTTGTGCACAGGGTATGGAATAGATTCGTTAGCTCATGCACATTTTGATCCCTTCGTTGCCGCAACATGGTCCATTATATGTACTTGTCCTCATAGCTCCCCACGGGATAATATTGTTCCTTGATGGCATCTCGGAAATAATTCCTAGTGGGTACGACTGAGAATATATAAGCTTTTGTCTGGTCCTTTTTCTCACAGTATTTTTCCCACCAGTCCTTGACATGGGGGGGTAGCTTTGAGGAGTGAAAAAATAATCTTCTCCCAGTCGAAAAAGTCATGAACCGAGAAATATCCTTCTAATAGATTCAACTATCTATCTATGGCATATGCATCTATTTGGCCATCAAATATGGGAATTTCAAAGTTTACTTGTACCTTAAAGGGAGTTGTGCCTCCAAAGTGGTTGTTGGATTTCGATGTGCCACCGGTGGGAACTAGTTGAAGGATCTGGGCAAAGTTATCCATCATCACGTTCCTTTTTTTCTAGAGGGCCTCCTCGAGAAATATTTTGATAGGATCTCCTTCTCCCTCATCTTTCCTTTCATCCCCCATGGGCGTCCATTGGGGTTTGCGAGGTTGATATTGTAAAGGTTTGACCAAATCAAGCCCTAAATCCTTATACCCCGACCTTGTTGGGGACATGCAAAGAAGGATCGAGAAAAAGCAAACCGCTCTGATACCACTGATCCAGATTTATGTAGGAATGCAACAGAATTCACATATAACCATAAATACAAAGATGCAATGGAAATAACACTCCATTTCATTAATATCAAAGAACTGAAATTTGCGTACTGACAGAATGGAAATAAACTAGCTAGGGCACTGGTAGCTTATCTCTGAGAAGAGATGTGGTGGATACAGGCCTTTGAAATGTGTTACAATGAGGCTCGAGGGCCTATTTATTATTGAGAAACAATGTAAAACCATAAACATCCAAAAACCTAACCCTAGGAGATGAAGTGCCAAAACTATGGGCCCCGTTTGGGTAAATTGGTGTTTCAACTTCCCAGGGACATAACTTTGGTATACGATCTCTATTTGACGTGCACCATACCTCGTTAGAAAGATCTATCCAAAGAATACAACTTATTATGTGAGTAACATGAGTCCATGGACCTGGGTCCATGTTGGTCCACGGACCCTTGTTGCTCCCGGTTTTCCAAAAAAACGTCGTTTAGGGCCTCAAAATGGCTCCAGAAGTTCAACACTCGAAAAATAGCTAAAAATAGTAAGTTGTACCGAAACTAAAAAAATGAAAGAGACAATGGTGGGGCCCCAAGTGGAATAGGTGGGTGGCCACCAATATCCACCTGGATCATGTAGACACTCATTGGATGCAGAATTAAATTCCACATCTAATGAGTACCCGTTATGCATTATTTCAAGAAGACCCACATTGATAAAAATTGCATATACATTAGAAAAACGTATTAAACACACTTTTTTAATGTATCTGCATTTTTAATCAACGTGGGTCTTCTCAAAAGTATGCATAATGGGTACTCGTTGGATGTCTAATTCAATTCTGCATCCAACGAGTGTCTACACATGAAAATTAAGTAAACATATAAGGATATAAGCCAAAAATACAATTAAAAAAAGTAGTTTGTCTTCTTTTCCCTCCAAAATATTTACATGTACCTATTTTTAAATTTAAGGTATTTTGATTGGTTTACATATTATGACATGGAAATTACAAGAAAATTTCATGGGGCACTTTTAGGATGAAATTTTCTCTAATGGCTACAGGGGTACAACAATAACAATAAGGGGGCTACACTAACAAAAATAAGGGACTACACTAGTAATATAGGGATCTAACATATCCCTCTATTTCAAAAAATTGTTGTCCTCAACACTTGAGTAGCTCTGGATGCTTCTGTATAAAATTCTCATCCTCCCATGTCGATTCTTCAGTGAGTAAGTTCTTCCACTTGATGAGATACTCTCAAATTGATCGATTTTTTAGCTGTCGAGTTCTTGTTCCCATGACTGCTTCAGGTTCCAATATTATTTTTCCTTCCTCATCAACTTCTGGAAATATTGTTTTAACTATAATTTTGTCACCTATAACCTTCTTTAAGCATGAAACATGGAAAACTGGGTGCACTCAAGAAGAAGCAGGAAGCTTCAATTTGTCTGCCATAGTACCAATATTTGGCAACACCTTGTAAGGACCATAGTACTTTGGAGATAATTTATTACCCTTCTTAGCTTGATTTTAGGGACATTTTTTTGTATGTTTGTAGCCATAAAAACACCTAGTCTCCTACATCAAAAATTCTCTCGCTGTGATGTTGATTTGCCTGTTGTTTCATTCGATTTTGTGCAAATTTTAGGTTATCCTTTAAAAGTTAGAGAACTTGTTGATGCTTGATGTGATCTTCCATTGATTTAACCTTGGAATTTTCCCTAAAATATGATGTGATTGACAGTGGATGATATCCATAAAGTACCATAAATGGGGTCATTTTTTGCTACAGTATGGAAGGAAGTTACCACCATTCAACCAGAGGTAATCACATGAACCATTGTGTTTGTTTATCAGATACAAAACAACGAATATATCCTTCCAAACATTTGTTCACTATCCCAGTTTTCCCATCGGATTGAGGATGATGAGATGAGCTATGAGCTAGTTGAGTACCCAAACAAGAAAATAATTCCGTCCAAAAATTTCTAGTAAAAATGGCATCTCTGTCACTTACAATAATCTTTGGGATTCCATGTATCTTTTGAATTGTTTCCGTAAATGCAGTAGCAATTGTACTTGCTTTAAATGGATGAGATAATGCACAAAAGTTTGCATACTTGGTAATTATATCAACTACCACCATGATGACACTCTTCCCTTCCGAATTAGGTAAACCTGTGATAAAATCCATTGAAATATCCTCCCAATGTTGACTTGGAATGGATAAAGGTTGTAGAATATCCGAGGTCTTAATTGTCTCAACTTTATTTTGTTTGCAGACCAGAAATTCCGCCACAAAATTTTGAATATCAGATTTAAGGCCATCCCAAAAATAATATTTCTTCACCCTGTGGTAAATTTTTAAAAATCCCGAGTGTCCTCCTAAGGGAGAAGTGTGCAATTCCAAAATAATATTTTGTTTTAGTTGGGAATTCTTACAAATATATAAGCAATCTTTGTACCATAAGGAATCATTTTTCCAACTAAATGTATTAGACGTACTAGGATATTGCTACAAATTTTGAATGAGTTTCCACACTTCTTCGTCATTCTTCCATTCATCCATTTCTTTGTTTATCCAATGTGGTTGGATAATAGAAATGGCACAAAGCAATGATTCCACATCTTCATCCTTTCTTGAGAGTGCATCTGCAACAACATTTAGCTTACTTTTTTTTGTAGATGATTTGAAATTCATAACCCAACATCCATGTGACCCATTTTTGTTTCTCTTTTGAATATATTATTTGTTCCAAAAATTATTTAAGACTATTATGATATTTTTTTACCTTCAAGTGTCTTCCCATTAGGTAAGTTCACCATGTTTTTAGTGCATGTAATATTTCCAACATTTCCTTCTCATAAATAGCTTTCTATAAATACTTTCCTTTGATTGGATGATTTTCAAAATAAATGGGTCTTCCTTCTTGCCTTAAAACAACACCAGTTTCCTTTCTTGAGGCATCACATTCCACAATAAATGTTTTTTTGAAGTCTGTCACAGCTAAGACCGGTTTTAGGAAAATTTCCTATTTAAGATGTGGAAAGGCCTTAGTTGCTTCAGGAGTCCATGAAAATGCATCTTTATTCAATAATGTTGTTAGAGGTGTTGTTATTCTCCCATAAATCTTAAAAAACTTGTGATAATACCCTGTTAACCCGATAAATCCTTGCAACTACTTTAACGTTGTGGAGACTTTTCATTCCTTAATGGATTTAATTTTGTTAGGGTCTACCTTAACACCCTCCTGAGATACAATGTCACCCATATATTCCACCTCTTGTACTCCAAAGAAACATTTGGAGGTTTTTGCATATAATTTTTTCTCCTCCAATAGTTTTAGCACCCTGTCAACATGTTGAACATGATCCTTCCAATACCTGTTGTAGATTAGTATATCATCAAAAAATACTAACACAAATTCTCTAAGGGAGGGTTTGAAAATGGAATTCATCAACCCTTGAAATGTAGAAGGTGCATTGGTAAGGCCAAAAGGCATGACAAAAAATCCATAATGACCCTCCTTAGTTCAAAATGTTGTTTTCAGAATATCTTCAGTCTTCATTCTAATTTGATGATATCCTGAACGAAGATCCAACTTGGTAAAATACATTTCTCATGTAATTCATCCAATAATTCATCAATCACATGAATGGGAAATTTATCTTTAATAGTGAGCTTATTGAGCTCCCTATAATCCAGACACATGCACCATGGTCCATCCTTCTTATGCATTGGAGCAAAGAAATAACTTTGACTATGTTGAATTATACCAGGCTCTATTATTTCTGCAATCATACATTCAATTTCACACTTTTGGACATAAGGATATTTGTAAGGCTTGATATTTGGAGGAACACTTCTTTGAATCAAATGAATCGCATGGTCATGATAATGAATAGGTGAGAGTCCTTTGTGAGTTTCAAACACCTTGGAATGATTATCCAAGACTTTTTGGAGATCTGGAGAAATAGATTATTTTTATGTTGGAACTTCTAGTGAATCATGAATATCATATATTGTATATTCCACAAGGAATCTTGAAACAATTACATACAAAACTCCAATCACAAGAGCTCTTAGTACAACATCTAATTGTCTCACACTGTCATACAAAAATTGGTAAGTTCCTTGGCCAATTTATTGTCTCCAGACAACCTGCCTTTCTCACATAGTTCCTGATGAATGCAATCCTTATTCACAAAGAATTTCAGCCTTCCTCAACTGTGTTTAGTATAATGGGCATACTTTGGTGTTATAAATACACCTGGGTAGCCTACTAATATCACAACTGATAGTTACACTTCCCTTTCACCTAGATCTCAAATGGGTCTCCACTCGATTTGACATGCATGCAATTAATAATAGTAAAAACATCAGTTGCATGTGAGATCGCTATATTTGAATTAATTAATGTCTAATTTACTTGATATATCACTAGTGTATCTGCAGTTACAACTAGCACAACTGACTTTAACTCACTTAACTGAGTTAAATTGATTTGCAACTTGCACAACTCATGCACCACTACACTCCCAGCTTTGTTACAACTAGAATCACTCTGTTACAACTAAAGTCACTCTGCATGTCCCACCAACCAACCTCTTAACTCGAAATTCACTTAGCTAACTGATTATCCACTTCAGTTAACTATTTCCAAGTATTCATTGATAATAGATTATTGTTTATTGTCCAACTAATATTAAGGGATAATAATAGTCGACATGCATGTATAAATATACATGAAATCTATAAATAGAACTTGAACATACATCTATAAATAGAACTCATCTATAAATAGAATTTTCTCATGCCTCTATAAATAGACATCCACCTAAAAATATCCTGTGGGGGCCCCACCTAGTGTAGTTGCTTAATTTTCACTAGGATCAAAAATGTTGTTTCTAGATGCCAATTTCACTGTTTCTTGTTGCAAAATTCAACATTCCCTCTCAATAAGAAAGGAATTTCCTTTCATGCGACATGCAACTCCATGCATGCGACATGCAACCCTTGCATGCGACATGCAACTCATGTATGAAACACTTCTCTAGTGTTTCTTTCACTTGCATGCAACGCTTTGCTAGTGTTTATCGCACATGCAACCTTTGCATGCAACACTTCAAAAATTGAATAGCCTCCAAGCAACTGAATCAGTATAATGCATCTGTCATCAAATTCTTCTGACTTCTGCTAGTTGATGCATATTTCTTCAAGAACCAGTGCGCTACTGACACCCGCATCCATGCACTCTACACTTGTTTCCAACTCTGATCTGCACTCCAGTATCTAACACTTTTACTTTGATTTCATGTCCTCTTGACATCTGACAGCATCAATCTAACTGATCCTGCTACTACTACTCTATGGGCTCCTAGTAGCCAGGTTCAATTCATAAGACCCACACCATCTCAATGAATCTTGCCGAAAATTTCTTCTTGGGATTATTGATGCATGTCACCCCACCTCTCACCTGGTGGTATAGCTACATGCACTCCCTCTTCCCATCTATCTTGAAATTTCTCTGTATGAGTGGTTTCTCCCACTCCATGATCCTCTGCATGTGGTTGCGCCACATCTTGAGGTTCACTCTTACCTGCATGCAAATCCAAATCCCTCTCAAGGGTCAATTGCATGGATTTTTCTCACACTTCCCAATGGTAGGAAGCTCTATAGAAATCACATCTACAACAAATCTATATGGATTCTTCTGCGTCCCTAGTTGTGGCTACTCCACAACCTTCTGAGACTGCTTCTTAGGCTGCATGTTGAGAGGCTCCCTCTCAACCACCAAGTCACTAACCTCTACTTTTCTTCTCAAATCTTTGCATGCATCTCGTACCTCAGTGCATGTAGGTTCTTGGATCACACACATTGTAATTGTCTCGTCGTCATAAAATTTTCTAACAAAAGAGATGATTTTAAATCGATGATATCTCCCTCATCCGAGCTCCAATTCGACCGATTTTTTTTCTTCAATTTGGGTATTTTTTCGCAAGGAATCCTAATATGCTATTTGTTTCTAAAAATTTTGAATCAAAATTTTCATATTCTCTGCAAACTTGCGCACCCAAATAATTCATGCTCTCATACCATGTAGAAAATTTATAACACAGCGCCGATACCATGTAGACCTTATACGATATGCATGTATTTATTGGACTCACCCGATCTAACAATATGCTAAAGTTAAATATTGAATCGCTTCTACAAATATTTTTCGGAATTAAAAACAACACAATTGCCAATCACATGAAGCAAATAAGAATAGATCAAAACCACAACACTAGATATTCCCGAGGAAAGCTTGCTAATCAAAACCCCTCTATCATATATTGTATATTCCACAAGGAATCATGAAACAATTACATACAAAACTCCAATCACAAGAGCTCTCAGTACATCAGCTAATTGTCTCACATTGTCATACAAAAATTGGTAAGTTCCTTAGCCAATTTACTGTCTGTAGACAACATGCCTTGCTCATGCAGTTCCTAATGAATGAAATCCTTAATCACAAATAATTTTAGCCTTCCTCAACTACACTGAGTATCATGGGCATCCTTTGGTGTTATAACTACACCTGGGTAGCCTTCTAATATCACAACTGATAGTTACACTTCCCTTTCACCTAGATATCAACTGGGTCTCCACTCGATCTGACATGCACGCAATTAATAATAGTAAAAAAATCAGTTGCATGTGAGATCACTAAATGTGAATTAATTAATATCTAATTCACTTGATCTCTCACTAGTGTATCTGCAATTACAACTAGCACAACTGACTTTAACTCACTTAACTGAGTTAAACTGATTTGCAACTTGCACAACTCATGCACCACTACACTTCCAATTCTGTTACAACTAGAATCCCTTTGTTACAACTAAAGTCACTCTGCATGTCCCACCAACCAACCTCTTAATTCAAAATTCAATTAGCTAATTGATTTTTGACTTCAGTTAATTATTTCCAAGTGCTCATTGAGAATAGATTATTGTTTATTATCCAACTAATATTAAGGGATAATAATAGTCGACATGCATATATAAATAGACATACAATATATAAATAGAACTTGCACATACATTTATAAATAGACCTCATCTATAAATAGAATTTTCTCATGCATCTATAAATAGACATCCACCTAAAAATATCCTGTGTGGGCCCCAACTAGTGTAGGTGCTTAATTTTCACTAGGATCAAAGATGTCGTTTCCGGATGCCAATTTCAGTGTTTCTTGTTGCAAACTTCAACACTTGACACTCTGGTGCTGGGTATCAGAAGTTATTCAATTCCTTCGCTACCTTAAAATGAATAAAATTATGGGTATTGCCCAAATCAATCAACACTATTACCTTTTTCTTCTTGATATTTCCTTCTATGTTAAAAGTTTAGGGAGTGGTAATACATGCCAATGTTTTACAGGATATGGGCGAGCTCATTTCGTATTTATCTATGGTTGGTTCCTGGTGTATATCCTCTTCTTTTTAAGTTTCTTGTTCGTTTTCTTCCTCCTCTTCCAAATCTTTGTAAAATAATTTCTTCTCAACACACTTATGACCTTTAGTGTATTTTCTATCGCAACTGTAGCAAAACCCTTTTTCTCTTTCTTCTTCCAATTTTTGTGGTGTCAACCTTGTAGGTTGTGGAATGCTAGGAGTAGCAACACTTCCACCCTTATAGATGTGAGTGGTAGGCTACCTTGTCGCCATAATTTTAAATTCAATTTTTCTTGCCAACCTGAATGCCTTCTACAATGAATCAGGTTCCCAAAGGTGAACCTTATGTTGGATATTATCCTTTAAAATACCTATGAAGACATCAATCATGTACTCCTCTAGAATATCAATTACCCTTATATTAAATTTTTGGAAGTCCTCAATGTGCTCCACCACTAAACCCTTTTGTTTTAGATTTATCAATTGGCTAAAGAAGTGTTAGGAAAAATACTCAGAGGGGGGGTGAATCAGTATTAACAATAATCACAATATTTTCTTTTCACTTTATTGATTTCTATACATGAATCTAATTATTCCAACTAATGTATTCACACATATTTTGTAAACAAAACATGTGTATACCGAGATAAATTAAATGTTCAAATAAATCTTCAGAAACTTTACTTAGCCCAGATCATCAGATTTGCATAAGAAATTTAAGTAGTAGATATGTGCATTAATAACAGAGTAAATCATCACACGAAAGACATCACACATGAACACCAATATATAAGCCAAAAACCCAAGTCGGGATAAAAACCACCGTTGTTGTCATCTTTGTCTTCAATATTTATTATGTAGAAAATTTCTTACAATTTCTTACTGATGCAGACTCATACCAGTACAGAGGCTTCCACCTGCAGAAGGTTGCAACCTTCTCTCGTTCTCTAGCTGCTACTGGAAGGGAGCTCCAACTCCCCTGATATCGTTTACTAGCCACTACTAGAAGGGAGCTTCAACCCCCTGATCTGATCACTAGATTCTACTGGCAGGAAGCTTTGACTTCCAGACTAAAGGCTTCAACCCTCAGAACCACTGTAGACCATGTTTCATAAATTTTCACACTAGATCCAATAGCTTCAACACAACACAATTTTTAGATCAAAACTAATAGCCATAAAACAATCTTCAAACTGAACAGTCAGATCACTCTAACCAGATCACAACATTAAATCCAGACTTCTACAAAATCAACTTCAACCCTGATCATTCATACAAAAAACTGTATACGCTACTTCACTTACAGTAACCTGCATGTATATGATATTTTATCTGTAGAAACCTACGTATATATATTTATATACTGAAATTAGAGATCTGGCCAGACTCAGAACATATGAGAGACTTTCAGGCACACTTTGTCAGATTTACAGAACGCTTATTCAGTCAGCAACATCCATCATTCTTAATCAACCAATCACTTATCATATTTATACATAATCAATTAGTAGTATAAATAGTATTCAAACAATCCAAATATATATGAAGACGTCATTGAAAGACATCAGAAACATAGCAAAAATGATCAAACATTTTCTTCAGTAATCTTTAGAAAAACCCTAACTTCCATACACGCCTTTGCTGAAATGAACCCATGGGTATACACGCTTTCACCGTGATGAACCAGCATATAGATATGTAAACTTTATAGGATTTCACAACACTTCAAAGCATTAAACTTGCTCAGATCATATCATTTACTTCAGAAATTATGCGCCAGACCACCAATCTAAACAACTCATAAACAGATCATGAAAATACATAGTAATTTCAGGTCTAAAGATCCTGATCCATTATTGTATTCATGAGTGCATAAAAATATTAGATCTATATATTTAATATAGCCCAATCCATTCAATTCTCATTCACTTGCACACCTTTGCACTATGATCTTCTCCTCCTTATATAGTTTGAGCCTTAGCCAATACCATGAGCCAAAACCACACAAGTGTTAGTGGTATTCTTGGACAGGATCAAATGGTTGTTACTGTGCTCAATACTATGTACTCACACCACGTTAAGGACCCCTGGTATCATAAATTTAGTGTGTAAACACATATGTTACTTTTCTTATTCCTTCCTGTGTGTAAATGAGACTTTTCTTGAATGAACTCGCGTATAGTTCCTTAAATATGTACTTTATACATCTTCTGCTAAACCATTGCACTTCTCCAGAAACCATATACTTGATCATTTACAAGTGGGTTGACATCAAGGAAGACACATGCAATCATAATGAATCATAATGCCAACAATATCCCCCTTTGGACTTGATGGAAGCCATGTTGGTGTTTGATCACCACAACCTATAGATACCTGATAGATACATCAACATAAGACATAAACATTATTCAAACACTAAGTTACTCTCCCCCTTTGACATCAAGGGAAAAGGGAAAACCGATACAATAATGCTGAGATCTTCACCGCACTATACAGACCATACTCCCGTTCAGTACATGTTGAGTCTTCAGATTTTAAATAGAATAAATGACATTATGACTCAACTAAGTATGACCTTTCCTATCACCAAGGACTCATACTTACAGCAATAACCCAACCAAGTGGGGTTACATATTTGACTCAACTACCCAACCAAGTGGGCTTACATTTTTTACTCAAACACCCAACCAAGTGGGTTTAAAATTTTGAAAAAGTCCCTATATGACTGAATATGACAATCTTTCTATCATAGGTCTCAACATGACCCTTACATCAAATTATAGATATGACTTTATAACCAAGACCAAAGGACCTATATAGAGAGAGATCATCGAACACACTTTAGTTACCAACAAAATTCCAACAATGCATTATATTTAGAAATGTTAAATCTCCCCCTAAACTTGTGCATCTGATTTTATGATAAAAGGATCCATACACGACTGTATAGAGAGAAACTCATGTATATACGCGACTATGTGTCATGAAACCTGTGTACCAAATTTAATCTTCTGAAATCAAACAGATTAGATAAATGAGGTAGATACAACTCCTAGGTTATGTTTGAGATATGTAAATGCTTCTATGGGAAGAGGTTTAGTAAATATGTCAACAACTTGTTCTTTGGAGGGAACATACTCCAATTTAACCTTTTTCTAAAGCACTTGTTCTCTTAAAAATTGATACTTGATAGGAATGTGCTTGGTTTTGGAATGCATGACAGTATTTTAGAGATACTGATGGTACTTGTATTATCACATAGGATGGATATGGGAGGATAAAATTTTGTTTGAATATCTTGTAATGTTTGCATCATCCAAATAAGTTGTGTGCAACATGATGCAGTAGCCAAATATTCTGATTTTGTTGTAGATAGGGCAATGGAACTTTGTTTCTTTCTGAACCAGGATAGTAATCGGGGCCCCATATAAAATGCACCTCCACTAGTGCTTTTTCGATCATCAACATTTCCAGCCCAGTCTGCATCTGTGTAAGCATGAAGAGTAAGATCAACATTATTGGGATACCATAGACCAAAATCTTTAGTTCCTTGTAGATATTTTAATATTATTTTTACTTCTTTAAGATGTGAATACTTTGGATTGGCTTGGAAACAATCCCAACTTCATGCATGATATCCGGTCTAGTCCTTGTTCCAGTCATAGATCTATACTCTAGTTGGTTTATCATGGGAGAATCATCATGAGAACTAAGGTTACATCTAGTCACCATTGGATTGCTCATAGGTTTTCAATCTTCCATCACATACTTCTTCATAATATGCTTAAGATATTTTTCTTATGAGAGAAATATGCCATATTTTTCTTGTTTCACTTGTATGCCAAGAAAATATGTTAGTTCCCCAAGTAAATACATTTCAAATTCTTGCTGCATAACAGAAGAAAATTTCTGACTAATGGATTCTTCATTACTCCAAAAAAATGATGTCATCAACATAAACAACAATAATTAACATTTTATCATCTTCAATTTTTGTGTAAAATTTACTGTCTACATATCATTTTTTTAAACCTTGTTGTTGAACATATTTGTCAAGACAATATTACCATGTTTGTGGGGCTTGTTTTATACCATATAGGGCCTTTTTTAGTTTGTAAACAAGTTTTTCATCATTTCCCATAATGAATCCTTCTGTTTGTTCTATATAAACTTCTTCTTCCAGATCACCATTATGGAAAGCATATTTTACATCCATTTGATAAACCTTGAATTGTAGATTTTAGATTTCTGTGGTGAGAGTTTAGAGTTTCTGGTTTCGGAATCTCCACAGTGAACATTTTTGTGTCAACCAAAATGTTCAGTGTGGAGATTCCGAAACCAGAAACTCTAAACCTTGAATTGTTGAAACTTGAAAATGCAAGAAACATTATTATGGCTTCAAGTCTGACTACTGGTGCAAATGTTTCTTCAAAGTTTATACCTTATTGTTGAGTATACCCTTTACAAACAAGTCTAGATTTGTTTATAATTACATCTCCATTTTCATTTAACTTATTTTTGAATATCGACTTTGTTCCAATAACATTTTTATCATGAGGTCTTGGAACCAATTCCTAAGTATTATTCTTTTCAATTTGATCTAGTTCTTCATTCATGGCCTTAATCCAACATTCATCTTTACTATCTTGATTTACATTTTGTGGTTCAATGGTGGATAATAGTGCAAGATAACTAGGAGATCCTACGAGTTTTCTTCTTGTTTGTACCCCTTATTCTTTTTCTCCCAAATTTGAGATTCTGGATGATTATTTTGAACATACTTTGATGGAGCCTTTTCTCTTTTTGATGTATCTTCTTTGGGTGCTTCATTAGGTTTTTCTTCTATATTATTGTGATTTGATGAGGGAAAACATTCATCATCACCATCCTCATTTTTTTTTTATTTCCCTTTTGGTGGCTGTGAGAGATTCATCAATACATTCAACAATCTTCTGAAGTCTATTATTGTAGCAATTGTATGCTTTACTTCTAGAAGAGTAACCAAGAAGTATTCCTTCATCTACTCTTAGTTCAAACTTACCAAGTTTTTCATTATTATTTTTTATATAAAATTTTCTTCCAAAAACTTTAATGTGCTTCACAGTGGGAGTATTACCATACCAGAGTTCATAAAGAGTTTTATCATTATTTACACAAATATGAGCCTTATTGAGAATATTTATTGTAGTATGAGTAGCTTCACCCCAAAAGGTGTCAGAATTCCCAGATTCATCAAGCATATCACGAGCCATTTGTTGAAATTTTCTATTCATTCTTTCTTCCAAGCCATTTTGTTGCGGAGTTCCAACCACAAAAACTTTCTTTTTATACCATATTGTTCATAGAAATCAAATAATTCATATGATAATGTATTCTCCTCCTCGGTCAAATCTAAGACATTTGATTTGTATATATAATTCGTTTTCAACTAAAGCTTTGAAGACCTTCAATTTTTCAAATGCTTCATCTTTATGTTTCAATAAACCAATCCAACACATTCTAGAAAAGTCATCAATCAATAAGATATAGTATTATTCTCCTCGAAGTGAGTTTTTCCTTGTAGGTCCACACAAATCAGTATGTATAAGTTCAAGAGGCTTACTTTCATTGATCCTTCTTTGGCATAAATTGAACCCTGGTTTTCTTACTGAATTGGCATGACTTGCATATGATACTTTTTGGTAAAGTAATGTTGGGTAGATCACGAACAAATTTGAGTCTGCTTGATTTTCTTATTTGATAAAAGCTCAAATGTCCCAATATTCTGCGCCATAACCCATTCTCTATAGATTTTCCTAGCTAACATTATTCTTGGCCACCTTTCAATATATACAGATTGCTTGGTGTTCTTTTTCCTTTTATTATAGTCTTTCCAGTGTCAAGTTCATGACCCACACACTCCTTTGATCGAAAGACAACTTCATTTCCTTGGTCACACATTTGACTAACATTCAACAAGTTATTCTTTAATCCATCAACATACATAACATTTTTAGCTTTAACCTTTTATTTTATAAAAATGGATCCTTTACCTTTAATTATAGCAGGAGAGTCATTTCCAAAAGTAACATTCTTTTCCTTTTCTAATGCATTATATGAAATAAGTTTGTCTTTGTCACATGTCATGTGTTTTGAACATCTGCAATCAATGTACCATTGATTTTCTTCTCCTTCTGCAAATAAATCTATGCCTCAATTCTCGAATTGTAAGTCCTTCCTTCTCCATAACTTAGAACTTATGGATATTCTTTCTTTTGGCTGTAATTTTCTCTTGCATTCAGATTCTTCATGTCCAAATTTATTGCAAAATGAAAATTCAATTTCATCTTGAAGAGGAGAAAAAATTGTTATAGGTATTCTTATTTATTCATATCTCGTTTCTTTGCTTTCTTGCTTCTCTAGTCATGATGGTTTTGTATGCAACACATTGAGAATCTTTGTGACCAAAATTATGACATAAGAAACATTCTCCATTAAAGAATAAGTTTTTGTGAACATAGAACCTTCTAGCGTTGTTTACCTTTTGAATGATACTTCTGTTATTGTTCACCCTTGAACTTGAATGATCATGCTTTACCTGATTATTTTCTTTGTTTTTTTGTTGAGTGATTAAACTTTGTTGGATGACTTTTGCTACATTTATATAGCTTGTAGCTAAAGATTTTTCTGACTAGGAGGATTCACCAATATATCCAAGGCTTGTCTTCACAAGAGGAGAGCGCTGAACCTTGATAATTTCATCTAAGGTTTCAAATCCTTTAGCAAATCTAAGATTTAGAGTTTTTACTTTTTTTAGTTCCTTCCTTTCACTTACTATTTCACATTCCAATTTATGATTGTGCTTACCCTTTTCTATGAGTTGATTATTTAGAGTATCTATGGTTGTTTTTTTTTCTTCCAAACATATTTTGAGTTGAGTGATTTCTTCAAGAAATTCATTTTCTTCTAAAGCATCCATAAAATTTTCTTTAGCCTCACTAGTGTATTTTTCAAATGCCATGAAGAGTTGCAGATCTTGATCAAATTATTCTTCTTCACTATTTCATAAGACATCATTATCTTCATGAGTATAGTAAATTTTTCTATTGATAAATCATCTCCTATTACCTTTTGCTAAATCCTTTCCCTTTTCATTATTATCTTTAAGAGGAAATTTAGCAGCATAATGACCCACTCTTCCACAAGAAAAACATTTGAAAGGAAGATTACCTCTTAACCTTCCAATGCCAAGTTGAAGTTTCTTTACAAAATTTACCTCATATTCTTCTGATACATATCCCAATTATTTTTATCATCTTTTTCCTTTCCTTTTTTTGTAGCTCTAAAAGCATCATCTTTGATTTCAGACAGGCCACCTTTTCTCATCTCAAAAGTAGTTAGGATCCCATGAAGTTGAAAAATAGTAAGAGTTTGAATATCCTTCTTCTCTTCAATAGCAGACACTTTTGACTCGAATTTAGGAGTTATAGATCTTAATATTCTTCTCTACTAAAGTTGTGTCTCTCATGTCTTCAACCAAATTTATCATACAATTTATGATCTCATCTAGACACAAAAAGAAACTAGCAATACTTTCATCATTATGCATTCTGAGATTTTCATATTGAATTCTGAGAGATTGGATTTTGACACTTTTTACCTTGGGATCACCTTCATAGCTCAAAATGATTTTGCCCCATATCTCCTTTAATGTATTTAATTTCATAACTTTGACAAATTTAGATTTAGTTAGACTTCCCAACAATGCATTGACAACTTTTGCATTGGTTTCATAGTTCTTCATTACTGTTGGATCTGTGGGAATTGTAGCTGGATATTGGTAACCGTCTTCAAATATTGCCCAAATATCAACTCCAAGAGACTGAATATAGGATCTTGTTCTTGTTTTCTAGAATATTAAATTATTTCCGCTGAAGAGTGGTAGTCCAATAGATGTTGTTCCATATTTATTTCTCATCTTGAAAGATCTTACTTCTAGAAATTAAGCTTCTTTAGAAGGACCAGCTCTGATCACTTTAATGATTTCTATATGTGACTCTAATTAGTCCAAATAGCGTAATAATAAAGTAAATCATCACACAAAAGACATCACACATGAACACCAATATTTAAGGTGGAAACCCAAGTTGGGAGGAAAACCATCATTGTTGTCCTCCATGTCTTCAATATTTATTATATAGAAAACTGCTTACAATTTTGTACTGATGCGGAATCATACCAATATGCAGGCACCCACCTACAAAAGGTTGCAACCTTCTCTCGTTCTCCAACTACTACTGGAAGGGAGCTCTAGCCCCCCTGATATCATTTGCCAGCAACTACTGGAAGGGGTCTTCAACCCCATGAATTGATCACTAGCTTCTACTACAAGGAAGCTTTGACTTCTACACTGAACGCTTCAACTCTTAGAACCACTGCAGACCACGTTTCATAAATTTTCACACTGGATCCAACAGCTTCAACACAACACAATTTGTAGATAAACACTAATATCCATAAACCAATATTCAAATAGAATAGTGAGATCGTTGTAACCAGATCACATCATTAAACCTAGACTTCTATAGAATCAACTTCAACCCTAATCATTCACACAAAAAACTGTATTCGCTACTTCAATTATGGTAACCTGCGTGTATACCCACTTTTATGTGGAGCAACTTGCATATAGATATTTATATACTGAAATTAGAGATCTGAAGAGACTCAGAATAGATCACATACATTCAGGCACACTTTTTTAGATTTACAGAACCCTTATTCATTCAACAGAATCCATCATTCTTAATAAACCAGTCACTGATCATATTTATACATAATCAATAACAGTATAAACAGCATTCAAACAGTCCATATCTATATGAAAACTTCATTGACAGACAACAGAAACACAGCAAAAATGATCAGACATTTTCTTTAGCAATATTCAGAAAAACCCTAACGTCCATACGCGCCTTTGTTGAAACGAACCCACGGGTATACACGCTTTCATTGTGACGAACCAGCGTATAGATCTGTAAATATTATAGGACTGCGCAACACTTCAAAGCAGCAAACTTGCTCAGATCATATCATTTACTTCAGCAATTATGCACCAGACCAACGATCTAAAAAAATCATAAACAAATCATGAAAAAACATAGTCATTTTCGGTCTAAAGTTCCCAATCCATTATTGTATTCATGAGTGCATCAAAATATTAGATCTATCTATTGAACACTTTCACACCTTTTCACTATGTTCTTCTCCTCCTTATATAGTTTGAGCCTTAGCCAATGCCATGAGCCAAAACCACACAAGTGTTGATGGTATTCTTGGATGAGATCAAATAGGTCATTATTGTGCTCAATATTGTGTACTAATACCATGGTAAGGACCCCTAGTGTCATAAATTTAGTGCGTAAACACATACACTACTTTGTTTCTTCCTTCCAGCGTGTATACATGACTTTTGCTAAACGAACTCATGTATAGTTCCTTAAATTTGTACTTTATCCATCTTATGCTAAACCACTACACTTCTCCAGAAACCATATACTTCTTCTTTTACAAGTGGGTTTCCATCAAGGACAACACATGCAATCATAATGAATCATAATGCCAACAATCTCCCCCTTTGGACTTGATGGCAACCATGTTGGTGTTTGATCACCACAACCTGTAGATACCTAAAAGATACACCAACATAAGACATAAGCATTATTCAAACACCAATTTACTCTCCCCCTTTGACATCAAGGGAAAAGGGAAAACCGATACAAGAATTCTGAGATCTGCACTGCACTATACGAACCATAATCCCCTTGAGCACATGATGAGTCTTCATATTTCAATAGAATACATGAATTTATGACTAAAATAAGTATGACATTTCTTATCACCAAGGACTCATACTTACATCAATCACCCAACCAAGTGGGGTTACATATTTGACTCAACTACCCATCCAAGTCGGTTTACATTTTTTGTTCAAGCACCCAACCAAGTGGGTTTAAAATTTTGAAAAATTCCCTACATGACTAAATATGAAAATGTTTACATGGCATAGGTCTCAACATGACCCTTACATCAAATTACAGGTATGAATTTAGAGCCAATACCAAAGGACCTCAATAGAGATATATCATCGAAAACACTTCAGTAACCAACATAATGAAAACAATGCATTATATTCAGCAAGGCTAAAGCTCCCCCTAAACTTGTGCATCTGATTTTATGATAAAAGTATCCATACGCGATTGTATAGAGAGAAACGCGCGTATATACATGACTATGTGTCACAAAAACTGTGTACCGAATTTAATCTTCTGAAATCAAATAGATCAGGTAAATGAGGCAGAGATAACTCCCAACTTTTGTCTGAGATATTCAAATGCTTCTTTGGGAAGAGGTTTAGAAAATATGTCAGCAAATTTTCCTTTGGAGGGAACATCCTCCTATTTAACCTTTTTATCAAGCACTTGTTCTCTTAAAAATTGATACTTTATATGAATGTGCTTGGTTTTGGAATGCATAACAGGATTTTTCGAGATACTGATGGAACTTGTATTATCACATAGGATGGAGATGGGAGGAGAACATTTTATTTGAATATCTTTTAATGTTTGCATCATCCAAAGAAGTTGTGTGCAACATGATGGAGCAACCACATATTCTTCTTCTACTTTAGATAAGGAAATGGATTTTTATTTCTCGTTTAACCAGGAGACGAATAGGGGGCCACACCTCCACTAGTTCTTTTTGGATCATCAAAATTTCCATCCCAGTATACATCTGTGTAAGCATGAAGAGTAAGATCAACATTCTTGGGATATGTAATATTCCTAATTAGCTTTAGCTAGTTGGAATATTAATTTTTTCTTTTGATAATAAGATAGATGAATAAGTGGGTAGAGATACCCATAAATCTCTTTAGTAGGAATAAAACAACCTCTCATGTGAATGTGGATAATTTTATCAGCTGTATAAAGCACCTTGACGTGCGAACAGGGGCTAAAGCATGTGGACAAGGTCAAATTTTACCAAAGCAACAACGTTGTTATGGACATAGTGGAGAAATAATGGAGGATAGCGCAGTCATAAAGGAGTGTATGCATGAGAGTATCTCCTTTAATGAGTGGGACCTAGGGTGAGGAAGCTCACCAAACATATAAGGAAGAGTATGGCAGCCATAGAAGGCATTCAAAATATTGATATTGTATTGGTCTTTTATGACTTTTTGCACGCTTCAGTTGTTTAGTTAATTTTGTTGTGTTGTTTAGCACAAGGGTGTTTCCGAGCGGAAATCCCACCCTCATCCTCAGGGGACTTCGAGTGCCTACTCAGGAGAGGTTCATTGAGCATCATTTCCACTATCAAGCATAGGGCCAAGCTTCAGCCATTATTCACAGCACAGTTTCCTTCAGGATTGTGTTGTTTTGTAGGGCAACAGTAGTGGAGGGTTGATAGACCCAATTTCTGAGCTTGTTTTCCAGTGAGGGAGTGGCCCTTCATCCGGGAGGTTAGCAAGGAAGTTCCTTGAGATTTATTCTGCCATCTGACATCAGTTCAAGAAGCAACATTCACCCACAACACGGTCTCCTGTAGAAACTACATTATTTTGCAGTGCAGTTGCAGTGGGAGGTCAAGTACCCAAGTTCTTGACCCTATTTTCCAGTGAAGGGAGCAACCCTTCATCTGAAATGTTTGTGAGGAGGGATATCATCCATTTACATATCAGATCAGCCACCTCACACCAGTGATTCAGTTGCAAATCGTTATTCATCCCTAGGGCTACATTTGGCACATTCTACATTTTGTGTATTTCTGGTGTTATCACCCAAAAAATTCAAAACATCATTCTGACAAGGTTACATAGGTTCATGGGTCAAAATAGGGTTTTATGAGTCATTTTAAGTTTTACCAAGGGAAGTATTAAAAATTTTATAGTTTGAGCCTACCCTAAGGTTTAAAAAAACTCATTTTTAAAGTCCTTCATGTCAAATCATTCATCATTTTAGGATTCATTCGATTTCCTGAAGTTTTTGTACCAAAATTGCCTAATTAGCCAAGAAACCATAGTTTCTTAGTGCATTAAACTGTAAAATTCACTTTGCGCTACGAAAGTGCTTATAGTTTCGTAGCACAAACATTCAAAATAACACTACAGGTGCTACGAAAGCACGGTTTAGTAGTTGTCTTGTCAGTTGAGTTGTTAAGTGTCAGATACTGTTGGGAAAGGATAAGTTAGATGCCTGTTGAGTCATGAAATGATGAAATCAAAGTACATACCCACGTTTGCAGTCATCATGGTCAATTTAGATAATGAATAAGCCATCATTTCAGTTATAAGAGGACATTTAAATTTCAAATATTTCCCTAATTAGTCATTCTTATTCCTTTTTCCTCCAATGAGGAATATCTAAGCTATGGAGCATTATTGTGTTGAGCCAAACTTGTGGCTGGTTATTTCAAGCGAGGCTGAACATTCCACTCAAGCGAGGCTGGACATTCATATCAAGCGAGGCTGAGGGGTTCTTTGAGGAACTATGGCATAGGAAAGAAAAATACACAGAGGACAATGCTTAAGGCATGAACCTGAAGACATGGAAATAACTGAAGATCCAGTAGTAATGGGAGCATTCATAAGAGTAGGTTGCCTGTAGTTTTGTGAGAAATTTTAGGGTTGTCATACACAGGTATCTAAGGAATTTGCTATGAATTTAAGTGGAATAGCCACTAAAGTAGGTGTTATAGGTCAATTTGGGCATCATTCCCAATGACCCGATTAACTAGAAATCATCTCCAGGACCAATGATTAAGGCTTTATCATTCCCCATCATTTCAAGTTGCTACATGCCCTAAGACAAGAAGAAGACAAATCAAGAAAGACTTTCATCAAGTAAAGGTTTCCAAGGTTTGAAGCTTATTATATAGCATATGAGAGCTCACCAACGCTGCCTCTTGTTAGTCATCAATAATTTTTTATCCTATCCAAAAGATGACTAAGTTGATAATCCTATATTTCTAGAAACAATATTAGAGAAATATTGTGAGTTCTAGAAATCTCACTGAGTCCATTATCCCAAACTTAACTTTTTTTTACTATAAAATTAATCTTTTTCTCCCAAAAAGTTCACCCTGCTGCAAAGGAACTCCATTTTCTAAACCTAAATTTCCTAATTCCATCACCTCCAATATGCCCTCATTGATCATCTTTTTCCCCTGTTTTAAACCCCTTTCATTCCTCGTTTTTATGAAAAAGGATTTAAGACTATGTAAAATTCTTTTATACTTGGTTTAAATTTCCTTTAGGCCTATCATACCCCTTTAAAAAGCACTAAAAACACTGTTTTAGTGCTAAATCTGACCATTTGCAAAAATGGCTTTTAAGCCCTTTTTAGCTTAAAAACCCCAGCCCCGATTCTTATTTTCCTCTCATGGGACCGCCACCTCCACCATTCATTTCAGCCCCTTCACCTATCATTCACCCCGCCACTGCTTTTCTCTGAAATCAATCTGAACCACTAATCAGCCTCGATCCAACGGTTATCATGCTCCTACCCTTTATCCTTCCTATCAACCATCTCATTGCCTGTTTATTCCCTAGAATGATCTCCACCATCGATCACCTTAGATCCAATGGCCACCACATTCCCCGCCTATCTTCCTAGTCCCCTTCCCTATTTTTTCCTTCACTCTACTTCTACCTTCCTAGCTCATCCCCGCCGTTGATCCGTCTTGATCAAATGGTCATCCTCCTCCCCTCATTTCACCCGTTCACCACACAAACCCGCTACCCGACAAACTAATTACATCACCACAAACGGGCCCTTCTCTCCACTAAATCTATAGCCCTTTCACCTAGCGCCACCTGTCCACGAGGTCCTGCACCTCTGAACCTGCATGCCATCCCTTAAGCCTTGCGCACCGTATATCTTATCACCTGAGATCTAACGGTCTCAAACCATATCGCGCGGAAATTGACTTTGAGCTTTAATGACCCATACCTCCCAATGCACATATCCCTCCTCTATAATCGCTCTGATTCCTCATAAGCCCCCCTGAAAGTAGTTAATCCACCTCACGCAGGTTTAATTAACATTTTTTTTGTTTGTGCAGGTTTAATGGTGGATAAAGGTCAACGAGGCTCTCCCACAGTCCATAAGGGACAATTTAGACCCTGGATGATGATCCAGGGGTTTTAAATCAAATAAAAATATTAGAGGACCTTCTCTGAGGTATGATCGATGATTCATGACCATCGATCCGATCAAGAAACCCTCCAACACCACAAAGAAATGTGTCCCTGCACACAGTAAACGAACAAGAGTCAGAAGAAATGATGAAGAAATGAAGACAGAAGACTAAAGGGCTTAATCAAAGATTAAATTTTTCAAAACATAAATTAGCCCTTTAAAGATCAAATGATTAAAGATAAAAGGTCAAAAACCAAAGGATAAAGGATCTAAGAAATAAAACAGTTGTTTGAACAGTGACAGAGAAAAGACAACAAAGAAGATTAATTAAAAGAAAAATAGATCAAGGCTAAAAAGGCCTAAGACACAGTTTATTGGTTTAAATCAAGGAAAATTAGACTAAAGGTAGCCTCGAATAAATCAAACAGAAGCAGTTACTCATCCAAAAAATCTAACTACCACCTATGGCCTACTTTCTGTCCATAAAGGCAAAATGGAAATTATTACCCTCTCAGAATATATTTGAATCTGTCAAGGAAGTTATTGTAAAAGATAAAGATAGGCCTCAAAGTCAAACTTTTCACCTATCTTTCCTTAGAAGTTAAGACAGAGTTATTAAAACAGAGAAGTGGTTGCACATGTTCCTACCTTATGCCTTGCATGGTTTTCAAGGTTACGAATGCATTTACTCTGTAATTAATAACACTTAAACCCTAGAACAGCTCCACCTCCTCATTTGTAGCATAAATACTGCATTTGAAATCATTATATTGTTGGCATTTGATGACTCTTTGAAGTAATACATAGTCTTCTTGAAGTTTAGATAAAATTGATGTTTTGGAACTTGTGGATGTCTTGACTTGTTTGTTGATGGAGGAGGCTAGATCACTGGATCCCTGAGCTTGGTTGTTGGTGAGGTACTCTAAATCTGTTATTGTTATTTCCTGTCCCATTCTGTTTCATCATTCTCTGTTGAAGTAGAGCATGTTAGGGTCCCATAAATATAGGATTCATAATTTGGAATTGACTTATGATAGTCTTGTAAATATGTACATACCTTGCTTTCTGCAGGTTGTTTTCCCATATTTTGAAAAAAAAAAAAATCAAAAATCAAAAAGAGGGTAAAAGTCCAAAAAGAGAGATCGAAGGAATTAAAAAATATAGACCCCCAAAAAAAAATATGAAAATAAAACATGAAAGTGTGCAAGTCCAAATGCCGCTACTTTTTACTTTTTTACAAATGATTATGATAGAGTGTCAATAAATGCCATAATCCATGATGAGCTAAATTGTTTAAACTTGACTCGTCATGTTTTCAATTTCCATGTTTTAGATAGTGAATAAAGATTGGTCAGACAGTTTAATCCTAACTAATCAGTAGATAGGTAGAGAATAATGAGGAGCTCATCAGTTTAATCTGAGCCCTCAGATTAAATAAAGTAGAATTAGATAGTTTTTATGCTTTCAAAAAAATAAAATGTTTTAAGGTAGCAAGCTTAAATGCACTTGATAAAAGGATGAAAAAATGTTAGAGTAATATTGGGTAGGTAGAAATAAGTGGGAAAAAACATGTAATATTCATCACCGGGAAAAAATCACTAATTTCCCTGCCCCAGTAGGTTTCCATTTTTCTACACCTTCATTCAAAGAGGCTCAGCGCATTTCTCTAACTTCTGTTGGGACCGGACCCATAGCTTAGTGACTGGATAGTGTAAAATGTTGATTCTTATAATGAAATCCCCTTTACCATTATTTATCCCTCATTCATATATTTAATTCATTTTCATAATTAAAGACTCTTTCTTAATTAATGAAACCTAAAATCCCATTTAATTGACTTCCTTCATTCATAAAGAATACAAAAACCCTCAAAAAACACTTTATCCTAAGTAAATTGGTGAAATCATGAAATAACAAGCTTCGCTTTTATTTATTCACTTTACTTGGTTATTTAGTGTATTTTTGTATTCCATTCCCCTTGTCATATTAAATTTTAACTTATGCTATTAATTCCCTAAAAATACCTTATCCTATCTATATATTTCCCTTTATTTTAAACATCCCCTAAAACCCATTATTATAAAGATTTTTGACCAAAGATATTATCCACATGTTGAATTAAAACCCAAATTATAGTCCCTTTGGTCTAAAACTAACCTTAATCAAATACCCCGCCCCCTATGGTGATTAGACCCTTCACTGGTCTAAAAATCATATAACAAAATAAAAAGTGTAAATATGGCTTTCATACATATCTTATGTGTTTGAAAACGAAAAAAAAAAAAAAAAAACATTGCAGTACCCATCACATTTTACCCTTAATATTAAGATACCCTAAGTTTTTTATAAAGGTTCAAACCAACACCTTTGTAATACACTTTCCATCCCTCCCCGCATAAAATTAACCTAAGGTTAAAGTGTGAAATCACATAACTTAAACCTGTTCCCTTTTTTAATTATTCCCGTTATGAAAAGCCTCATGCTTTATATAAAATTAACCCAAGGTTTTTATAACCCCGCCTCATTGCACCTTCACCTATATATAATTTTTTTATATATATATTTCATCATTTAAACCCTCTTAAAACCATATATTATCCCTTATACATAAAGCCCCGCTTACACCTTTATCCATTGAAAACAAAATTTTAAACCCTAGTCCCACCATAACTTTCGACCACAACTTCCAAAAAAATCGAGACTATTCACCTCCTTTCCAATGATCCAACAGCACAAGATCCATTTCGTGCTTATAAAACAAACGTCCATCCAAAGCCCAAATGTATGCAAAATGGGTTGTTTTCACTATTCAACCTCCTACGACATGGCATCCTCTCATAGGATCGCGTTCATTTCCACAGAAACTTCTTACCACCAGAGTCGAACGTGAAAACCACCATTGGTTTCACACTTTGAAAAAGCCAAACCGCTACCGCCTTTTGATAAGACCCGCATTGAATGCGTTAATGATAATTAAAAATCAAAGTTTTGAACCTTTGAGATACTATTTCTAATATTTATTTATGCATTCAACTTTGAAAAAACCTCCACCCGACTGTGTAAAGAATCCTTTGCCCAAATTGTCAACTTATACCCAGAAAGAAACCTAATTTGACCTCTGATTTCCTATTTGAAGATCAGTAAAGCATTCCTCTGCTCCAGTAGATAGAACAAGACCGCATTTCAGCTTCGAACCTCTGAAAATCCTTTCGAGCATCCAAATACCTGCATTTAAAGGTATTTATCAACAATTAAGGCCTGCAATTTCATAGTTTAAACCTTGAATAATATAATTAAGCTTTCAATTAGAAGAATCCATTGGAGGATACTAACCAAAAATGCCCAAAAATAGGCCAAACCCTAGCCAATTTTTTCCAGGAAACCTAATTTCCGTTGTAAACCTTTTTAAAAGCCAATTTCCTCAATTTTTGACCTCTGAAGATCAATTCCAAAGACAAAAAAGGGTTTGAGGCCTAAAAATATCTTAAAAATTTCTTTTTACAGTCCAAACCATTCACGAAACCCTTATTTCCTGTCTTAGTCCAGTTTTTATCTCTCAGAAGCTTACTTGACCAAAGAGATCATCTGAAATCATCCTTGGCCTATAAATTACTCAATTCATCCTCTGGTTAAAAGAAATACAACTCCTGCAAACAGTTTAATCTTGCATTAGTTATTCCAAGATGACCAAAAAGAAGATTACAGCCAAAACTGGAAGTTCTAAACCAACCAAGCCTAGGGGATCCAAACCTCCTAAATATGAAGCATCTAAAGCTATCCAATCTACTCCAGCACTTACTGCTAAATCCATTGTGTCAGTAAATCCCCTCCAGCCAACAGTACCTACTGTGGAAACCCTTCCATTGACTGATATGAATTAAAATATTGTTGACCCTGTGGTAGAATTCAATCTATTGGAAATACATAATTGGTGCTATGATAAATACTTGGATAAATATGAAATTCCTATTTGGGAGACTCATTTTCCAAAATATGTGGTTCCATTAACCCACCCTAGCCAAGAACTTGTTAGATTATGTCAAAAACATTATGAACCTAACAAGAAGGCCATTGTTAATGCTGACAAAGAGATTATTTTTACCTTTACAGCAGAGTCCATAAATCAAATGTTACAATTACATTCTGATCCTCAATCAATTCCTCTATCCATAGAAGTATTGACTCAGTTGTACTTAGGCTTGGGCTTTCCTAAGAGATTTATGATATTTCAGAATTTTATGCCTTGCCATGTGGATATTCCAAAAATAAACCCTCCTTATTCCACTGCCAAATTTCCTGAAGGGTCTAGACACATTATCTCAATGCTATCTTTTACATTGGGATACTTCACAGATGGATTCTCTGATGAATCCATTCTAGGTTTTCTATCCACCTTATCTCTAGGTCAACCTCCAACAATCATTTTCGATTATGCCAGATTTGTACCAAATAATATTAATCATCAATTGACCAATCTTCCCACTGAAGGGGTGTTTAGGTACTCATCATACTTGTTTCACTTATTTTTGTTCTTCCAAGATGATAATTTTCCAATTGCATTGCAAAATATGGACTTATAGGGCAAGCCTCTGTCCATTATCTTTCGGACTTCCTTTCTTAGGAAAGAAGGCAGTAAATTCAGTGATATTGATTTTTCAAACCTATTCCTCCAGCCAGCAATGAATATATTGTACAAAGCAGAGCAGCCTAGAGTAAATGAGGACATGAAAAGAATCTTGCAGTTACCAAAATAGAATAAAATGGGAGACTAGTTTCTTTATGAAAAGCACACAGAGATAAGAATATTTGGATCCAACTTATCACCCTATAAGTTGCCAAAATACATGAGCATGAGAATTTTTGCATTGGAATATTTAAGGAAAATTTTAAATTTTTACTATATCAACTTCTTAGCTACCAAGAAAAAGACGCAATTCAAGCTAAAAAATCAGGTTGGTCCTTTCATCATAAACAATAGAGAAGCAGAAAAGGAAATCACCAAGATACTAGCAGAGTTTAAATTTCCAGAGAGCTTTCCATGGAACTATGATCCTCAAGGGATCCTGAGAAATTTAAGGGTAAAATCCAAGCTCACACCCTTTATACATGAGCCTAAGCCATAGATTGAGAAGTTTTCAAATCAAGCAGAATGGGTAGAGAATACATTGAGATATCCAGCAATCAATACAGAAGCAGCAGAAAAAATGGATACTACACAAGCTATTGTAGTTGCAAAACAGCTAGAGACTTCAACAAAAAGAGGCACGGATGAAGGGGAATATACAGCAGAGACCACAACAGAAACCAAGTTCAAACTGATTTATAAAAAGAGGCCTAAAATTACTTCAGTTGAAAAAGAAAAGGTGATTGAAATTGAAGGTACAAATGAGCCAAAGATAAATAACGATGAAGTAAAAGTGATAGTCAATGAAACTCTTGCAGAGGTTGAAAAATATCAAACAGAAGCTAAAGATGATACTCAGATGATTGAAAAACCACAAAATATGGAGGCCTCTTCTTCACAAACAGTTGAGGAAAAATACTTATATATCAAAGAAAAGTATAAGAAAATAAAGCAAAAGAATGAGGAGATCAAGACTAAGATATACTCTCAATTCCTCAAGCAAAAACCAGGGAATCAAAACAGGCTACTGACAACCTTTGATTATTGTACAAACAAGATGATTATGTCCTTTTTGCAACCAACTACTTTAGCACCAAAGACAATGGTAGATTATAAAAAGATGGATTTTGAGGTAGACACTAAAAACATTCTTGAGCTAGACCAAATAGAATTCCAGAGACACAGCTCTGAGATGCTATATTAAACTATGGTGACAAAGGCAATGAGTGCTACCAATTTGTAGAGTACTATTTTAAATATGCAAGACCAAATGAAGCTAGATAAGGCATCTCTCTATGCCAAGGATCTAAGGATTAAGACCTTAGAAGATTTGGTTTTGCAGGTGGGATATGATCCCTCAAATGTTCAAGTAACTGAATTGTTGATAAAGAAGAAAAATGATGAAATTGCATCTTTGAGGAAACAGCTTAAGATTCCTCAAAGTGAGCACCCTCAAACCAAAGGAATACTTCAGGATCAGACTGAAAAAGAAGAGATGATAAAATTGATCCTCCAATTAACTTCTTAGATGAAAGAAATGGAGACACAAATGGATCAGCTTGTTAAGGAGAAAGAGACTATGAAGGAAACCGATGATCCTATTATTCCTACAGTTATACCAGTGGTTACCACAACTATGGCTTCCACTTTGGGAGAAAAATTAGCACCTAAAGAACCACTGGAAACTGCAGCGCTAGTACATTCGGCTACTACTTCAGTCACATATTCTTCTACAACACAGGTTCAACAAATAGATGGAGAAGGTCAAATTGTGAAAGCTATGGAGAAAATGTCCTTGAAAACCAATGAGATCAATAGCTTAAAAAAGATGATACAAAGCCTTGAAGCTACCAACAAGACAACATTAATAACTGCTAAAAATCATGAGTAGAAAGCCGTAAGACTTGGAGAACAAATCAAAGGCCTACAAAAAGAATTAACCTTTACTAAACATATTGCCTACATAAAGAATAATCTTTGGACAAATATAATTGAAGCCATACACTCTCAATGGCCTTCAATTCAAGTCATCTATGAGCAGAGAGATTTAATATTAGCAGCCCAGACTGAGATTTAGAAAACCAAGGATGAGTTAACTGATAAGCCAGCTCAAGCTTTAAAACTCATCACATTCTTGAACAACAAGAATAAAGAAGAATTGGAGGAATTACAAGTATTGAACCGAACTGAAACAATATTATAGATCAAAAAGGTTGTGACCAAGAAAATTTTGATGAACAATCTAGAAGATAAATGTGAATCAATGAGCATTTCTATAACAAAGTTTTTGGCAAAATACACTAATTTGAGACAAAGGGGCCTGCCAGATATCCATGTCTTCAATGAAAAACTGATGGCCTAGAAGGATTATGATAAGAAAATAAGGGAATTTTCCAAGGAACAGGTCAAAATGCCATTGCCACAGGGCATCCCCACAGGAAAATTCCTTCTACAACATTTTGAAGATTTTTTCTTTTTGCAACATGAGATTAAACATATCTTTGTGTCCAAGCCCACCTTTTCTAGGTACACAGAGGCTGATGAGAATTTTAGAAAGCTTAAGAATGTTAAAATTCCAAATGAACAGCAGTGGCAAACATTCACTGATTTAATGTAACAGTGATAGGTAAAACAGTGAAGAAAATTACATTAAAAACAGTAAAAAAGAAACAGTGAAATAAAGAGTCAGTCTACTGATTTTTTACTGCTGAAAGACATATTTTACAGTAGTAAACAGTAGAAATATCAGTCAAAAGTGTATCATTGTTAAAGAGCATCGTTAAAGAGTATCAGATAAAATAAATAGTATCAGTTAAGGCAACTCAAATGAAGATATTTTCTAAGCAGCCACCAAGCAGGACAAATAATCAATAAAAAGCTCCTTGTTAGATAAAGTAGTTCTATTTATTTTGGATAAGAGTACAGCTTGCTGATTTGTTAAGAAGTTGTCCCTCTTATTTTGTTAATATGTTTTCTATTTCCTAAAGATATTCCTAGATTTCTCCTAGGATATTTGTAATAACATTTTGTATAAATACTTCTCCATTAGAAGTATTCAGTGTGGAATAAACTTGCTAGACTTTTTGCTGAAACATTGGAGGCTATCATGTGTTGATTTCGAAGTAGCAGACTGAAAAAGCTAAATTGGCATCATAATTCAAGATCCCTACGATAAGCTGAGGAGTGAAGTACTCTCTTCTTGTCATTTTTTTATTTTCTGAGTTTCATGCAATTCATTATATGTTTTTTTAATCTAAATGTGTAATTATGAATATTACTATAGGACTAGTCTAATGCTCCCTATTTCTAACTAGTTACCATTTCAATGTTTTCTGTTGATTTTCGGTGTTAAGAATCCTTCATTGCTCCTACTCCCGTTTGACCCCTGCCTCCTTCTTCCATTTTCCGAATCAAAGGATCCTTCATTGCCCTTTATCCCGATCATACCATTTCACCAAAAAACACTTTCCCCAAATCTTTGAGGGTTATCTATCTTGCCCTGAATATATTTGTACCTTTTTGGCCTTGACTGCTAGTGCTGCTAGCTAGATTTAGACTCCATATCCCAATAGACAAGTAGATCTCTCTCTAGTTTAACTCTAATTTATTTTTTCCCACCAAACCTTTTAAAACCAAAACCAATTGTTCTATCATAACTAGCCTAAAACATAAATCAAAATCAAAGATAAATCTTAAAGAGAGAGCCTTCTTTGAACTTTAGGAAGGCTAGATCCTAGAGTTCCAAGTATTTTTGTGGTTACCTCTAGTGTTCTTTGACTAAAAACTCAAATCTTGCAAATTAATAAATTACTAGAGTGATAACATAATGGCAACCATACTGGGGACTAACCAATCTCCAGTCTTAAATTTAGTCTTTAAGGAAGATCTTTAAATTATGTTTTTTACTTTAAGATTATTTTTATAGGTTGTGGGTATTCAAAACAATCATTCTGGCTTCTAGGAAAACCTACTATACCAGCTCTAATCCAGATCCTAACCCTGCAGTTATAGTAGATAACCCAGATCAGATTGGTAAAAAGAAAAAACAAATTGTCAAATTAGAAACTAAAGTACCATTAAGAAAAGCCAATTATTTACCCAAAGAGTTAGTGAGCTTAACTGATATTGATTTTGATTTGAAGTTTGAATATTCATTGTTTAAAAATAAATCTGAAACTGATCTGAAAGATAATGTTATAGATCCTGTTTTTATTTCATTTTTGAATGCAAAACAGAAAAATATTTCAGTAGAAATAAAATCAAGTAAATCTCAATATCAAAATCAAACAGAAAATATTAATGTTACATTGATTAAATATATTGATGAAGCTATTGAATTAGCCCATTTATTGTCTCATATTAAGCCTCTAGTTTCTCAATTGCATACAACAATAATTCCAGAAGCAGATTCAACTCTGTATGTTGTCACCTCATTTTTAGATTCCACTGCAAGT
Source organism: Pinus albicaulis (assembly GCA_034641835.2). NCBI lineage: Eukaryota > Viridiplantae > Streptophyta > Pinopsida > Pinales > Pinaceae > Pinus > Pinus albicaulis. The sequence continues at coordinate 228,650,954 of CM076571.1, read as the reverse complement.
TCATCCACAGATCAATTCTTTCCTAGATTGCCTTTGCAGCCCAGGAAATTATTTCCAGCATCCAACCCATCCACTGCATCCACTAGTTTCCATTCAGATCTTATATGCACAACATCTTTATTTCCAACCAATTCCATATATATACCAGCATCTTTGCCCAGCTCTTCAACTACAGCTTTCAGCACATTTGCTGCCATATCCAGCACTATCCCTGCCACTACTATCATACCTCCCAGCCTAGCAAAACTTCAAGCCATGTCTGCGAGATATGCTCTTCCTGTTTTTCCCCAAAACCTCCATAACATGCCCCAATATTATCAGAAAAATGTACCATTGTTTGATGGTGTTTCACTATAAACAACTCAACAACATGTAATTAAAATGACTGATTTTTGTGAAATCTATGGAATAGATAATTCAGATGTCCAAATGAGATTTTTTCCCAAAGCTTAACAAGAGAGGTTAAGAAATGGTTCAAAAATTTAGCTGCTGGTAGTGTAACAGATTTAGCTGCATTTCATAGAGTATTTTTAAATAAATGGGAAAGAAAAAGGAACCCCCTTCAAATTTTGTCTGAGTTTGATGCCATGAAAATATCCCCTACTAAGTCTGTTCAGGACTTCTGCACAAGATACAACAGTGTCTATAACACAATACCTACAAATATTAAACCCACACCTTACTCTGTATTTCTCAAATTCCCTGATGGATTTGATGCATATATGGCATATTAGTTAATGGAAAGAGATGCACAAACTTTAGAACAAATGCAATTAGATGTTGTTAGTGTAGAAATCAACATTTTAGCTAAGAAAGGCAGACTTAGAAATGAAAGGAGAGTTACAATTAAAGAAGAAACTTCGAATTTAGATGCTAAATTGGAATTATTTGCTAAAAATTTAGAATGAGTGGTTGATAGATTAGATAATATTGAAAGAAAACCTTCATGGGATAACCAACCTCAGATTAAAAATCCCAATTTCAGAAAAACAATAATACTGGAAAAGCTAAAGAAGCAGGTCCAAACCAAAACATTAGGCCCCATTCCAAGAGAACTATGTTGAAATTTCTGAAAGTAATGATGAAGATGAGGATAACACCAATCTTATAATGGGGATAGATGAACACAACACCATTTTCCTCACTCAGGAGGATCAGGAACTCTTTGGGCTTCAACAACTCAAAGTAGAATCTGGTGAATCCTTTGACTACAAACAAGGTTATGACTTTGCTATCAATGAAATTCACAGTCAGTAGTATAACATTAGAAGCAAGAAAATAATGAGCCTTATACTAAAAACAATTCTGAAAATCAAAATAAAAAGAATGTAGAAGCACCAAAAACAAAAATTTTGCAAATTATCCCAAGGGAATACAAGAAAAATTCCAATCCTTCCAGTCCTAAAAAATTGCAAAGTCCTAAAATTGTTGATATCACTGATGAAGTGGCCCAATCCTCTAAAGATGCATAGAAATATAATACTACAAAAGCCCTTAATTCAGTAAAAACAACAATTCCTGATCCTAAAAAGAGTTTCGCTGATTCTAAATCAACAAATCCTAAAAATGATAATACAAAAACATCTGTTGAAAATTCAAAGTCTGATAAAATCTCTGCTGCCACACAAACTATCCCTAAACAGAGAGTTAAAAACAACAAAACCCAAGAAACTCAGACTGAGAATACTAAGACAACTGAAGATAAAAGTACAACTGTTGAAATTCAAGAAAAACCAACTTAGATAACAGTTAGTAAAGATGAATTACTTCAAATTAGTAAGTTTCAACCCTCATTCAACATTTAGACTGAAATTTCTAAGTTAAAAATACCCATTCCTTTAACAGAATTGATTAAAAATGACTTATAGAAATCAAAAATAACTGAGACTTTGAATATGAATGATGGTGAAGATGCCCTTAATTTGAATGATGATCAACCAAAGTTGATCTTTGGCCCTGATGTAAATAGTAAGCGTTCAGATGGATCAATCCCTCCTTTCTATATCATCCTTACTATTCATGATCAAATTTTACACAACGCTATGTTAGATTTAGAAGCTTCCCACAACTTAATGCCTAAAGTCATCATGGAAACTCTTAATCTAGAAATAACCAGGCCTTATAAATATTTGTTCTCATTTGATTCTAGCAAAGTTAAGTGAATAGGATTGATTAAAGACTTATGTGTGAATTTAGTTTAGTACCCTAGTAAAAGCATGGTTATGGATATTGTAGTAGCTGACATCCAACCAAAGTATGGTATGCTTCTTTCTCACTCATGGGGAGAAAAGTTGCAGGGATCTCTACAATTAGACATGAGCTATGCTACTATATGAGTATTTGGACAACCCAAGAAGCTTTATAGGAAAACATTAATGAAATTCATGGTCAGCAGTGCTGAGAGATCCATAAATTACCCCATTTATTCAACACCAACTGACCTTGACTCTTTCATTTTATGTAACTAGGATAATAATGAAATCCAAACTGAACTGATTGACATAAAGCCAAAGCCAAACAATGACAATATTTTTCATGAAGCCCTTTGGCACTTAGACTTTGATGGCTCTATGAACAAATCAGGAGCAGGAGCTATAGTATGGATCACAAATACTGAGACTAGTCATTTAGAATGACATGCCTTCAAACTTAACTTCAAATGTACCAATAACATGGTAGAGTATGAGACAATTATCTTATGCCTCCAAATCATTAGAAATTTAGGAGGAAAAAAAAAATTAATCATGGGAGATTCGGAATTAATCATAAAAAAAATAAATGCAGAGTATTTTTTTCATAATCCTAGATTGGCCAGATATAGAGATACAACAACTGATTTAACATATGATTTATTAGAATGCAAGTTTTCTTATATACCTAAAAAACACAATATGCAAGCACATTGCCTAGCAAATTTTGCTAGTACATGTAACTTGCCATTTCAATCAACACATAGGTATACTGCTGAGGTTAAACATAGACCAATTATCCTAGACAACCTCAAATACTGGTAGATTTTTTCTCAAGATGAACAGATTTACCATTTCTTAAATAAATGAGGAAGAATTTCAAAATTGTAAGATAGACACCGATTGTAATATAGATTCAGATTTTGATTGTGAAATAAATAACATAGATGTACATAAATTTAACAAACCCACTGTATTTACTCAATCTGACATAGATAACTTAGAGAAGGTAGATATAGAGGAAATCATTGAAGAAGAAATTGACATGCTAGATCCAAAAGATAATTTTTTGCCTAAGGGTTTAACTCCTTTGGAGGACCTTTTTATTCCAATGATGTGCCTAAAAAGCCAAAAATGGAAATAGTCAGGTCTAACATTGAGGAATGTAACATTGGGAAAAAATTAAAACAAAAAATGATTAAACTATCTAAATCTTTACCTCCACAAGAAAAAATAAAAATACATTGAACTTTTAAAGGAATACCAAGATGTGTTTGCCTGGAGTTATGAAGATCTCAAAGCTTATGACACAAACATAATTCAACACAAGATTCCTATAAAAGATGACCAAAAACCATTTAAACAAAAATTGAGGAGGATTAATACTGTCTTATTACCTTTGATAGAAAAGGAAGTAAAACGCATGTATGATGCTCAGATCATTGCACCAATCAGATATTCTGATTGGGTTTCAAACTTAGTACCTAGAAAACAGGTGAAATAAGATTGTGTGTTGACTTTAGGAATCTCAACAAAGTATCTTTGAAGGATAATTACCCTTTACCCAAGATGGACCATATTTTACAAAGGGTAGTTGGTTCCTCTAGAACTTCTTTGTTAGATGGCTTTTCAGGATACAACCAGACTCTTTTCCAGAAGGACAACCAAGCTAAAACAACTTTTACCACTCCTTGGGGCACTTTCATGTATGTGAAAATGCCTTTTCTTTTGATGAATGCAGGAGAAAACTTTCAAAGGGATATGGACATAGCCTTCGCAAAGGAAATACATGACTTCTTGGTTATTTATTTAGATGATATTACTGTATTTTCTAAGTTAGATAATAAACACTTGGATCATTTGAGACAAGTCTTTATTAAATGTAGAAAATTTGGTATATCTTTAAACCCCAAGAAAAGTCTTTTTGGATTAGAGGAAGGTAAGTTACTAGGACACATAATTTCAAAAGAAGTTATTAGGATAGATCCTGCAAGGATAGAAGCCATTCTAAACGTTCATCCACCTAGAAATATCAAAGAGTTACAAGCATTTTTAGGTAAAATTAATTTTTTGAGAAGATTTATTTCTAACTTAGCTGAAATCATCAAAGAACTAAATAACATGCTTAAAAAGGACTCAATCTTAAAATGGACAGTTGAAGAAAAACAGTCATTTGAATCCATTAAACATGTTTTAACAAAAACACCAATCCTAATCAGTCCAGATTTCAAGAAATACTTTATAATTTTTTCATTTTCCTCAGAGCATACCATAGCTACAGTTTCACTACAAAAGAATGCTCGAGGTTTTGAACAGCCCATAGCCTTTTTCAGTAAGACCCTTAGAGATGAACCTCTGAAATATAACATAATGGAGAAACAAGCCTTAGCATTGGTCAAGGCCATAAAAGATTAAAAAATTTCAGAGTTTACATTCTTTACTCCCACATAATTGCTTATGTCCCTAATTCTGTAGTAAAATACATTTTTACTCAGGATGGCCCTGATGGAAGAAGAGGAAAGTGGATTGCCACTATCCTAGAATATGACATAGAGATTAAACCAATTAAACTCATCAAACGACAAGGATTAGCTAGATTGATGGCTAAATCCAATTTCAATGCATTAGATATAAATTTTATTGCTCAGGTTGATAACCAGGAAGAGATGGTGACTCCAATGATTAGTGAAGCCTTTCTAGATTCACCATGGTACTCAGATATTATCTTTGTACTTACAAACTTACAAGCTCCTCTTGGATTAACAAGGACTAAAGCCAAATTTATTAAACTTAAAGCAATGAGATTTTGTATTTTAGATAATGTGCTTTTTTGGAAAGAACAAAGTGGGATATTACTGAACTTTTCACTGAAATCAGAAGCTGACAAAATTCTTGAAGAATTTCAGGCAGGTGACTGTGGAGGGAACCTATATTGGAAAAGTAAAACAGATAAGATTCTTAGAGCTGGTTTCTACAAGCCTACCTTATTTTCTGACGTGAAAAAATTTGTTACTTCATGTCATAAATGTCAAATTTTTGAAGGAAAAAAGAAATTGTTACCTTTACCCCTAAAGCCTATTTCTACTAAAATACCATTTCAACAATGGGGTTTAGAATTCATTGGAGAAATTCACCCCCCATCCTCTGGCAAACATAAGTGGATTTTTACTGCCACAAATTACTTTACCAAGTGGATTGAAGCCATTCCTACCAGCCAACCACTGACACAGTCATTATCTCTTTCATAGAAAACAACCTTTTATCTAGATTTAGATGCCCACAGAAAATAATTACTGATAATGCAGCAACATTTAAATCTAAGAAAATGATTGCCTTCTCTCACAAGTATCATATTACCCTAGGTAACTCTACTGCATACTACCCCCAGGGTAATGGCCTCACTGAATCCTCAAACAATAGCCTTGTAAACATCATTAAAAAATTACTTGAAGATAACAAAAAGACTTGGAATAAAAAGTTAGTCTATGCCTTATGGGCAGATAGACTTACTACCAAAAATTCAATTGGAACTTCCCCTTACCAAATTGTATATGGGATGGATGTAGTTTTTCCATCAGCCTTAGGTGTTCCAGTAATGAAGATCATTCAAGAATCACAAGTGGAACTCAATGATATACAAAGGAGGATAAATCAAACTATTCATCTAAAACAAAGAAGGGAATAATTCTATGAAAAATCTCAAGTCATTCAGGATAAGATCAAGAAAGTTTTTGATACAAGAAGTAAAGAAGATGGCTTTTACATTGGAGATCAAGTGTTAAAATGGGATTCTAGGAGAGAAGAAAAGGCAAGCATGGAAAGTTTCATTTTCTATGGAAGGGACCTTATGTAATTTATGGATATAGGGGTAGCAATGCTTTATTCATCAAAGATTTGGATGGAACAAATATTCAAGAAGGACCAGTTAATGGTAGAATGCTCAAACACTACTATTCTTCTGAGTTAACCAATAGTTAGTCCTAGTTACTTTTTGAATCATTGTAAATATCCGTTGAAGTTTTTATATTGGATTGGATATTTTCATTCCAAAGTTGAAGCCTAGATAGAAGGCCCTAAGATTTGAAGATTAAAATGTCATAAATATGAGTTTTTTCTGAAAACAAAAGACAATTACTAGATCATCAAGGTCAAAATTGAAGGCTACTAGTCTTAGAGTTCTTGAAATTTCACCAGGAAATGCCATCCCCATGTGAAGCGTCTATTAGGGTCCTATAAATATAGGATTTATAATTTGCAATTGACTTCTGATAGTCTTGTAAAATATGTACATACCTTGCTTTATGCAAGTTGTTTTCCCATATTTTGAAAAAAAATAAAAATCAAAAAGAGGGTAAAAGTCCTAAAAGAAAGATCAAAGGACTTAAAAAATATAGACCCCAAAAGAAAAAGATGAAAATAAAACATGAAAGTGTGCAAGTCCAAATTCCACTACTTTTTACTATTTTATAGATGATTATGGCAGAGTGTCAATAAATGCCTTAATCCATGATGAGTTAAACTGTTTAAACTTGACTTGTCATGTTTTCAATTTCCATGTTTTAGATAGTGAATAAAGATTGGTCAGACAGTTTAATCCTAACTAATCAGTAGATAGGTAGATAATAATGAGGAGCTCATCAGTTAATTTTGAGCCCTCATATGAAATAAGGTAGAATTAGATATTTTTTATGCTTTCAAAAAAATAAAATGTTTTAAGGTAGCAAGCTTAAATTCACCTGCTAAAAGGAAGAAAAAATGTTAGAGTAATATTGGGTAGGTAGAAAGAAGTGGGAAAAATCATGTAATATTCATCACCGGGAAAAAAACACTAATTTCCCTTCCCCATTAAGTTTTCAATGTTCTACACTTCCAGTGAAAGAGGCTCAGAGCATTTCTCTGACTTCTGTTGGGACCGAACACAAGGCTTACTGACTGGATAGTGGAAAATGTTTAGTTCTTATAATAAAATCTCCTTTACCATTATTTATCCCTCATTCATACATTTAATTCATTTTCATAAGTAAATACTCTTTATTACTTAATGAAACCTAAAATCCCATTTAATTGACTTCCTTCATTCATAAAGAATACAAAAACCCTCAAAAAACACTTTATCCTAAGTAAATCGGTGAAATCATGAAATAACAAGCTTCGCTTTTATTCATTCACTTTACTTGGTTATTTAGTGTATTTTTGTATTCCATTCCCCTTGTCATATTAACTTTTAACTTATGCTATTAATTCCCTAAAAATACCTTATCCTATCTATATATTTCCCTTTATTTTAAATATCCCCTAAAACCCATAATTATAAAGATTTTTGACCAAAGATATTATCCACATTTTGAATTAAAACCCAAATTATACTCCCTTTGGTCTAAAACTAACCTTAATCAAATACCCCGCCCCCTATGGTGATTAGACCCTTCACTGGTCTAAAAATCATATAATAAAATAAAAAATGTAAATATGGCTTTCATACATATCTTATGTGTTTGAAAACGAAAAAAAAAAAAAAAAACATTGCACTACCCATCACATTTTACCCTAAATATTAAGATAACCTAAGTTTCTCATAAAGGTTCAAACCAGCGCCTTTGTAATACACTTGCCATCCCTCCCCACATAAAATTAACCCAAGGTTAAAGTGTGAAATCACATAACTTAAACCTGTTCCCTTTTTTAATTATTCCCGTTATGGAAAGCCTCATGCTTTATATAAAATTAACCCAAGGTTTTTATGACCCTGCCTCATTCTTCCTTCACCTATATATAAAATTTTTTTATATATATTTCATCATTTAAACCCTCTTAAAACCATATATTATCCCTTACACATAAAGCCCCACTTACACCTTTATCCATTGAAAAAAAAAGTTTTAAACCCTGGTCCCACCATACCTTTCGACCGCAACTTCCAAACAAATAGCGACCATTCACTTCCTTTCCAATGATCCAACGGCACAAGATCCATTTCGCGCTCATAAACTAAATGTCCATCCAAAACCCAAATGGACACAAAATGGGTTGTTTTCACTATTTAGCCTTCTGCGACGTGGAATCCTCTCATAGGATCGTGTTCGTTTCCACAGAAACTGATTACCACCAGAGTCGAACGCGAAAACGACCACTGGTTTCACACTTTGAAAAATCCAAACCGCTCCCGCCTTTTGATAAGACCTGCATTGAATGTGTTAATGATAATTAAAAATCAAAGTTTTAAACCTTTGATATATTATTTCTAATATTTATTTACGCATTCAACTGTGAAAAAATCTCCACCCGACTATGTAAAGAATCCCTTGCCCAAATTGTCGACTCATACCCAGAAAGAAACCTAATTTGACCTCTGATTTCCTATTTGAAGATCAGTAAAGCATTAATCTGCTCCAGCAGACAAAACTAGACCACATTTTGGCTTCGAACCTCTGAAAATCCTTTCGAGCATCCAAATACCTACATTTAAAGGTATTTATCGACAATTAAGGCCTGCAATTTCACAATTTAAACCTTGAATAATATAATTAAGCTTTCAATTAGAAGAATCCACTTGAGGAGATTACCCAATAACACCCAAAAATAGGCCAAATGCTGGCCAATTTTTGCCAGGAAACCTAATTTCCACTGTAAACCTTTTTAAAAGCTAATTTCCTCAATTTTTGATCTCTAAAGATCAATTCCAAAGACAAAAAAAGGTTTCAGGCCTACAAATATCTTAAAAATCCTTTTTACAATCCAAACCATTCAAGAAGCCCTTGTTTTCTATCTTAGCCCAGTTTTTGTCTCTCAGAAGCCTAATTGACCAAAGAGATCACCTGAAATTATCCTTGGCCTATAAATTTCTCAATTCATCCTCTGTTTAAAAGAAATACAACTCTTGCAAAAATTTTCAGCTTGCATTAGTTATTCCAAGATGACCAAAAAGCATATTACAACCAAAACTGGAAGTTTTAAACCAACCGAGCCTGGGGGATCCAAACCTCCTAAATCTGAAGCATCTAAAGCTATGAAATCTACCCCAGCACTTACTGCTAAATCCAATGTGTCAGTAAATCCCCTCCAGCCACCAGTACCTGTTGTGGAAACCATTCCATTGACTGATATGGATTACAATATTGTTGACCCTATGGTAGAATTCAATCTATTGGAAATACATAATTGGTGCTATGATAAATACTTGGATAAAGATGAAATGCCTATTTGGGAGACTCATTTGCCCAAATATGCGGTTTCATTAACCCACCCTGGCCAAGACCTTGTTAGATTATGTCAAAAACATTATGAACCTAACCAGAGGGCCATTGTTAATGCTGACAGAGAGATTATTTTTACCATTACAACAGATTCCATAAATCGAATGTTACAATTACATTCTGATCCTCAATCAGTTCCTCTATCCATAGAAGTATTGACTCAGTTGTACTTAGGCTTGGATTTTCCTAAGAGATTTATGATATTTCAAAATTTTATGCCTTGGCATGTGGATATTCCAAAAATAAAACCTCCTTATTCCACTGCCAAATTTTTTGACGGGTCTAGACACATTATCTCAATGCCATATTTTATACCGGGATACTTCACAAATGGATTCACTGATGAATCCATTCTAGTTTTTCTATCCACCTTATCTCTAAGTCAACCTCCAACGATCATTTTTTATTATGCCAGATTCATAGCAGATAGTATTCATCAGCAATTGACCAAAATTCCCACTGAAGGGGTGTTTGGGTACTTATCATACTTGTTTCACTTATTTTTGTTCTTCCAAGCTGATAATTTTCCAATTTCATTGCAAAAGATGGACTTAGAGGGCAAGCCTCTGTGCATTATCTTCTAGACTTCCTTGCTTAGGAAAGAAGGTAGTAACTTCAGTTATACAGATTTTTCAGACCTATTCCTCCAGCCAACAATGAATATTTTGTACAAAGCAGAGTAGCCTAGAGTAAATGAGTACATGAAAAGAATCTTGTAGTTATCAGAATAGAATAAAATCGGAGATTAGTTTCTTTATGAAAAGCACACAGAGATAAGAATATTTGGATCCAACTTATTACCCTATAATTTTCCAAAATACATGAGCATGGGAATTTTTGCATTGGAATATTTAAGGCAAAGTCTAATTTCTGACTCCATCAAATTCTTAGCTACCAGGAAAAAGACTCAATTCAAGCTAAAAAATCAGGTTGGTCCTTTCATCATAAAAAATATAGAAGCAGAAAAGGAAATCACCAAGATACTAGAAGAGTTTAAATTTCAAGAGTGCTTTCCATGGAACTATGATCCTCAAGGGATCCTGAGCAATTTAAGGGTAAAATGCAAGCTCACACCCTTTATACATGAGCCTAAGCCAGAGATTGAGAAGTTTTCAAATCAAGCAGAATGGGTAGAGAATACATTGAAAGATGCAGCAATCAATATATAAGTAGCAGAAAAAATGGATACTGCATAAGCTACTGTAGTTGCAAAATAGCCAGAGACTTCAACAAAAAGAGGCAAGGCTTAAGGGGAATATACAGTAGAGACCACAACATAAACCAAGTTCAAAATGATTTATAACAATAGACTTAAAATTACTTCAGTTGAAAAAGAAACAGTGATTGAAATTGAAGATACAAATGAGCCAGAGATAAATAATGATGAAGCAACAGTGATAGTCAAGGAAACTCTTGCAAAGATTGAAAAAGATCAAACAACAGCTAAAGATAATACTCAAATGATTGAAAAACCACAAAATATGGAGGCCTCTTCCTCACAAATAGTTGAGGAAAAAGACTTAGATATCAAAGAAAAGTATGAGAAAATAAAGAAAAAGAACGAGGAGATCAAGACTGAGATATACTCTCAATTCCTAGAGAAAAAACGAAGGAATCAAAATAGGCTATTGACAACCTTTTATTATTCTACAAACAAGATGATTATGTCTTTTTTGCAACCAACTACTTCAGCACCAAAGACAGTGGCAGATTATAAAAATATGGACTTTGACGTAGACACTGAAAGCATTCATGAGCTAGACCAAACAGAATTCCACAGACACGGCTCTGAGATGCTATATTCAACTGTTGTGACAAAGGCAGTGAGTGCTACCGAGTTGCCAAGTACTATTTTAAATATGCAGGACAAAATGAAGCTAGATAAGGCATCTCTTTATGCCAAAGATCTAAGGATTAAAAACTTAGAAGATTTAGTTTTGCGGGTGGGATATGATCCCTCAAATGTTTAAGCAGCTGAATTGTTGATAAAGAAGAAAAATGATGACATTGCAGCTTTGAGGAAACAACTTAAGTTTCCTCAAAGTGAGCACCCTCAAAACAAAGAAATACTTCAGGATTAGACTGAAAAGTAAGAGACAATGAAATTGATCCTCCAATTAACTGCTCAGATCAAAGGAATGGAGACACAAATGGATAAGCTTGTTAAGAGAAAGAAACTGTGAAGGAAAATGATGCTCCTATTATTCCTACAGTTATACTAGTGATTACCATAGCTGTGGCTTCCACTTTGGGAGAAAAATTAGCAGCTAAATAACCATTGGCAATTGCAGTGTCAATACATTCAACTACTACTTCAGCTACATATTCTTCTACAACATAGGTTCAGCAAACATACGGAGTAGGTCAAATTGTGAAAGCTATGGAGGAAATTTCCTTGAAAACTAATGAGATCAATAGCTTAAAAAAGATGATACAAAGCCTTGAAGCTACCAATAAGACAACATTAATAACTGCTAAAAATCATGAGCAGAAAGCAGTAAGACTTCGAGAACAAATCAAAGGCCTACAAAAATAATTAACCTTTACTGAACAGATTTCCTACATAAAGAATCATCTTTGGAAAAATATAATTGAAGCCATACACTCTCAATGGCCTTCAATTTAGGTCATCTATGAGTAGAGAGATTTACTATTAGCAGCCCAGACTAAGATTCAGAAAACCAAGGATGAGTTAACTGATAAGCCAGCTCAAGCTTTAAAACTCATCACATTCTTGAAAAACAAGAATAGAGTAGAATTGGAGGAATTACAAGTATTGGACCGAACTAAAACAATATTACAGATCAAAAAGGTTGTGACCAAGAAAAAATTGATGAACAATCTAGAAGAGAAATGTGAATCAATTAACATTTCTATAACAATTTTTTTGGCAAATTACACTAATTTGAGCCAGAGGGGCCTGCCAGATATCCATGTATTCAATGAAAAAATGATGGCCTAGAAGGATTATGATAAGAAAATAAGGGAATTTTCCAAGGAACAAGTCAACAAGTCATTTCCATAGGGCACCTCCACAGGAAAAGTCCTTCTACAACATTTCGAAGATTTGTTCTTTTTGCAACATGAGATTAAACATCTCATTGTGTTCAAGCCCACCTTTTCCAGGTACACAGAGGCCGATGAGAATTTTAGAAAGCTTAAGAATGTTAAAATTCCAAATGAAGAGCAGTGGCAAACATTCACTGATTTAATGTAATAGTGAGAGGTAAAACAATGAAGAAAATTACATTAAAAACAGTAAAAAAGAAACAATGAAATAAAGAGACAGTCTGCCGATTTTTTACTGCTGAAAGACATATTTTATAGCAATAAACAGTAGAAATATCAGTCAAAAGTGTATCAGCGTTAAAGAGTATCAGATAAAATAAAGAGTATCATCTAAGGCAACTCAAATGAAGATATTTTCTAAGCATCCAACAAGCAGGACAACCAATCAATAAAAAGATCCTTGTTAGATAAAGAAGTTCTATTTATTTTGGATAAGAGGACAACTTGTTGATTTGTTAAGCAGCTGTCCCTTTTATTTTGTAAAGATATATTCTATTTCTTAAAGATATTCCTAGATTTCTCCTAGGATATTTTTAATAAAATTTTGTATAAATACTTCTCCATTAGAAGTATTCAGTGCGGAATAAACTTGCTAGACTTACTATAGAATTTTTGCTGAAACATTGGAGGCTATCATGTGTTGATTTCGAAGTAGCAGACTGGACAAAGCTAAATTGGCATCATAATTCAGGATCCCTGTGATAAGCTGAGGAGTGAAGTACTCTCTTATTATCATTGTTTTCTTTTCTGAGTTTCATGCAATTCATTATATGTTTGTTCAATCTAAATGTGTAATTAGGAATATTACTACAGGACTAGTCTAATGCTCCATGTTTTTAACTAGTTACCATTTCAATGTTTTCTACTAATTTATGGTGTTAGGAATCATTCATTGCTCCTACTCCCGTTTGACCCCTACCTCATTCTTCCATTTTCCAGATCAAAGGGTTCTTCATTGCCCTTTATCCCAATCATACCATTTCACCAAAAAACACTTTCCCCAAATCTCTCAGTGTTAGCTATCTTACCCTGAATATATTTTAACCTTTTTGGCCTTGACTTCTAGTGCTGCTAGCTAGATTTAGACTCCATAGCCCAATGGACAAGTAGATCTCTCTCTATTTCACCTCTAAGTGATTTTTTCCCACCAAAAATTTTAAAACCAAAACCAATTGTTCTATCATAACTAGCCTAAAACATAGATTAAAAATAAAGATAAATCTTAAAGAGAGAGCCCTCTCTGAACTTTAGGAAGGCTAGATCCTAGAGTTCCAAGTAGGTTTGTGGTTACCTCTACTGTTCTTTGACTAAAAACTCAAATCCCACAACTTAAGAAATTACTAGAGTGATAACAGAGAAAAAGGTTTAGGCTAATAAATGTCTTTTGAAAGCTCCTTAGTCATGTTTGTTCTTCACTGTCTTAATGTTTTCCTCTGCTAGGATATTTTAGAGAATTCTTAATTGCTGTCTAGAACCCCTATGCTTGTTCATTTCATAAATAGTTCAATACAGTTGGTCTCAAGAATGATTTATGGTTTTCACTGCTTACTTGCTACCACTTAAACACTATTTCTGAAGTCTCTCTTCAAAGTTCCATTGTTTAAAGTCTGCCAAAGAGTTTTTGTTCCGATCATACCCTTTGTACTTGCTGAAACAATTGTTTTGAATATCTTTATAGCTGTAATCAAATATTTCTAGGAGTTCCCTCTTCTATGAATGCAGTTGTGTGTGAATCTTGAATGTTTTCTTATCCTTGAAGGTGGAATCACTAGAAGTTAAATGGGTTTCTCGCCTTCTATATTTCATTGGAAAATTTTGTCTTGAAATTATTATTTACTGAAGTGTGGTTTGTAGAATTTATGGTTATCCATGTCTATTGAATGCCTCTTTATGTTCAGATAATTTTTTAAGTCCCTTTGTTGAGGATTACATATAATTAAGGATTCTTAATTTCCCTTAGTTCTACTTTTCATTCTAAACCATTGATGTTCATTCCATTCCACCTGAAAGACCTTAAAGATCCACTGGCCAAGTTAGATTTTCCCTATGATACTTCTCGATCCATTCATGAACTTGTTATAATTTCCACTTGACTCCATTGCCCAATGACTTAGATATTTCCCCATTCTACCTATGTTGCCTAGATCATCACGCCCAACCAAACAATCAAACAAACTCATGCTTAATAACTAGCCTAAAATCAAAGCCTTTAAAAGAAAAAACTTTTATTTTTGCAAACAATTCAAAGGTCCCTCTCTAAGACTAGGAAGGCTAGGTCCTAGAACTCTAAAGACTGGTTTTGATGTTTCCTTGTCACTTGGTATACCAATCTGCCAAATCACATGACCACAACATATTAGCGATCATGGTGGGACCATCTGAGTAAGTACCAAACCTACATATCCTTAAGCATTCAGAAGCCCTTATTACAAAAGAATATCCAGTGAACCATAGCTATCTTCAAGCACTATCAACACAATGGTGATCATGATAGGACCTTTCTGAATAAGTGGCAATCTAAGTACACCTTAGGATTCTAGAAGACCCCCATCAAACCTTGAAGAAATTAGCTAATAAGCCATAGAGTATACTCTGTTTGTCTTACCATCTTAGCTAAATGATGAATCAAGTATAGGAAACTCTCAAAAACCATAGAACTATATAAAAACTCAGAAAACCCAAAACATTTTCTGATTGGTCTTCAAAATACTTATTGGTGGTGGACCATAAAACACTTTACCTTCAAAAAAGCTAAAAATTTCCACCTGGCGACTCCACTAGCCCCAGTAGGCCTATTACTCCACTAGGACTCCAGACTTCCTTAGGATTGTGTTAACCAGCCCTAGCGAATTTTAGAAGCCTAGTCCCATATTCTAGAAGTTCACTAAACACTAAGAGAGGTCAACACTTTTTGAAAAATAGTCCTAAAAACTTTCAACCTCTCCAAATTTTGAAGTTGAAATCTGGCTTCACATAGGATCTATACCATATCACATCCAAACCCTAATCCTCCTAAACCCTATTTCTACTAAAATTCCATTTCAACAATGGGGTTTAGAATTCATTGGAGAAATTCACCGCCATCCTCTGGCCAACATAATTGGATTTTTACTGCCACAGATTACTTTACCAAGCGAATTGAAGCCATTCCTACCAAACAAGCCACTGACACAGACATTATCTCTTTCATAGAAAACGACCTTTCATCTAGATTTGGATGCCCACAGAAAATAATTACTGATAATGCAGCAGCATTTAAATATAAGAAAATAATTTCCCTCTCTCACAAGTATCATATTACCCTAGGTCACTCTACTGCGTACTAACCCCAGGGTAATGGCCTAGTTGAATCCTCGAATAAAATCCTTGTAAACATCATTAAAAAATTACTTGAAGACAACAAAAGGACTTGGAATAAAAATTTAGTATATGCTTTATGGGCAGATAGACTTACTACCAAAAAGTCAATTGGAACTTCCCCTTACCAAATTACATATGGGATGGATGCAGTTTTTCCATCATCCTTAGGTGTTCCAGTAATGAATATCATTCAAGAATCACAAGTGGAACTCAAGGATATACAAAGGAGAATAAATCAAACTATTCATCTACAACAAACAAAGGAAGAATTCTATGAAAAATATCAAGTCATTCAGATTAAAATCAAGAAAAGTTTTGATAAAAGAAGTAAAGAAGATGACTTTTACATTGGATATAAAGTGTTAAAATGGGATTCTAGGAGAGAAGAAAAAGGCAAGCATGGAAATTTTGACTTTCTATGGAAGGGACCTTATGTAATTTATGGATATAGGGGTAACAATGCTTTCTTCATCAAAAGTTTGGATGGAATAGCTATTCAAGAAGGACCAGTTAATGGTAGAATGCTCAAACACTATTATTCTTCTGAGTTAACCAATAGTTAGTCCTACTTATTTTTTACATTATTGTAAATATCCATTGAATTTTTTAGATTGGATTGGATATTTTCTTTCCAAAGTTGAAGCCCAGAGAAAAGGCACTAAGCTTTGAAGAGTAAAATGTCATAAATTTGAGTTTTTGCAGAAAACAAAAGACAATTACTGGATCATCAAGGTCAAAATTGAAGGCTACTAGTCTTAGAGTTCTTGACATTTCACCAGGAAATGCCATCCCCATGTGAAGCTGTTGTTAGGGTCCTATAAATATAGGATTCATAATTTGGAATTGAATTATGATAGTCTTGTAAAATATGTACATACCTTGCTTTCTGCAAGTTGTTTTCCCATATTTTGAAAAAAATTAAAAATTAAAATTAAAAATTAAAAAGAGGGTAAAAGTCCTAAAAGAAAGATCAAAGGACTTAAAAAATATAGACCCAAAAAGAAAAAGATGAAAATAAAACATGAAAGTGTGCAAGTCCAAATGCCACTACTTTTGACTTTTTTACAGATGATTATGGCAGAGTGTCAATAAATGCCATAATCCATGATGAGTTAAACTGTTTAAACTTAACTTGTCATGTTTTCAATTTCCATGTTTTAGATAGTGAATAAAGATTGGTCAGACAGTTTAATCCTGACTAATCAGTAGATAGGTAGAGAATAATGAGGAGCTCATCAGTTTAATCTTAGCCCTCTGATGAAATAAGGTAGAATTAGATAGTTTTAATGCTTTGAAAAAAATAAAATGTTTTAAGGTAGCAAGCTTAAATGCACCTGCTAAAAGGAAGAAAAAATGTTGGAGTAATATTGGGTATGTAGAAAGAAGTGGGAAAAATCATGTAATATTCATCACCAGGCAAAAATCACTAATTCTCCTTCCCTAGTAAGTTTTCAATGTTCTACACTTCCAGTCAAAGAGGCTCAGAGCATTTCTCTGACTTCTGTTGGGACCGGACCCAAGGCTTAATGACTGGATAGTGGAAAATGTTTAGTTCTTATAATAAAATCCCCTTTACCATTATTTATCCCTCATTCATACATTTAATTCATTTTCATAAGTAAAGACTCTTTCTTACTTAATGAAACCTAAAATCCCATTTAATTGACTTCCTTCATTCATAAAGAATACAAAAACCCTCAAAAAACACTTTATCCTAAGTAAATTGGTGAAATCATGAAATAACAAGCTTCGCTTTTATTTATTCACTTTACTTGGTTATTTAGTGTATTTTTGTATTCCATTCCCCTTGTCATATTAACTTTTACCTTATGCTATTAATTCCCTAAAAATACCTTATCCTATCTATATATTTCCCTTTATTTTAAATATCCCCTAAAACCCATTATTATAAATATTTTTGACCAAAGATATTATGCACATGTTGAATTAAAACCCAAATTATCTCCCTTTAGTCTAAAACTAACCTTAATCAAATACCCTGCCCCCTATGGTGATTAGACCCTTCACTGGTCTAAAAATCGTATAATAAAATAAAAAATGTAAATATGGCTTTCATACATATCATATGTGTTTGAGCGCGAAAAAAAAAAACATTGCACTACCCATCACATTTTACCCTAAATATTAAGATACCCTAAGTTTTTTATAAAGGTTCAAACCAGCACCTTTCTAATACACTTGCCATCCCTCCCCACATAAACTTAACCCAAGGTTAAAGTGTGAAATCACATAACTTAAACATGTTCCCTTTTTTAATTATTCCCATTATGAAAAGCCTCATGCTTTATATAAAATTAACCCAAGGTTTTTATAACCTCGACTCATTGCGCCTTCACCTATATATAAAACTTTTTTATATATATTTCATCATTTAAACCCTATTAAAACCATATATTATCCCTTATACATAAAGCCCCACTTACACCTTTATCCATTGAAAACAAAAGTTTTAAACCCCAGTCCCACCATACCTTTCTACCGCAACTTCCAAACAAATCGCGACCATTCGCTTCCTTTCCAATGATCCAACGGCATAAGATCCATTTCGCGATCATAAATGAAACATCCATCCAAATCCCAAACAGACACGAAATGGGTTTTTTTCACTATTCAGCCTCCTACGACGTGGCATCCTCTCATAGGATCACGTTCGTTTCCACAGAAATTTCTTACCACCAGAGTCAAACGCGAAAACCACCGCTGTTTTCACACTTTCAAAAATCCAAACCACTCCCGTCTTTTGATAAGACCTGCATTGAATGCGTTAATGATAATTAAAAATCAAAGTTTTAAACCTTTGATATACTATTTCTAATATTTATTTATGCATTCAACTGTGAAAAAAGCTCCACCCTACTGTGTAAAGAATCCTTTTCCCAAATTGTCAACTTATACACAGAAAGAAACCTAATTTGACATGTGATTTCCTATTTGAAGATCAGTAAAGCATTCCTATGCTCCAGCAGATAGAACCAGACCACATTTCAGCTTTGAACATCCGAAAATCCTTTCGAGCATCCAAATACCTACATTTAAAGGTATTTATCGACAATTAAGGCCTGCAATTTCACAGTTTAAACCTTGAATAATATAATTAAGCTTTAAATTAGAAGAATCCACTGGAGGAGATTACCCAAAAACGCCCAAAAACAAGCCAAACCCTAGCTAATTTTTTCCAGGAAACCTAATTTCCATTGTAAACCTTTTTAAAAGCCAATTTCCTCAATTTGTGACCTCTAAAGATCAATTCCAAAGACAAAAAAGGGTTTCAGGCCTACAAATATCTTAAAAAATCCGTTTTACTGTCCAAACCATTCAGGAAACCCTTCTTTCCTGTCTTAGCCCAGTTTTATCTCTCAGAAGCCTAATTTATCAAAGAGATCACCTAAAATTATCCTTGGCCTATAAATTGCTCAATTCATCCTCTGTTTAAAAGAAATACAACTCTTGCAAATAGTTTCAGCTTGCATTAGTTATTCCAAGATGATGAAAAAGCAGATTACAGCCAAAACTGGAGGTTCTAAACCAACCAAGCCTGGGGGATCCAAACCTCCTAAATCTGAAGCATCAAAAGCTATCAAACCTACTCCAGCACTTATTGCTAAATCCACTGTGTCAGTAAATCCCCTCCAGCCATTAGTACCTACTGTGGAAACCCTTCCATTGACTGATATGGATTACAAGATTGCTGACCCTGTGGTAGAATTCAATCTATTAGAGATACATAATTGGTGTTATGATAAATACTTGGATAAAGACGAAATGCCTATTTAGGAGACTCATTTTCCCAAATATGTGGTTCCATTAACCCACCCTGGCCAAGACCTTGTTAGATTATGTCAAAAAAATTATGAACTTGACCAGAGGTCGATTGTCAATGCTGACAAAGAGATTGTTTTTACCATTACAGTAGAGTCCATAAATCAAATGTTACAATTACATTATGATCCTCAATCAGTTCCTCTATCCATAGAAGTATTGACTCAGTTGTACTTAGGCTTGGATTTTCCTAAGAGATTTATGATATTTCAGAATTTTATGCCTTGCCATGTGGATATTCCAAAAATAAACCCTCCTTATTCCACTGCCAAATTTCCTAAAGGGTCTAGACACATTATCTCAATGCTATCTTTTATACTGGGATACTTCACAGATGGATTCACTAATGAATCGAATCTAAGTTTTCTATCCACCTTATCTCTAGGTCAACCTCTAGCAATCATTTTTTATTATGCCAAATTCATAGCAGATAATATTCATCATCAATTGACCAAACTGCCCACTGAAGGGGTGTTTAGGTACTCATCATACTTGTTTCACTTATTTTTGTTCTTCCAAGCTTATAATTTTCTAATTGCATTGCAAAATATGGAATTAGAGGGCAATCCTCTGTCCATTATCTTCTAGACTTCCTTGCTTAGGAAAGAAGGCAGTAACTTCAGTTATACAGAATCCTATTCCTCCAACCAACAATGAATATATTTTGCAAAGCAGAGCAGCCTAGAGTAAATGAGGACATGAAAAGAATCTTGCAGTTATCAGAATAGAATAAAATGGGAGACTAGTTTCTTTATGAAAAGCACACAGAGATAAGAATATTTGGATCCAACTTATTACCCTATAAGTTGCCAAAATACATGAGCATGAGAATTTCTACATTGGAATATTTAAGGAAAATTCTAAATTTTGACTCCATCAACTTCATATCTGCCATGAAAAAGAGTCAATTCAAGCTAAAAAATTAGGTTGGTCCTTTCATCATAAACAACAGAGAAGCAGAAAAGTAAATCACCAAGATACTAACAAAGTTTAAATTTCAGGAGAGCTTTCCATGGAACTATGATCCTCAAGGGATCCTGAGCAATTTAAGGGTAAAATGCAAGCTCACACGCTTTATACATGAGCCTAAGCTAGAGATTGAGAAGTTTACAAATCAAGCAGAATGGGTAGAGAATACATTGAAAGATGCAGCAATCAATATAGAAGCAGCAGAAAAAATGGATACTACACAAGCTATTGTAGTTGCAAAACAGCCAAAGACTTCAACAAAAAGAGGTAGGGATGAAGAGGAATATACAACAAAGACCACAACAGAAACCAAGTTCAAACTGATTTATAACAAGAGGCCTAAAATTACTTCAGTTGAAAAAGAAATGGTGATTTAAATTGAAGATACAAATGAGCCAGAGATAAATAATGATGAAGCAGTAGTGATAGTCCATGAAACTCTTGCAGAGATTGAAAAAGATAAAACAATAGCTAAAGATGATACTCAGATGATTGAAAAACCACAAAATATGGATGCCTCTTCTTCACAAACAGTTGAGGAAAAAGACTTAGATATCAAAGAAAAGTATAAGGAAATAAAGAAAACTAATGAGGAGATCAAGATTGAGATATACTCTCAATTCCTCAAGAAAAAACCAAGGAATCAAAATAGGCTAGTTACAACCTTTGATTATTCTACAAACAAGATGATTATTTCCTTTTTGCAACTGACTACTTAGCACCAAAGACAGTGGCAGATTATAAAAAGATGGAGTTTGAGGTAGACACTGAAAACATTCATGAGCTAGATCAAATAGAATTCCACAGACACAGCTCTGAGATGCTATATTCAACTGTTGTGACAAAGGCAATGAGTGCTACCAAGTTGCAGAATAGTATTTTAAATATGCATGACCAAATGAAGCTATATAAGGCATCTCTTTATGCCAAGGATCTAAGGATTAAAACCTTAGAAGATTTAGTTTTGGAGGTGGGATATGATCCCTCAAATGTTCAAGCAGTTGAATTGTTGATAAACAAGAAAAATGATGACATTGCAGCTTTGAGGAAACAACTTAAGCTTCCTCAAAGTGAGCACCCTCAAACCAAAGAAATGCTTCGGGATCAGACTGAAAAAGAAGAGATGATGAAATTGATCCTCCAATTAACTTCTCTGATCAAAGAAATGGAGACACAAATGGATCAGCTTGTTAAGGAGAAAGAGACTGTGAAGGAAAATGATGCTACTATTATTCCTACAGTTATACCTGTGATTACCACAGCTGTGGCTTCCAATTTGGGAGAAAAATTAGCACCTAAAGAACCACTGTAAACTACAATGCCAGTACATTCAGCTACCACTTCAACCACAGATTCTTCTACAACACAGGTTCAAGAAACAGATGGAGCAGGTCAAATTGTGAAAGCTATGGAGGAAATGTCCTTGAAAACCAATGAGATCAATAGCTTAAAAAAGATGATACAAAGCCTTGAAGCTACCAACAAGACAACATTAATAACTGCCAAAAATCATTAGCAGAAAGTAGTAAGACTTGGAGAACAAATCAAAGGCCTACAAAAAGAATTAACCTTTACTGAACAGATTGCCTACATAAAGAATAATATTTGGAGAAATATAATTAAATCCATACACTCTCAATGGCCTTCAATTCAGGTCATCTATGAGCAGAGAGATTTACTATTAGAAGCCCAAACTGAGATTCAGAAAACCAAGGATGAGTTAACTAATAAGCCAACTCAAGCTTTAAAACTCATCACATTCTTGAATAGAAAGAATAGAGCAGAATTGGAGGAATTACAGGTATTGGGCCGAACTGAAACAATATTACAGATCAAAAAGGTTGTGACGAAGAAAAAATTGATGAACAATCTAGAAGATAAATGTGAATCAATGAACATATCTATAACAATTTTTTTGGAAAAATACACTAATTTTAGACAGAGGGGCCTATCAGATATCCATGTCTTCAATGAAAAATTGATGGCCCAGAACGATTATGATAAGAAAATAAGGGAATTTTCCAAGGAACAAGTCAACAAGTCATTGCCACAGGGCACCCCCACGGGAAAATTCCTTCTGCAACATTTTGAAGATTTGTTCTTTTTGCAACATGAGATTAAACATCTCTTTGTGTCCAAGCCCACCTTTTCTAGGTACACAGAGGCCGATGAGAATTTTAGAAAGATTAAGAATGCTAAAATTCCAAATTAAGAGCAATGGAAAACATTCATTGATTTAATGTAACAGTGAGAGGTAAAAAAGTGAAGAAAATTACATTAAAAATAGTAAAAAAGAAATAGTGAAATAAAGAGACAGTATACTGATTTTTTACTGCTGAAAGACATATTTTACAGTAGTAAACAGTAAAAATATCAGTCAAAATTGTATCAGTGTTAAAGAGCAATGTTAAAGAGTATTAGATAAAAGAAATACTATCAGCTAAGGCAACTCAAATGAAGATATTTTCTAAGTAGCCAGCAAGCAGGACAACTAATCAATAAAAAGCTCCTTGTTAGATAAAGTAGTTCTATTTATTTTGGGTAAGAGGACAACTTGCTAATTTGTTAAGTAGTTGTCCCTCTTATTTTGTAAAGATATTTTCTATTTCCTAAAGATATTCCTAGATTTCTCCAAGGATATTTGTAATAACATTTTGTATAAATACTTCTCTATTAGAAGTATTCAGTGTGGAATAAATGTGCTAGACTTACTATAGACTTTTTGCTGAAACATTGGAGGCTATCATGTGTTGATTTCAAAGTAGCAGACTGGACAAAGCTAAATTGGCATCATAATTCAGGATCCCTGCGATACGCTGAGGAGTGAAGTACTCTCTTCTTGTCATTGTTTTCTTTTCTGAGTTTCATGCAATTCATTATATGTTTGTTCAATATAAATGTGTACTTAGGAATATTACTACAGGAATAATCTAATGCTCCCTGTCTTTAACTAGTTACCATTTCAATGTTTTCTACCGATTTCCGGTGTTAGGAATCCTTCATTGCTCCTACTCCCGTTTTACCCCTACCTCATTCTTCCATTTTTCAGATCAAAGAATCCTTCATTGCCCCTTATGTCGATCATACCATTTCACCAAAAAACACTTTCCCCAAATCTCTGAGGGCTATCTATCTTGCCCTAAATATATTTGTACCATTTTGGCCTTGAATTCTAATGCTGCTAGCTATATTTAGACTCCATATCCCAATGGACAAGTAGATCTCTCTCTAGTTTACCTCTAAGTGATTTTTTACCACCAAACCTTTTAAAACCAAAACCAATTGTTCTATCATAACTAGCCTAAAACATAAATCAAAATCAAAGATAAATCTTAAAGAGAGAGCCCTCTTTGAACTTTATGAAGGCTAGATCCTAGAGTTCCAAGTAGGTTTTTGGTTACCTCTATTGTTCTTTGACTAAAAACTCAAATTCCACAACTTAAGAAATTACTAGAGTGATAACATACTAGCGACCATACATGGGACTAACCAATCTCCATCTTAAATTTAGTCTTGAAGGAAGATCTTTAAATTATCTTTTTTACTTTAAGATTATTTTTATAGGTTGTGGGTATTCAAAAAATTCATTCTGGCTTCTAGGAAAACCTACTATACCAGGTCTAATTTGGATCCTAACCCTGCAGTTATAGTAGATAACCCAGATCAGATTAGTAAAACGAAAAAACAAATTGTCAATTTAGAAACTAAAGTACCATTAAGAAAAGCCAATTCTTTACCCAAAGAGTTAGAGAGCTTAACTAATATTGATTTTGATTTGAAGTTTGAATATTCATTGTTTAAAAATAAATCTGAAATTGATTTGAAAGATACTATTATAGATCCTGTTTTTGTTTCATTTTTGAATGCAAAACAGAAAAATATTTCAATAGGAATAAAATCAAGTAAATATGAATATCAAAGTCAAATAGAAAAGATTAATGTTACATTGATTAAAGATATTGATGAAGCTATTGAATTAGCCCATTTATTGTCTTATATTAAGCCTTCAGTTTATCAATTGCATACAACCATAATTCCAGCAGCAGATTCAACTTTGTATGGTGTCACCTCATTTTTAGATTCCACTGCAAGTTCATCCATAGATCAATTCTTTCCTAGATTTCCATTGCAGCCCAGGAAATTATTTCCAACATCCACCTCATCCACTAAATCCACTAGTTTCCATTAAGATTTCATAAGCACAACATCTTTATTTCCAACCAATTCCATATATATACAAGCCTCTTTACCCAGCTCTTCAACTACAACTTTCAGCACATCTTCTACCATATCCAGCACTATCCCTGCCACTACTGTCATACCTCCCAGCCCAGCAAAACTTCAAGCCATGGCTACTAGATATGCTCCTCCTTTTTTGCCCCAAAACCTCCATGACATGCCCCAGGATTATCAAAAAAATGTACCACTGTTTGATGGTGTTTCACAATACACAGTGCAACAACATGTAATTAAAATGACTGATTTTTGTGAAATCTACTAAATAGATGATTCAGATGTCCAAATGAGATTTTTTTCCCAGAGTTTAACAGGAGAGGATAATAAATGGTTTAAAAATTTAGCTGCTGGTAGTGCAATAGATTTAGCTGCATTTCATAGAGTATTTTTAAATAAATGGGAATGAAAAAAGAACCCCCTTCAAAGTTTGTCTGAGTTTGATGCCAAGAAAAGATCCCCTATTGAGTTTGTTTAGGATTACTGCATAAGATACAACAGTGTCTATAACACAATACCTGTAAATCTTAAACCCACACCTTACTCTGTATTGCTCAAATTCCCTGATGGACTTGATGAAGATATGGCATATCTGTTAAGGGAAAGAGATGCACAAACTTTATAATAGATGCAATTAGATGTTTTTAGTGTAGAAATCAACATTTTAGCTAAGAAATCCAGACTTAGAAATGAAAGGAGAGTTACAATTAAAGAAGAAACTTCAAATTCATATGCTAAATTGGAATTATTTGGTAAAACTTTAGAAAGAGTGGTTGATAGATTAGATAATATTGAAAGAAAACCTTCATGGGATAATCAACCTCATATTAGAAATCCCAATTTCAGAAAAAACAATAATACTGGAAAAGCTAAGGAAGCAGCTCTAGACCAAAACATTAGGCCCCCATTCCAAGAGATTTATGCTGAAAGTTCTCAAAATAATGATGAATATGAGGATAACATCAATCTTATAATGGATATAGGTGAACACAACACCATTTTCCTCACTCACGAGGATTAAGAACTCTTTGAGCTTCATCAACTCAAAGTAGAATCTGGTGAATCCTTTGACTACAAAAAAGGTTATGACTTTGCTATCAATGAAATTTACAGTCAGTATAACCTTATAAGAAAGAAAAATAATGAGCCTTCTACTAAAAACAGTTCTCAAAATCAAAATAAAAAGAATGTAGAAGCACCAAAAACAAAAATTTTGCAAATTCTCCCATGGGAAAAGAAGCAAAATTCCAATCCTTCTAGTCCTAAAAAATTGCCAAGTCCTAAAAATTTTTATATCACTGATGAAGTAGCCAAATCCTGTATATATGCACAAAAATCTAATACTACAAAAGCCCCTAATTTAGTGAAAACAACAATTCTTGAACCTAAAAAAAGTTCTGCTGATTCTAAATCAGCAAATCCTAAAACTGATAATACAAAAATATCTGTTGAAAATTCAAAGTCCGATAAATCTTTGCTGCCACACAAACTGTCCCTGAACAAAGAGTTAAAAACAGCAAAACCCAAGAAACTCAGACAGAGCATACTAAGACAAATAAATATAAAAGTACAACTGTTGAAATTTGTTGAACACCTAATCCTCCATGGGTAGGTCTGGAAGACAAAAAGTCACAATGGAGTCCAAGTGACCTTGGAATGTGAAACCAATAGTCACACCATTGTACTATAAATGTGCATCTTTGTATAATGGATAATAAGGAGCTACATGCTTATCCTTCTATTGTGTGTGTTGTGTGTGTTTATCTTTCTCACACACCATGTGTGTGTTTAACATGGTATCAGAGCTAATACGTTCATAACTATCTCAACCTTGAGTGAGCCATTTGTTTTTATGGCTTGTGCATATCTACAAAAATTTTGGTCATTTTTGCAGCACTTAGAGATTTTCTACAACAGTTCTTTTTGCCGCATTCATCAATCTTCTACATAATTTAGAAATTTGTTTTGAAGAAGAACAACATTGTGCATCTTGGTGTCGCAGGTTTTCTAACTGCTCCTTCCAATTCTACAAATTTTCTTGCAAATTTCTGCTGCCTACTTTTAATATCTGCATTTTGGAGAGCTACTAGAAAATATTATTTAAAGAATATTTTTGAGTTTTTACAGGAAATGTTTTTGCAATTTCTTCTCATTATTCTGCAATTTCTGCAAGATCTTTTACTCCTCTACAGCTGTTTTTTTACTGTTCTAATAATAATAATAATAGTAATAATAATAATAATAAATATATACATTTTCGGCCTTCATCCCTCTGCAACTCAGCCTTCACGACCTGCACATACTACCCATCTAAAAATGAGGTGACACCATACTATAGTTAAAATTGCCTAGCAACTTTTGCTAGTACATGTAACTTGCCATTTCAACCAACACATATGTATACTATTGAGGTTAAACATAGATCCATTATCCCAAACAGCCTCAAATACTGGCAGATTTTTTTTCTCAAGATGAACAAATTTACCATTTCTTAAATAATGAGGAAGAATTTCAAAATTGTAAGATAGACACCGATTGATTCAGATTTTGATTGTGAAATAAATAACATAGATGTACATAAATTTAACAAACCCACTGTATTTACTCAATCTGACATAGATAACTTAGAGAATGTAGATATAGAGGAAATCATTGAAGAAAAAATTGACATGTTAGATCTAAAAGATAATTTTTTGCCTAAGGGTTTAACTCCTTTGGAGGACCTTTTTGATTCCAATGATGTGCCTAAAAAGCCAAAAAATGGAACTAGTCAGGTCTGACATTGAGGAATGTAACATTAGGACAGAATTAAAACAAAAAATGATTAAACTGTGTAAATTTTTACCTCCACAAGAAAAAGAAAAATACATTGAACTTTTAAAGGAATACCAAGATGTGTTTGCCTGGAGTTATGAAGATCTCAAAGCTTATGACACAAACATAATTCAACACAAGATTCCTATAAAAGATGACCAAAAACCATTTAAACAAAAATTGAGGAGGATTAATCCTGTCTTGTTACCTTTGATAGAAAAGGAAGTAAAACACATGTATGATGCCCAGATCATTGCACCAATCAGATATTTTGATTGGGTTTCAAACTTAGTACCTACAAGAAATAAAACACGTAAAATAAGATTGTGTGTTGACTTTAGGAATCTCAACAAAGTATCTTTGAAGGATAATTACCCTTTACCCAATATGGACCATATTTTACAAAGGGTAGTTGGTTCCTCTAGGATTTATTTGTTAGATGGTTTTTCAGGATACAACCAGATTCTTGTCCAGAAGGAAGACCAAGCTAAAACAGATTTTACCACTCCTTGGGGAACTTTCATGTATGTGAAATTCCTTTTGGTATGATGAATGCAGGAGAAACCTTTTAGAGGGCTATGGACATAGCCTTTGCAAAGGAAATACAAGACTCCTTGGAAATACATAATTTTTTGAGAAGATTTATTTCTAACTTAGCTGAAATCATCAAAGAACTAAATAACATGCTTAAAAATGACTCAATATTAAAATGGAAAGTTGAAGCAAAACAATCATTTGAATCCATTAAACATGCTTTAACAAAAACACCAGTCCTAATCAGTCTAGATTTCAAGAAAGACTTTATAATTTTTTCATTTGCCTCAGAGCATACCATAGATGCAGTTTTACTGTAGAAGAATTCTCAAGGTTTTGAACAGCCCATAGCCTTTTTCAGTAAGACCCTTAGAGATGCACCTTTGAAATATGACATAATGGAGAAACAAGCCTTAGCATTCGTTAAGGCCATAAAATATTTCAAAGTTTACATTCTTTACTCCCACATAATTGCCTATGTCCCTAATTCTGTAGTAAAAGACATTCTTACTCAAGATGGCCCTGATGGAAGAAGAGGAAATCAGATTGCCACTATCCTAGAAGATGACATAGATATTAAACCAACTAAACTCATCAAAGGACAAGGATTAGCTAAATTTATGGTTGAATCCAATTGCAATGCATTAGATATAAATTTTATTGCTCAGGTTGATAACCAAGAAGAGATGGCGACTCCAATGATCAATGAAGCCTTTCTAGATTCACCATGGTACTCAGATATTATCTTTGTACTTACAAACTTACAAGATCCTCCTGGATTAACAAGGACTAAAGCTAGATTTATTAAACTTAAAGCAATGAGATTTTGTATTTTAGATAATGTGCTTTTTTGGAAAGAACAAAGTGGGATATTAATGAACTGTTTACTGAAATCAGAAGCTGACAAAATTCTGGAAGAATTTCATGCAAGTGAATATGGAGGGAACTTACATTGGAAAAGTACAGCAGATAAGATTCTTAGAGCTGGTTTCTACTGGCCTACCTTATTTGCTGGTGTGAAAAAATTTGTTACCTCATGTCATAAATGTCAAATTTTTGAAGGAAAAAAGAAATTGTTAGCTTTACCCCTAAAGCTTATTTCTACTGAAATTCCATTTCAACAATGGGGTTTAGACTTCATTGGAGAAATTCACCTCCCATCCTCTGGCCAACATAAGTGGATTTTTACTGCCACAAATTACTTTACCAAGTGGATTGAAGCCATTCCTACCAGAAAACCACTAATACAGTCATTATCTCTTTCATAGAAAACAACCTTTTATATAGGTTTGGATGCCCACAGAAAATAATCATTGATAATGCAATAGCATCTAAATCTAAGAAAATGATTTCTTTCTGTCACAAGTATCATATTACCCTAGGTCACTCTACTGCATACTACCCCCAGGGTAATGGCCTAGCTGAATAGTCGAATAAAAGCCTTGTAAACATCATTAAAAAATTACTTGAAGACAAAAAAAGGACTCAGAATAAAAAGCTACTCTATGCCTTATGGGTAGATATACTTACTACCAAAAATTCAATTTGAAATTCCCCTTACCAAATTGTATATGGGATGGATGCAGTTTTTCCATCATCCTTAGGTGTTCCAGTAATAAAGATCATTCAAGAATCACAAATGGAACTCAATGATATACAAAGGAGGATAAATCAAACTATTCATCTACAACAAACAAGGGAAGAAGTATATGAAAAATCTCAAGTCATTCAGGATAAAATCAAGAAATTTTTTTATAAAAGAAGTAAAGAAGATGACTTTTACATTGGAGATAAAGTGTTAAAATGGGATTCTAGGAGAGAAGAAAAAGGAAATCATGGAAAGTGTTAGGTGCCTATATTACTATTATAGTCCCTTATTGTTGTTAGTGTAACCCCCTTATTGTTATTATTGCACCCCTATAACCCCCATATGGTTATTATTGTGCCCTTAAATTATTATTGTTAGGTCAGCTAGGATTACATTGTGGCCCCATGGACTCCTATATATAGAAAGGAGGTTTTTTAATTTGTATCATCCAAGAATTTTTTATTCATGTAATGTATTGTAGGTTTCCCCCTCTAAGTGGCTTATTTCTAAGGCGTTGATATCTCTTTTCTTCTATTTTTGGAGCTGGTTTCACAACATTTGGTATCAGATCTTTGGATTCTAGGATTTTGTTGCTCCGAACAGGTCATCGTGGCATTATCACTATAAATCATTTTCTATGAAGCTTCAGAAGCTAGAATTTTTAGGGTGTGAATCCAAAATCAGGAGAAACATCGTTGCAAAATTTCAGAGCTTGGTTCGCAATATTTTCGGAGATATGATCTGTGGAAGTTAGGTAATTTTGAAGGCCTCTAAATTTAATCTAAGCAGGTCATCGTGACATTTTTGCTATAATGTTTTTTCTACGAAGGTACAGAAGCTGAAATTTTTAGGGTGCAAAGCCAAAATCCAAAGGAAACTTGTCACAAAATGTTAGAGCTTAATTCACAATATTTGCGGAAATATTATCTATGGAAGGTAGCGCTTTTTCAGGCTCCCGAATTTCATCTCAAAGAGGTGATCGTGGGAAAAACTTCAGAACTCTCTCTCTAAGCATCGGATTGGAGTGCTGTAAAAAGTGGTTGCAAGTACACAGACTACAGTTTCTCTTATATCAATTTCAGAGCCGAAGGATGAAATAGTGACACGTGGCAAGTCATACAATTTCACTCTAATGAACTAGTCCATAATTAGGTCATTGTGGGAGATTGGACATAATGTTTCCTTGAAGAATCCAAATCAGGTCAGACCTATGGCATTCAAGATAGGATTCAGAGGGCTACTGCAATACCAAATTTCAGATATTGAAGAACCACAATCACAGAGATAATCCAATTTTAATATCGAGCTCCTCAAAAGTAAGAAAAAGGTGTGTATTTTTTCCGAATCATATAAGTCTTGTTTGAAGAATCAATTTGAATTGATTCCAAAGACATATTTTAGAATAGATATCACTATTTGGCTCTCCAAAAAATGCCCTGTAAAAATAATTCGACACCCATTAAGCCTTAAGAAGGCTCTACTATGTCTCATGAAGATGAAGAATTGCAACATGATCTATCAAAATTACAAGAGCAAGTGCACCAAATTTCGCTCTCGCAAAGAGCAGCTAAAAATGAAATGGAAGTTTTGAAGAAAGGCGTGGAAGTAAATATGAATGGTTTGAAGAATAATATGGATGGTTTGAAGAAAGGCGTGGAAGCGAAGATGGATGGCATGGAAGCTAAGATGAATGGCATGGAAGTGGGCATGGAAGCTAGGATGGATGACATGGAAGCTAAGATCGATGAAAAAGTGAAAGACAACATGGAAAACTTGAAGAATGATCTAAAAGTAGACATTGAAGGTTTGGAAAATTTGATACAAGAAATTTTTCCTAATGGTGAAAATATAGTAGAGGAAACTCATGATGAGAACAAAATAAATGTTAATCGTGATTTTATAAACTCTAATTTTGGAGAGAAGAACCACCATATTCCAAAAATGGATATGAGGAAGTTTGATGGAAAGGATCCTGTAACATGGATACTATAGATGGAGCAATATTTTGATCTCAATAATGTGCAAAACACACAAAAGGTATGCATTGAAACTTTACATTTAGAACAAAATGCATTTGTATGGTATCAATGGCTTTGCTCCTGTAAAAAAATTGTCACTTGGTCAATTTTTATGGAGGAAATGATAGCACATTATGAGGATACAAAGAGCAACACCTTCTTTAGCCAATTGATAAATCTCAAACAAAAGGTTTTATTGGGGGAGCACATTGAGGACTTCCAAAAATTGAATATAAGGGTAGCTGATATTTCAGAGGAACACAGGATTGATCTCTTCATAGGTACTTTAAAGGATAACATCCAACATGAAGTTCATGATTTGGAACTTGATTCATTGGAGAAGGCATTCAGGTTGGCTAGAAAAATTGAATGTAAAATTATGGCGACAAGGAAGCCTACCACTCACTTCTATAGAGAGGGAAGTGTTGCTACTCCTAGATTTGCACAACCTACAAGGTTGACACCACAACAATTGGAAGAAAAAAGAGAAAAAGGGCTTTGCTATAGTTGTGATAGAAAATACACAGAAGGTCATAAGTGTTCTTAGAAGAAATTATTTCACATAGATTGTGAAGAGGAAGAAGAAAATGAACAAGAATCTTCAAAAGAAGAGGATATACACCACCAACCAACCCTAGAAGATGAAGAAATGAGTCCGACCATATCGTGTAATGCATTGGTAGGAATTACCACTCCTCAAACTCTCAAGATAGAAGGACATATCAAGAAGAAAAAGGTAATAGTGTTGATTGATTCAGGTAGTACCCATAATTTTATTCATTGCAAGGTAGCCAAGGAATTGAATTGTTTCCTATACCCAGCACTAGAATGTCAAGTGATGGTTGCAAATGGAGGAACTATAAATTGCTCTGGAAAATTCCATAATATCAAGCTAACCATGGGGGAATATGTATTGAATAGTCCAATTCTTTCAATTCCTATGGGAGGTGTTGATGTTGTACTAGGAGTACAATGGTTACAATCTTTGGGGAAGGTAGCTTTTAATTTTCAAGAACTTTTCTTGAAATTTTTTTTAGAAGGAAAGGAAGTCGAATTACGGGGTATTGCAGGGAAGCCGGGAAAGATAATAAGCTCTAATGTCATGACAAATCTTCTAAAGAAAGAACAACGAGGCATAATTGCACAATTATGCTCACTAGAAGTTCCAACATCAAAATCATCTATTTCTTCAGATCTCCAAAAAGTTTTGGAAAATCATTCGAAGGTGTTTCAAATTCCGAAAGGACTCCCACCTATTCGTGATCATGATCATGCTATCCATTTGATTCCAGGAAGTGTTCCTCCAAACATCAGGCCTTATAGATATCCTTATGTCCAAAAGAGCGAAATTGAACGTATGATTGCAGAAATGTTAGAGGCTGGTATAATTCAATCTAGTCAAAGTTCTTTCTCTGCTCCTATAATATTGGTACACAAGAAGGATGGATCATGGCACATGTGTCTGGATTATAGGGAGCTCAATAAGCTCACCATTAAAGATAAATTTCCCATTCCTGTGATTGATGAATTATTGGATGAATTACATGGAGAAATTTATTTTACCAAGTTGGATCTTCGTTCAGGATATCATCAAATTAGAATGAAGACTCAAGATATTCCAAAAACAACATTTCAAACTCATGAGGGTCATTATGAATTTTTGGTCATGCCTTTTGGCCTTACCAATGCACCTTCTACATTTCAAGGGTTGATGAATTACATTTTCAAACCCTTCCTTAGAAAATTTGTGCTAGTATTTTTTGATGATATACTAATCTACAGTAGGTCTTGGAAGGATCATATTCAGCATGTTGACAGGGTGCTCAAACTATTGGAGGAGAAACAATTATATGCAAAAACATCCAAATGTTTCTTTGGAGTACAAGAGGTGGAATATCTGGGTCATATTGTATCTCACGAGGGTGTTAAGGTAGGCCCTAAAAAAATTAAAGCCATTAAAGAATGGAAAGTCCCTACAACCATAAAGAAATTGCGAGGATTTCTTGAGTTAACAGGGTATTATCGCAAGTTTGTTAAGAATTATGGGAGAATAGCAGCACCTCTAACAACATTATTGAAGAAAGATGCATTTTCATGGACTCCTGAAGCAACTAAGGCCTTTGAACATCTTAAAGAAGCAATGTGCCTAGCACCGGTCTTAGCTACACCAGATTTCACAAAAACCTTTATTGTGGAATGTGATGCCTCAGGAAATGGAATTGGTGTTGTTTTAATGCAAGAAGGAAGACCCATTGCTTTTGAAAGTCATCCAATCAAAGGAAAGTATTTACAAAAAGCTATTTATGAGAAAGAAATGTTAGCAATACTGCATGCACTAAAGAAATGGTGAACTTACCTAATGGGAAGACACTTCAAGGTAAAAAATAATCATGATAGTCTTAAACACTTTTTGGAACAAAGACTATCTTCAGAAGAGCAGCAAAAATGGGTCACAAAGATGTTGGGTTATGACTTTGAAATAATATACAAAAAATGGAAGCTAAATGTTGTTGCAGATGCACTCTCAAGAAAGAATGAAGAGGTGGAAGCATTGCTTTGTGCCATTTCTATTATCCAACCAGATTGGATAACCGAAGCAAGGGATGAATGGAATAAGGATGAAGAAGTGTGGACACTCATTCAAAAGTTGCAGCAAGATCCTAGTACATCTGATACATTTAGTTGGAAAAATGATTCCTTATGGTACAAAGATCGATTATATCTTTGTGATAATTCCTAAATAAAACAAAATATTCTTTTGGAATTTCACACTTCTCCTTTAGGAAGACACTAAGGATTTTTAAAAACTTACCACAGGGTGAAGAAAGAATTTTTTTGGGATCGCCTTAAATCTGATATTCAAAAGTTTGTGGCGGAATGTTTGGTTTGCCAGCAGAATAAAGTTGGGAAAATTAAGACCCTGGGTCTTCTACAACCTTTATCCATTCCAAGCCAACATTGGGAGGAGATTTCAATGGATTTTATCATAGGTTTACCTAATTCCAAAGGAAAGAGTTTCATCGTGGTAGTAGTTGTTAGACTTACCAAGTATGCACAATTTTGTGCATTATCTCATCCATTTAAAGCAAGTACAGTTGCTACTACATTTATGGACACAATTCAAAAGCTACATGGAAACCCAAGGGTTATTGTGAGCGACAGAGATGTCATTTTTACTGGAAATTTTCGGACGGAGTTATTTTATTGTTTGGGTACTCAATTAGCTCATAGCTCATCTTATCATCCTCAATCCGGTGGTCAAATTGAGATAGTAAATAAATTTTTGGAAGGATATCTTCGTTGTTTTGTTTCTGATAAACAAACACAATGGGTCAGGTGGTTACCTCTCGCGTGCCTCTCACTGAATGGTGGTACAACACTTCCTTCCATACTACAGCAAAAATGACCCCATTTATGGCACTCTATGGATATCATCCACCATCCATCACATCATCTTTAAGAGAACATTCAAAGGTTCAAGTAGTGGAAGATCACATCGAGCATTAACAAGAAGTTCTCCAACTCTTAAAGGATAATCTGAATTTGGCACAAAATCGAATGAAACAATAGGCAGATCAACATCGCAGTGAGAGAAGTTTTTATGTAGGAGACTGGGTATTTTTACGGCTACAACCATACAATCAAATTTCCCTCAAGCAAGCTAAGAAGGATAATAAATTATCGCCAAAGTACTATGGTCCTTACAAGGTGTTGCAAAATATTGGTACTATGGCTTACAAATTGGAGCTTCCTGCTTGTTCACGAGTGCATCCAATTTTCCATATTTCATGCTTAAAGAAGGTTATAGGTGAAAATATTCTAGTTCAAACAATATTCCCAGAACTTGATGAGGAAGGAAAAATCATATTGGAACCTAAAGCGGTTACGGAAACAAGAACTCGACAACTACGAAATCGATCAATTTCAGAGTATCTCATCAAGTGGAAGAACTTACCCATTAAAGATTCTACAT
The DNA here is from genome assembly GCA_034641835.2 of Pinus albicaulis. Taxonomy (NCBI): domain Eukaryota; kingdom Viridiplantae; phylum Streptophyta; class Pinopsida; order Pinales; family Pinaceae; genus Pinus; species Pinus albicaulis. The sequence goes on along the minus strand of CM076571.1, from coordinate 228,615,114 downwards.
GGGAGGATGAGAATTTTATACAGAAGCACCCAGAGCTACTCAAGCGTTGAGGACAACACTTTTTTGAAGGAGAGGGGTATGTTAGGTCCCTATATTACTAGTATAGTCCCTTACTGTTGTTAGTGTAACCCCCTTATTGCTATTATTGTACCCCTATAACCCCCATATTGTTATTATTTTTCCCTTAAATTATTATTGTTAGGTCAGCTAGGATTACATTATGGCCCCACTAGGATTACATTGTCGCCCCATGGACTCCAATATATAGAAAGGAGGTTTTGTAATTTGTATCGTCCAAGAATTTTTCATTCATGTAATGTATTGGAGGTTGCCCCCTTGAAGTGGCTTATTTCTAACATGTTGATATCTCTTTTCTTCTATTTTTGGAGTTGGTTTCACAATAGAAAGTTTAACTTTCTATGGAAGAGACCTTATGTAATTTATGGATATAGAGGTGACAATGCTTTCTTCATCAAATATTTGGATGGAACAGATATTCAAGAAGGACCAGTTAATGGTAGAATGCTCAAACACTACTATTCTTCTGAGTTAACCAATATTTAGTCCTAGTTACTTTTTACATCATTGTAAATATCCGTTGAAGTTTTTAGATTGGATTGGATATATTCTTTCCAAATTTGAAGCTTGGAGAGAAGGCCCTAAGATTTGAAGAGTAAAATGTCATAAATATGAGTTTTTGCAGAAAACAAAAGACAATTACTGGATCATCAAGGTCAAAATTGAAGGCTACTATTCCTAGATTTCTTGACATTTCACCAGGAAATGCCATCCCCATGTGAAGCTATTGTTAGGGTCCTATAAATATAGGATTCATAATTTGGAATTGACTTATGATATTCTTGTAAAATATGTACATACCTTTCTTTCTGCAAGTTTTTTTCCCATATTTTGAAAAAATAAAAAAAAATCAAAAATCAAAAAGAGGGTAAAAGTCCTAAAAGAAATATCAAAGGACTTAAACAAATAGACCCCAAAAGAAAAAGATGAAAATAAAACATGAAAGTGTGCAAGTCAAAATTCCATTAATTTTTACTTTTTTACAGATGATTATGGAAGAGAGTCAATAAATTCCATAATCCATGATGAGTTAAACTGTTTAAACTTGACTTGTCATGTTTTCAATTTCCATGTTTTAGATAGTGAATAAAGATTGGTCAGACAGTTTAATCCTGACTAATCAATAGATAGTTAGAGAATAATGAGGAGATCATCATTTTAATCTTAGCCCTCATATGAAATAAGGTAGAATTAGATAGTTTTTATGCTTTCAATGTTTTAAGGTAGCAAGTGTAAATGCACCTACTAAAAGGAAGAAAAAATCTTAGAGTAATATTGGGTAGGTAGAAAGAAGTGGGAAAAATCATGTAATATTCATCACCGGGAAAAAATCACTAATTTCCCTTCCCCAGTAAGTTTTCAATGTTCCACACTTCCAGTCAAAGAGGCTCAGAGCATTTCTCTGACTTTTGTTGGGACCGGACCCAAGGCTTAGTGAATGGATAGTGGAAAATGTTGAGTTCGTATAATAAAATCCCCTTTACCATTATTTATCTGTCATTCATACATTTAATTCATTTTCATAAGTAAAGACTCTTTCTTACTTAATGAAACCTAAAATCCCATTTAATTGACTTCCTTCATTTGTAAAGAATACAAAAACCCTCAAAAAACACTTTATCCTAAGTAAATTGTTGAAATCATGAAATAACAAGCTTCGATTTTATTTATTCACTTTACTTGGTTATTTAGTGTATTTTTTTATTCCATTCCCCTTGTCATATTAAATTTTAAATTATGCTATTAATTCCCTAAAAGTACCTTATCCTATCTATATATTTCCCTTTATTTTAAATATCCCCTAAAACCCATTATTATAAAGATTTTTGACCAAAGATATTATCCACATGTTGAATTAAAACCCAAATTATACTCCCTTTGGTCTAAAACTAACCTTAATCAAATACCCTACCCCCTATGGTGATTAGACCCTTCACTAGTCTAAAAATCATATAATAAAATAAAAAAAATGTAAATATGGATTTCATACATATCTTATGTGTTTGAAAAAAAAAAAAAAACATTGCACTACCCATCACATTTTACCCTAAATATTAAGATACCATAATTTTTTTATAAATGTTCAAACCAGTGCCTTTGTAATACACTTTCCATCCCTCCCCACATAAACTTAACCCAAGGTTAAAGTGTGAAATCACATAACTTAAACCTGTTCCCTTTTTTAATTATTCCTGTTATGAAAAACCTCATGCTTTATATAAAATTAACGCAAGGTTTTTATAACCCCACCTCATTGCGCCTTCACCTATATATAAAACTTCTTTATATATATTTAATCATTTAAACCCTCTTATATTATCCCTTATTCATAAAGCCCCGCTTACACCTTTATCCATTGAAAACAAAAGTTTTAAACATCGGTCCCACCATACCTTTCGACCGCAACTTCCAAAAAAATTGCGACCGTTCGCTTCGTTTCTAATGATCCAACGACACAAGATCCATTTTGCGCTCATAAACTAAACGTCCATCCAAAGCCCAGACAGATGCAAAATGGGTTGTTTTCACTATTCATCCTCCTGCAATGTGGCATCCTCTCATAGGATCGGGTTCATTTCCATAGAAAATAATTACCACCAGAGTCGAACACGAAAACCACCGCTGGCTTCACACTTTGAAAAGGCCAAACTGCTCCTGCCTTTTGATAAGACCTGCATTGAATGCTTTAATGATAATAAAAATCAAAGTTTTAAACCTTTGATATACTATTTCTAATATTTATTTATGCATTCAACTGTGAAAAAATCTCTGCCCAACTGTGTAAAGAATCCTTTGCCCAAATTGTCAACTTATACCCAGAAAGACACATAATTTGACCTCTAATTTCCTATTTGAATATCAATAAAGCATTCCTCTGCTCCAACAGACAGAACCAGACTGCATTTCGGCTTTGAACCTTTGAAAATCCTTTCGAGAGTCCAAATACATGCATTTAAAGGTATTTATCGATAATTAAGGCCCGTGATTTCACAGTTTAAACCTTGAATAATATAATTAAGCTTTCAATTAGAAGAATCCATCAGAGGATATTACCCAAAAATGCCAAAAATAGGCCAAACCCTGGCCAATTTTTTCCAGGAAACCTAATTTCCGCTATAAACCTTTTTAAAAGCCAATTTCCTCAATTTGTGACCTTTGAAGATCAATTCCAAAGGAAAACAAGGGTTTCAAGCCTACAAATATCTTAAAAATCCTTTTTACAGTCCAAACCATTCGAGAAACCCTTATTTCCTGTCTTAGCCCAGTTTTTATCTCTCATAAGCCTAATTGACCAAAGAGATCACCTGAAATTATCCTTGGCCTATAAATTGCTCAATTCATCCTATGTTTAAAAGAAATACAACTCCTATAAATATTTTAAGTTTGCATTAGTTATTACAAGATGACCAAAAATCAGATTACAGCCAAAACTAGAAGTTCTAAACCAACCAAGCCCAGGGGATTCAAACCTCCTAAATCTGAAGCATCTAAAGCTATCAAAGCTACTCCAACACTTACTGCTAAATCCAATGTGTCAGTAAATCCCCTCAAGCCACCAGTACCTGCTGTGGAAACCCTTCCATTGACTGATATGGATTACAATATTTCTAACCCTGTGGTAGAATTCAATCTATTGGAAATACATAATTGGTGCTATGATAAATACTTGGATAAAGATGAAATGCCTATTTGGGAGACTCATTTTCCCAAATATGTGGTTCCATTAACCCACCCTGGCCAAGGCCTTGTTAGATTATGTCAAAAACATTATGAACCTAACCTGAGGGCCATTGTTAATGCTGACAGAGAGATTCTTTTTACCATTACAGCAGAGTCCATAAATCAAATGTTACAATTACTTTTTGATCTTCAATCAGTTCCTCTATCCATAGAAGTATTGACTCAGTTGTGCTTAGGCTTGGATTTTCCTAAGAGATTTATGATATTTCAGAATTTTATGCCTTGCAATGTGGATATTCCAAAAATAAACCCTCCTTATTCCACTGCCAAATTTCCTAAAGGGTCTAGACACATCATCTCAATGCTATCTTTTATACTGGGATACTTCACAGATGGATTCACTGATGATTCCATTCTAGGTTTTCTATCCACCTTATCTCCATGTCAACCTATAGCAATCATTTTTTATTATGCCAGATTCATAGAATATAATATTCATCATCAATTGACCAAACTACCCACTGAAGGGGTGTTTAGGTACTCATCATACTTGTTTCACTTATTTTTGTTCTTCCAAGCTGATAATTTTCCAATTGCATTCAAAATATGGACTTAGAGGGAAAGCCTCTATCCATTGTCTTCTGGACTTCCTTTCTTAGGAAGGAAGGCAGTAACTTCAGTTATACAGATTTTTTGGACCTATTCCTCTAGCCAGCAATGAATATATTGTACAAAGCAGAGTAGCCTAGAGTAAATGAGGACATGAAAAGAATGTTCCAATTATCATAACAGAATAAAATGGGAGACTGGTTTCTTTATGAAAAGCACACAGAGATAAGAATATTTGGATCCAACTTATTACCCTATAAGTTTCCAAAATACATGAGCATGAGAATTTTTGCATTGGAATAAATAAGGCAAATTCTAAATCTTGACTCCATCAACGTCTTAGCTACCAGGAAAAAGACGCAATTCAAGCTAAAAAATCAGGTTGGTCCTTTCATCATAAACAACAGAGAAACAGAAAATGAAATCACCAAGATACTAGCACAGTTTAAATTTCAGGAGAGCTTTCCATGGAACTATGATCCTCAAGGGATCCTGAGCAATTTAAGGGTAAAATGAAACCTCATACCCTTTATACATGAGCCTAAGCCAGAGATTGAGAAGTTTTCAAATCAAGCAGAATTGGTAGAGAATACATTGAAAGATGTAGCAATCAATATAGAAGCAGCAAAAAAAATGGATACTACACGCGCTATTGTAGTAGCAAAATAGCCAGAGACTTCAAAAAAAAGTGGCAGGGATGAAGGGGCATATACAACATAGACCACAACAGAAACCAAGTTCAAACTAATTTATAACAAGAGGCCTAAAATTACTCCAGTTGAAAAAGAAAAGGTGATTGAAATTGAAGATACAAATGAGCCAAAGATAAATAATGATGAAAACACAATGATAGTCAATGAAACTCTTGTAGAGATTGAAAAATATCAAACAACGGCTAAAGATGATACTTAGATGATTGAAAAGCCAAAAAATATGGAGGCCTCTTCTTCACAAGTAGTTGAGGAAAAAGACTTAGATATCAAAGAAAATTATAAGCAAATAAAGCAAAATAATGAGGAGATCAAGACTGAGATATACTCTCAATTCCTCAAGAAAAAACCATGGAATCAAAACAGGCTACTGATAGCCTTTGATTATTCTACAAACAAGATTATTATGTCCTTTTTGCAACCAACTACCTCAGCACCAAAGACAGTGGCAGATTATAAAAAGATGGAGTTTGAGGTAGACACTGAAAACATTCATGAGATAGACCAAATAGAATTCCACAAACACAGCTCTGAGATGCTATATTCAACTGTGGTGACAAAGTTAATGAGTGCTACCAAGTTGCAAAATACTATTTTAAATATGCAAGACCAAATGAAGCTAGATAAGGCATCTCTTTATGCCAAGGATCTAAGGATTAAAACCTTAGAAGATTTAGTTTTGTAGGTGGGATATGTTCCCTCAAATGTTCAAGCAGCTGAATTGTTGATAAAGAAGAAAAATGATGACATTGCATCTTTGAGGAAATAGCTTAAGCTTCCTCAAAGTGAGCACCCTCAAACCAAAGAAATACTTCAGGATCAAATTGAAAAAGAAGAGATGATGAAATTGATCCTCCAATTAACTGCTTAGATCAAAGAAATGGAGACACAAATGGATCAGCTTGTTAAGGAGAAAGAGACTGTGAAGGAAACTGATGCTCCTATTATTCCTAAATTTATACCAGTGATTACCACAGTTGTGGCTTCCACTTTGGGAGAAAAGTTAGCACCTAAAGAACCAATGGAAACTGTAGTGCCAATACATTCAACTACTACTTCAGCCACAGATTCTTCTACAACATAGCTTCAGCAAACAGATGGAGCAGGTCAAATTGTGAAAGCTATGGAGGAAATGTCCTTGAAAAACAATGAGATCAGTAGCTTAAAAATGATGATACAAAGCCTTGAAGCTACCAACAAGACAACATTAATAACTGCTAAAAATCTTGAGCAGAAAGCAGTAAGACTTGGAGAACAAATCAAAGGCCTACAAAAAGAATTAACCTTTACTGAACAGATTGCCTACATAAAGAATCATCTTTGGACAAATATAATTGAAGCCATACACTCTCAATGGCCTTCAATTCAAGTCATCTATGAGCAGAGAGATTTACCATTAGTAGCCCAGACTGAGATTCATAAAACCAAGGATGAGTTAACTAATAAGCCAGCTCAAGCTTTAAAACTCATCACATTCATGAAAAACAAGAATAGAGAAGAATTGGAGGAATTACAGGTATTGGACCAAACTAAAACAATATTATAGATCAAAAAGGTTGTGACCAAGAAAAATTTGATGAACAATCTAGAAGAGAAATGTGAATCAATGAACATTTCTATAAGAATTTTTTTGGCAAAATACACTAATTTGAGACAGAGGGGCCTGCCATATATCCATGTCTTCAATGAAAAACTGATGGCCCTGAAGGATTATGATGAGAAAATAAGGGAATTTCACAAGGAACAAGTCAACAAGCCATTGCCACAGGGCACCCCCCACAGGAAAAGTACTTCTACAACATTTTGAAGATTTGTTCTTTTTGCAACATGAGATTAAACATCTCTTTGTGTTCAGGCCCACCTTTGCTAGGTACACAGAGGCCTATGAGAATTTTAGAAAGCTTAAGAATGTTAAAATTCAAAATGAAGAGAAATGGCAAACATTCACTGATTTAATGTAACAGTGAGGGGTAAAACAGTGAATAAAATTACATTAAAAAAAATCAAAAAGAAACAGTGAAATTAAGAGACAGTCTACTAATTGTTTACTGCTGAAAGACATATTTTACTGTTATAAACACTAGAAATATTAGTCAAAAGTGTATGAACATTAAAGAGTATCAGATAAAAGAAAGAGCATCAGCTAAGGCAACTCAAATGAAGATATTTTCTAAGCAGCCAGCAAGCAGGATAGCTAATCAATAAAAAGCTCCTTGTTAGATAAAGTAGTTCTATTTATTTTGGATAAGAGGAAAGTTTGTTCATATGTTAAGCAGATGTCCCTCTTATTTTGTAAAGATATTTTCTATTTCCTAAATACGTTCCTAGATTTCTCCGAGGATATTTGTAATAAAATTTTGTATAAATACTTCTCCATTAGAAGTATTCAGTGTCGAATAAACTTGCTAGACTTACTATAGACTTTTTTTTGAAACAATGGAGGCTATCATGTGTTGATTTTGAAGTAGCAGACTGGACAAAGCTAAATTGGCATCATCATTAAGGATCCTTGTGATAAGTTGAGGAGTGAAGTACTCTCTTCTTGTCATTGTTTTCTTTTCTAAGTTTCATGCAATTCATTATATGTTTGTTCAATCTAAATGTGTAATTAGGAATATTACTACAGGACTAGTCTAATGCTCCCTGTTTTTAACTAGTTACTATTTCAATGTTTTCTACTGATTTCCTGTGTTAGGAATCCTTCATTGATCCTACTCCCGTTTGAACCCCGCCTCCTTCTTCCTTTTTCCAGATCAAAGGATCCTTCATTGCCCTTTATCCCGATCATACCATTTCACCAAAAAACACTTTCCCCAAATCTCTGAGGGTTATCTATCTTGTCTTGATTATATTTGTACCTTTTTGGCCTTGACTTCTAGTGTTGCTAGCTAGATTTAGACTCCATAGCCCAATGGACAAGTATATCTCTCTCTTGTTTACCTCTAAGTTATTTTTTCCCACCAAACATTTTAAAACCAAAACCAATTGTTCTATCATAACTATCCTAAAACATAAATCAAAATCAAATATAAATCTTAAAGAGAGAGCCCTCTCTGAACTTTAGGAAGGCTAGATCCTAGAGTTCCAAGTAGGTTTGTGGTTACCTCTAGTGTTCTTTGACTAAAAACTCAAATCCCACAACTTAAGAAATTACTAGAGTGATAAAATATTGGCGATCATATTGGGGACTAACCAATCTCTAGTCTTAAATTTATTCTTGAAGGAATATATTTAAATTATCTTTTTTACTTTAAGATTATTTTTATAGGTTGTGGGTATTCAAAACAGTCATTCTGGCTTCTAGGAAAACCTACTATACCAGCTCTAATACGGATCCTAACCCTACAGTTATAGTAGATAACCCGGATCAGATTGGTAAAAATAAAAAACAAATTGTCAATTTAGAAACTGAAGTACCATTAAGAAAAGCCAATTCTTTACCCAAAGAGTTAGTGAGATTAACTGATATTGATTTTGATTTGAAGTTTAAATATTCATTGTTTAAAAATAAATCTGAAACTAATTTGAAAGATACTGTTATAGATCCTGTTTTTATTTCATTTTTTAATGCAAAAAACAAAAATATTTCAGTAGAAATAAAATCAAGTAAATCTAAATATCAAAGTCCAATAGAAAAGATTAATGTTACATTGATTAAAGATATTAATGAAGCTATTGAAATAGCCCATTTGTTATCTTATATTAAGCCTCCAGTTTCTCAATTGCATACAACAATAATTCCAGCAGCAGATTCAACTCTGTATGTTGTCACCTCATTTTTAGATTCCACTACAAGTTCATCCACAGATCAATTCTTTCCTAGATTTCCTTTGTAGCCTAGGAAATTATTTCCAACATCCACCCCATCCACTGCATCCACTAGTTTCCATTCAGATTTTATAAGCAGAACATCTTTATTTCCAACCAATTCCATATATATACCAACCTCTTTACCCAGCTCTTCAACTACAACTTTCATCACATCTACTGTCATATCCAACACTATTCCTGCGCTATTTTCATACCTCCCATCCCAACAAAACTTCAAGCCATGGCTGCTAGATATGCTCCTCTTGTTTTGCCCCAAAACCTCCATGACATGCCCTAAGTTTACCAGAAAAATGTACCATTGTTTGATGGTGTTTCACAATACACAACTCAACAACATGTAATTAAAATGACTAATTTTTGTGAAATCTATGAAATATATGATTTAGATGTCCAAATGAGATTGTTTTCCCAGAGTTTAACAGGAGAGTTTAAGAAGTGGTTCAGAAATTTAGTTGTTTGTAGTGTAATAGATTTAGCTACATTTCATAGATTGTTTTTAAATAAATGGGAAAGAAAAAAGAACCCCCTTCAAATTTTGTCTGAGTTTGATGGCATGAAAATATCCCCTACTGAGTCTATTCAGGACTACTGCACAAGATACAACAGTGTTTATAACACAATACCTGCAAATCTTAAACCGACACCTTACTCTGTATTGCTCAAATTCCCTGATGGATTTGATGCATATATGGCATATCAGTTAAGGGAAAGATATGCACAAACTTTAGAACAAATGCAATTAGATGATGTTAGTGTAGAAATCAACATTTTAGCTAAGAAAGCTGGACTTAGAAATGAAAGGAGAGTTACAATTAAAGAAGAAACTTCGAATTCAGATGCTAAATTGGAATTATTTGCTAAAAATTTCGAAAGAGTGGTTGATAGATTATATAATATTGAAATAAAACCTTCAATGGATAACCAACCTGATATTAGAAATCCCAATTTCAGAAAAAAAAAAAAATAATACTGGAAAAGCTAAGGAAGCAGCTCCAGACCAAAACATTAGGCCCCCATTCTAAGGGAACTATGCTGAAAGTTCTCAAAATAATGATGAAGATGAGGATAACATCAATCTTATAATGGGGATAGATGAACACAACACCATTTTCCTCACTGAGGAGGATCAAGAACTCTTTGAGCTTCAACAACTCAAAGTAGAATCTGGTGAATCCTTTGACTACAAAAAAGGTTATGACTTTTCTATCAATGAAATTCACAGTCAGTATAACCTTAGAAGAAAGAAAAATAATGAGCCTTCTACTAAAAACAATTCTCAAAATAAAGATAAAAATAATGTAGAAGCACCATAAACAAAAATTTTGCAAATTCTCCCAAGGGAAAACAAGAAAAATTCCAATCCTTCCAGTCCTAAAAAATTTCCAAGTCCTAAAATTGTTGATATCACTGATGAAGTGGCCCAATCCTCTACATATGCACATAAATCTAATACTACAAAAGCCCCTAATTCAGTAAAAACAAAAATTCTTGATCCTAAAAAGAGTTATGCTAATTCTAAATCAGCAAATCCTAAAACTGATAATACAAAAACATCTACTGAAAATTCAAGGTCTAATAAAATCTCTGCCGCCACACAAACTGTCCCTGAACAGAGAGTTAAAAACAACAAAACCCAAGAAACTCAGACAGAGAATACTAAGACAACTGAAGATAAAAGTACAACTATTAAAATTCAAGAAAAACCAACTCAGATAATAGTTAGTAAAGATGAATTACTTCAAATTAGTAAGTCTCAACCCTCATTCAAAATTCAAACTGAAATTGCTAAGTTAAAAATACACATTCCTTTAACAGAATTGGTTAAAAATGACTTATATAAATCAACAATAACTAAGACTTTGAATATTAATGATGGTGAATATGCCCTTAATTTGAATGATGTTCAACCATAGTTGATCTTTGGCCCTGATGTAAATGGTAGGCATTCAGATGGATCGGTCCCTCCTTTCTATATTAGCCTTACTATTCATGATCAGATTTTACACAACGCTATGTTAGATTCAAGAGCTTCACATAGCTTAATGCCTAAATCCATCATGGAAACTCTTAATCTAGAAATAACAAGGCCTTATAAAGATTTGTTCTCATTTGATTCTAGCAAAGTTAAGTGCCTAGGATTGATTAAAGACTTATGTGTGAATTTAGTTCAGTACCCTAGTAAGAGCATGGTTATGCATATTGTAGTAGTTGACATCCCACCAAAGTATGGTATGCTTCTTTCTCGCTCATGGGGAGAAAAGTTTCAGGGATCTCTACAATTATACATGAGCTATGATACTATATCAGTATTTGGACAACCCAAGAAGCTTTATAGGGAAACATTAATGAAATTCATGGTCAGTCGTGCTGAGAGATCCATAAATTACCCCACTTATTCAACACCAACTAACCTTGACTCTTTCATTTTATGTAACTCTGATAATAATGAAATCCAAACTGAACTGATTGACATAAAGCCAAAGCCAAACAATGACAATATTTTTCATGAAGCCCTTTGGCACTTAGACTTTGATGGCTCTATGAAAAAATTAGGAGCAGGAGTTGGAGTATGGATCACAAATATTGAGACCAATCATTCAGAAGGAAATGCCTTCAGAATTAACTTCAAATGTACCAATAACATGGTAGAGTACGAGGCACTTATCTTAGGCCTCCAAACCATTATAAATTTATGAGGAAAAAGAATTTTAATCATGGGAGATTCGGAATTAATCATAAAAAAAATAAATTCAGAGTATTCTGTTCATAATCCTAGATTAGCAGATATAGAGATACAATAATTGATTTAACATATGATTTATTAGAATGCAAGTTTGCTTATATACCTAGAAAACACAATATGCAAGAACATTTCCTGGCAACTTTTGCTAGTACATGTAACATGGCATTTCAACCAACACATAGGTATACCGCTGAGGTTAAACATAGACCCATTATCCCAGACAACCTTAAATACTGGCAGATTTTTTCTCAAGATGAACAGATTTACCATTTCTTAAATAATGAGGAAGAATTTCAAAATTGTAAGATAGACACTAATTGTAATATACATTCAGATTTGATTGTGAAATAAATAACATAGATGTACATAAATTTAACAAACCCACAGTATTTACTCAATCTAACATAGATAACTTAGAGAAGGTAGATATAGAGGAAATCATTGAAGAAGAAATTGACATGTTAGATCTAAAAGATAAATTTTTTCCTAAGGGTTTAACTCCTTTGGAGGACCTTTTTTATTCCAATGATGTGCCTAAAAATCCAAAAATGGAACCAGTTAGGTCTGACATTGAGGAATGTAACATTGGGACAGAATTAAAAAAAAAATGATTAAACTATATAAATCTTTACCTCCACAAGAAAAAGAAAAATACATTGAAATTTTAAAGGAATACCAAGATGTGTTTTCCTGGAGTTATGAAGATCTCAAAGCTTTTCACATAAACATAATTCAACACAAGATTCCTATAAAAGACAACCAAAAACCATTTAAAAAAAAATTGAGGAGGATTAATCCTGTCTTATTACCTTTGATAGAAAAGGAAGTGAAACACATGTATGATGCCCAAATCATTGCACCAATCAGATATTTTTATTGGGTTTCAAACTTAGTACCTACAAGAACGAAAATAGGTGAAATAAGATTGTGTGTTGACTTTAGGAATCTCAACAAAGTATCTTTGAAGGATAATTACCCTTTACCCAATATGGGCCATATTTTACAAAGGGTAGTTTTTTCCTCTAGGATTTCTTTGTTAGATGGTTTTTCAGGATACAACCAGATTCTTGTCCAGAAGGAAGACCAAGCTAAAACAGCTTTTACCACTCCTTCGGGAACTTTCATGTATGTGAAAATGCCTTTTGGTTTGATGAATGCAGGAGAAACCTTTTAGAGGGCTATGGTTATAGCCTTTTCCAAGGAAATACATGACTTATTGGTTATTTATTTAGATGATATTATTGTATTTCCTAAGTCAGATAATAAACACTTGGATCATTTGAGACAAGTCTTTATTAAATGTAGAAAATTTGGTATATCTTTAAACCCCAAGAAAAGTCTTTTTCGATTAGAGGAAGGTAAGTTACTAGGACACATAATTGCAAAAGAAGGTATTAGGATAGATCCTTCAAGGATAGAAGCAATTCTGAACATTCATCCACCTAGAAATATCAAAGAGTTACAAGCATTTTTAGGTAAAATTAATTTTTTGAGAATATTTATTTCTAACTTAGCTGAAATCATCAAAGAACTTAATAACATGCTTAAAAATGACTCAATCTTAAAATGGACAGTTGAAGCAAAACAATCATTTGAATCCATTAAACATGCTTTAACAAAAACACCAGTCCTAATTAGTCCAGATTTCAAGAAAGACTTTATAATTTTTTCATTTGCCTCAGAGCATACCATAGCTACAGTTTTACTGCAGAATAATGCTCAAGGCTTTGAACAGGCCATAGCTTTTTTCGGTAAGACCCTAAGAGATGCACCTCTGAAATATAACATAATGGAGAAACAAGCCTTAGAATTGGTCAAGGCCATAAAAGATTTCAGAGTTTACATTCTTTACTCCCACATAATTGTCTATGTCCCTAATTCTATAGTAAAAGACATTCTTACTCAGGATGGCCCTGATGGAAGAAGAGGATAGTGGATTGCCACTATCCTTGAATATGACATAGAGATTAAACCAACTAAACTCATCAAAGGACAAGGGTTAGCTAGATTTATGGCGGAAACCAATTGCAATGCACTAGATATAAATTTTGTTGCTTAGGTTGATAACCAAGAAGAGATGGCGACTCCAATGATCAGTGAAGCCTCTCTAGATACACCATGGTAGTAAGATATTATCTTTTTACTTCCAAACTTACAAGCTCCGCCTGGATTAACAAGGACTAAAGCTAGATTTATTAAACTTAATGCAATGAAATTTTGTATTTTAGATAATGTGCCTTTTTGGAAAGAACAAAGTGGGATATTACTGAACTGTTTACTGAAATCAAAAGCTGACAAAATTCTTGAATAATTTCATGTAGGTGACTGTTGAGGGCACTTATATTGGAAAAGTACAACAGATAAGATTCTTAGAGCTGGTTTCTACTGGCCTACCTTATTTGCTGATGTGAAAAATTTGTTACCTCATGTCATAAATGTCAAATTTTTGAAGGAAAAAATAAATTGTTACCTTTACCCCTAAAGCCTATTTCTACTAAAATTCCATTTCAACAATGGGTGTTGGTCGCTTTAATTGTTTTAAAAATTCAAGCTCCACATAAATTGTCAACCCGAGAAGGTCTGTTTATTCCAAAGACAATCACGCACTGGATATGCTCAATTCCAAAAGCAAAAATAATGTTGTAGTAAAAAGCCACACAATTATTAATCATACAAATCTAATTATTCACACCCTATTTAATCAAAGTTGAAGTTACTTATGTTATAGTAGAAGTAATTCCTCTATTGCAGTTTTTAAGAATCCAAATAAAAGGAAATCATTCTGCAGGAAAGGAAACCAATCAACCATAACAGGGAACAGGACCCTATTCCTTTAAATAGGAACTTCAGCACCTGCTGCCTGACACTAATCACTCTGTAGAAAAGATAAACTCAAGAGAACAGGACCCTATTCCCATGAACATGAACCTTCAACACCTGTCTCCTGTTTCTAATCACACTGCAGGGAAAAGAAAGGCAATCAATGGGAACAGGACCCTATTCCTTTGTACAGGAATCTTCAGCACCTGCTTCCCAGCATCAATCATACATTCAAACAAATAACAGAAATAGATCTCTTAACTTCTTAAGAATGAATGTACTAAACACATGCAGCGTTAAAGGAAACAGAATGCTCAATAAACTACAGAACTGTGTAACTGGTGTTTCAGCAAACAGAATTAAAGTAAAGTGCGAATATCATAAAGAAATCTAACAAACTACAGGAACAGTCGGGTGAATCTTGTGATGAAGGTGGGCCCTTTCCTTCTCACAAGATTCCCCAGAGAAAGAATTAAATTGAAGCGCTCAAAAGGAACTTTTATTCATCTGTCAAAAGAAATGATACATTACAAATGGAGTCTAGCTCCTGTTCTCTCAAACACAATGTTCTCCTGTAGTTTTCGAACTCCCTTCTAATGATGATGTCTCCTCTTTTTAAAGAGGAGACATCTCTTACAATTACATTAGAGCAAATCTGTGTTTATCCCAAATCTGTTCTTCTTTCTTAAAACAGGGCTATTCTATTCTTCCATAAAAAGATATTGTTACAACAGAAACAAAAAGAGTACTATTTTCAGAATAATCCGTGTAACCACTTCCTTTCTCGTCTTCATGTTGTTGCCATTGTTCCAAAAAATAATCTTCCAGAATCGCAAATTACGAGTAGTGACGGAATTTGTGTGCCTGCTGACTGTTTCAGCAACGGAGTCGACTGTTTCAGCAACGGAGTCGACTGTTTCAGCAACGACCGATTGTTTCAACACAACACATAAATTATCTGCGATCTTTTAGACTTATGTTAGCAACAATCTACCTTCGATTAATGATGAAATATAAGAGTAATATGGAATTATATGTAAACAGATTAAATATATAGTAAAGAAGAGGATTTTATATACCTTTGGATAAATTGAATGAAAATGATGATGGAATCCTTTTTAAACATGGTTATAAAGGTAAGGTGGTGTCAAAATATATAGTAAAAATGGTACATAGTGAGGTCCTAACATCCCCCCCAGCTGAAAGGGTTGCATGTCCTCAGGTAACTCCTAGTCAGAGTCAGAGTCTGAGTACTGACTCTGTGCATGCAAGTTGCTCAAGCAGTAGCTGGAGAAGGTGGCTTCTGTCGAAGCTCTGAATCCTCGATTGTTCTGCAATTGCTGCCATGCTAAAGCCTCATCCCTGTCAACCAATTGGTAGTGACACTGGTATTTTTCTGCAGGCATCCATAGAATTGGAAAATGAAAATGGTAACCAATCCAGTTTTCTCCACAATGCCGAATGCATCTGATGTAGTTAGGTACCCTGGAGAGTGCATCTTGAAGATTATCAGGGCTGAAAGGGTGATACTCTTGTCTTTCCTTACATGAATGTTGCCAAAACATAGTGTTGGCATTCAATGCAGCAGTCTCCTTTACTCTGATTAGCTGTAGACACTTTAAAAGTGTTGAAGCCTGCAGTTGTTGTATGTACCTGTGCATTCCTAGCTTCTGCAAGAATCGGTGATATTGTGCTACAAACATGGCCGGATTTGAAGGTTCCGGTCTAATCCAAAGGAGCCTATTCTCCTCATTATGCCTACTTGCAATAAACGCAGTTTGCCAGGTGATCTGATTGGCCAGGAATGAAACGAATGCCCTAATTTGTACATCACCTGCAATTGGAGTGAGATTGACTTTTCTATTCTCAGGCATGGCCTCGTTATGGAGATAAAGTTCACACAACAAATGTTGGTCACTTTCAGGGGCCTCAGCAAAAGTTTTAACAAATTGTTCCGCAGTAAGCAATTCATGAGGTCTGCCATCCTTTATTGCCTTCAATTGAAAATAAACCAGACGTTCAGAGAGGAAGAGAGAATAATTCAAGGAGGGTTTTCGGGTAGCCATCAATTTTTGCACTAATGAAAACATCAAAACCAACTTTTCCTTTGATTCCTTGACTTCTTTCTTGGAATCCTTGAGCTGTTGCAATGTCTGTTCCCAAATATCCCAGTTGGCATCCATGTGATTCTGCCAGGCCAACTTATGCTGCTGCAATATTTTGTCTTGTTCCACAGCATATTGTTTCTTCCAGTTATTCATAAGTTCTAATTGTTTCCATGGCAGGGTCTGTGTCCCGGCATTATAAGTACTGGGTTGGGGCATTGTCTGAGTGGCTGAGATGACTAGTACAGGGCGGGATATTTGTGGTTTAGTTTCTTTTTCTAGACTTTTTGAGGGCCCTACTGGTTCTTGTGTAGCAGTAGGGCGTTCTTCTTTAATTGCAGATGATGTAGATGCCTCAGGTACCTGAATTTTGACTACTTTGTATCCTGCCTGTTGGTAAATATTACCACACTCATGGCACATGTATTCTCTGCATGGATCCTTCTTTTGTGCTGATGCTGTGTGTGCCAGCATGTAGAGATTCAATTCTCTATCAAAGGCTTCTCGTGCCATGATTAATTCTTTCTTATAGGCCTCTAGTTCTGATTTCAAAAACTCATTTTCCTCCAACAAAGATGCCATAGTGTGTGAACCCTGTGTGCTGGTTGATTCTGCTGGCGTTGTCTGCTGATCCCCAACTGTAGCTGGTTCTTGTGGAGCAGCTACAGCTGGTTTCCCTGTATTATCATGCTTGGTGTATGATTCTTGTACCACAGTGGCTGGTTCTTGTGTTTCAGCTTTTGGGTAAGTGACTAGTTCTTGTGTGGCAATCACTGTTTGAGCAATAAACGATGTCATGTTATCCCGGGTCACTGGTTCTTGTGTGACAGCGCCATAGGACGAGACGGGTTGGGGAATTTGGAATGGTGGTGAGGATTGAAGTTTTAACAGGATAGTGGTGGGGTCAGGGGAAATGGGAGTAACTCCAGTTTCAACAGTCATTTTCATTTTCCTTTTTGGTAGGAAAGCAGAGAAGTCAGTGTCTTTCCTTTTCTTTGTAGGAGAAGATTCTTTTCTAGGGGAAGGGCTTTCGGAAGAAGTGAAAACTTGGGATGTGGCCCTTGTTTGTCGTTTTGAGACAGAGACTATTGGGGTTCATCTCTTTCTTTTATGAGTAGGTGGAGATGGGGGTGTTGAAGAGTCATTGCTAGGGATAGGAATAGTGGGAAGGGGTGACTCTACTAAGTGGGACGAACTTGGGGGTAGGTCAACTGGTTCTGAGGATGGAATTACTGGGGGGTCTGGGATATCGTCCAGTTGCCTTTCATAAGAACTCTCAGGATTTTCTTGGGAACTTCCGGCTTGTTGGGGAATTTCAGCTTGCTGGGGAATGAGGAGTGGATTATTCAGAGGGGGATTTTGCTGAGAAAAACCCCTCTGAATTAATAATTGACATAAACGATGATGGGTAAGGGATAACAATGGGAATTTAACCCGTCTGCAATAATATGACATGTTTTTGATACAACCAAGCAGATAATAGGGAATATTGACTAATCGACCATGCCTCAAATGATTCATTAAAACGAAGTCGTGTTGATAGACTACCTGGTAACGCCCTTCGCATGTCAAATAGTGCTTGATGAATTCAGCTACTGTTGGCCATGGTCGAGGTAATGAATGCAGACTTATACCGCGGCCTTTAAGTTCAACCGGTTCCTCTGGAAGAAGAAAATATCGCTGTGCATTTAAAATAACTTGTTTCCTACTGAACCAGTGAGCACCTATAACCGGAAAACCTGAAACTTGTGCTATATCTTCCTCTGTGACTGAAATTCGGACCCCTTGAACCACTGAATAATTCCCCTGAAGATTCTGTGCAAACTCTAAAACTTGCTGCTGATCAAATTCTCCTAACCTTTCGAAGTATGTTGTCCATCCTGCTTGTTGAAAAATTTGGTAGGCCTCCGAGAACAATTCGAGAAGAGTTATCGAACCAGGCTCGTGTCTGATAGCCGACCCTCCCATAGCTACTAGCTTGAGTCACATGCAGAGGCGCAGAGAACAGAAACACAGGCTTTGGTCAAGCTAATTGTTGCAACAGAGGATATGGAGTCTCAATGACGGCGGAAATAATGGATATGAAAAGTGACGGAGGATTGGATGGTTTGGAATGATGATTCAGTTTTCGAAATTCCCCCCCCTACGTATGGTGCAATAATGTTTAAGTGTGCGGAGATTGTAATCATTATGAGCAAGATCCTCTCTTTAAAATATTATTTAACTGCATTACATAAAAACCACATACCTTATATTTTTACCTTTGTCTTTAAAATTCGAAGTATAGAGTGCTTCATAATGGCTTGATATTAATGGAATAATCTGTAGATTTCTCTGAAATATAGAATAGGAGCATATCAGGATCTGCTCAGTACTGAATAATATTCACCCAAAGGATCTGAAGAGTAAAAGTGGAGAACTGAAAAGCTTGTATAGCAGAGGAAAGAAATGATGTTTTAATGATGAAAAGATAAATGACAGGTTGCTGAAACTGGTGTTTCAGCAACGAAAAAATGAATGACATGTTGCTAAAACTGGTGTTTCAGCAAGGGGAAAAATCAGGAAAATGGGATATAATGATTTGGGTTTAAGACAAGTGGGGGAAATATTTGCTAAGGGATAATTTCAGCAGTAAGGAATGGGAAATACTAGCTGAAGGATGATATTTCAGGAATGGTAGAAGTGGGAAAAATGGAAAAAGGGAAATAATGTAGAAATGGGATAAAAGGGATATTGCTAGGAAATGGGTTGAAATGAAGGGAACAAGCTTCTGTGATTGAAGCTTCAGATCTTCTTGTGATGAATCTGTCCTCCTTAATGAGCTTTTCCAGAATCTGCAAAATTCAATTGTAATATGCCAACCCTTGACAGGGATTATTAGTTTTAAATCTAATCTAATACTAGAAATACAATGCAGAAAATTAAATGTTGTGAGGAGCAGAAGACTCCCCTAGAAAAAGATAATGTGTATCAGTCATGCAAGCAGTCTTGAAATCCTCTTTAGAAACAGGGCGCTGGTACAAACGAAGCCTATGACCATTGACTAATAGAGGTGTTTTAGAATCATCAATTGTTAGAAGTCTTACTGTTCCATTAGGAAAAACAACATCTACTTCATATGGTCCAAGCCAACGTGTACGTAGCTTACCTTGAAAATTTTCAAACCGAGAGTCATACAATAAGGCCCAATTACCTTTTTGGAACTGCTTGTGTTTGATAATTTTATCATGCCACTTCATTCTTTGTTGTTGAATCATGGTTGTTTGATGAATGGCATCTAATCTCTTTTCATCCAATTCAATAAGCTGCCGCAACCTAGCTGTCTGCACATCAGTCAAATCAAGATTAACAGCTAAAGCAGTTCTTAGAGTTTTAATTTCAAATTCCACAGGAAAAACAACATTTTTACCATAAACCAATTCATAGGGAGAAAAACCTGTAGTGTTTCTCCAAGTAGTTCTATAAGCCCATAGTGCTTCAGGGAGCCTTTGAGACCAATCCTTCCAGTTATCCTTCACTGTTTTAGTTAGAATGGCTTCTAATACTTTATTTGTGCTTTCCACCTGCCCATTGGCCTGGGGATGGTATGGTGTAGTCATTCTATGATGAATATGATATTTCTGAAGGGTAGACTTAAAACCATGAGAATTGAATGGAGGTCCTCCATCTGTAACTAGCTCTCTAGGAATTCCAAATCTAGTGAAGATTTCTTCAAATAAGAAAGCTAGGACAACCTCTTCATTGGCTCTAATAAGTGCTTTGGCCTCCACCCATTTAGTCATATAGTCCGTAGAGACTAATATATAAGTTCTTTGATTGGATGGAGGATTAATGGGTCCTATGAAATCCAAGGCCCATCTTTCAAATGGTTCAGAAACTACCTGGGGGTTTAATGGCATTTGATCTCTATGATTGGGTTGACCCATTCTCTAGCAGCTGTCACAAGCCCTCACATATTTCTTTGCATCCTTAAATAATGAGGGCCAATAGTAACCCATCCTCAAAATTTTGTGTGCTGTTCTCTTATCAGCAAAATGCCCTCCACAAGGGCCATCATGGCAAGCTTTCAGTATGTCATACACTTCATCTTCCCTAATGCATCTTCGGATTTCCTGATCAAGCCCTATGTAGAAAAGACACCCACTTATCCAGCTATACCTGGCACTTTGTTGAAAAATTCTTCTCTTTTCTCTGTATGACAGGTGTGATGGTAATTTTCCTGCAACCAAATAATTGGAAATATCTGCATACCATGGAGAGTGAGCAGAAACTGCAAACAAATACTCATCAGGAAAAGAATCATCTACCGGAATATTATTATCAGTTTTTAACCGTGAAAGGAAATCAGCCACCACATTTTCTTTACCAGGCCGATCTACAATTGTGATATCAAATTCCTGCAGTAATAATAGCCATCTGGTAACTCTAGCATTTGTAATAGATTTGTTCATTAAATACTTAATAGCCGAGTGATCAGTGTGGACAAAAGTAGAATAACCAGTGATATAATGTCGAAATTTATTAATGGCATAAATTACTGCAAGAAACTCCTTTTCGGTAACTGTATAATTAAGCTCAGTAGGGGTCATATTCTTACTGATAAAGTAGATAGCATAAGGAATATGATTCTCCTCTTGTCCCAAGACAGCTCCAATTGCAGTGTCTGAAGCATCATAAGATATATGAAAAGGGAGGGCCCAATCAGGTCCCCTCAAAATAGGAGCAGTAGATAACTGATGCTTGAGTTCTTCAAAAGCTTTCTGACAAGAATTAGTCCACTTAAATTCAGCATTTTTCATAAGCAACACAAATAATGGAGAAGTTATCTTAGAAAAATCTTTAATAAATCTTCTGTAGTATCCAGCATGTCCTAGAAAACTTCTCACATCAGTTTGTGTTTTAGGAACAGAAAGATTCTGAATGACCAATATTTTAGATGGATCTACCTGAATACCTTGAGATGAAATAAAATGTCTAAGCACTACTCCTTCACTCATCATCATATGACATTTTTCAGTACTTAGGGAGAGGTGAGCTTGTATACATCGTTTAAGTACCTTCTCAAGATTTTGTAATGCATCTTCAAAAGACACGCCATAAGGAGTAAAATCATCCATAAATATTTCCATAGATTCATTCAGCATATCAGAAAAAATTCCTATAACAGCCCTCTGAAAAGTTGTTGGTGCATTACATAGCCCAAATGGAAGAACTCTATAAGAAAAATTTCCACAAGGGCTAGTGAAAGTGGTCTTGTCCTGGTCTTGGGGTGCAATTCTTATCTGATTATACCCACTGAATCCATCTAGAAAAGAAAAGAATTTCTTCCCTGCCAGACTATCCAACACCTGATCAATGAAAGGTAAAGGAAAGTGATCCTTTTGAGTAGCTTTGTTCAAAGCTCTGTAATCAACACATACTCTCCATTTCCCGTTTTTCTTAGGGACAATTACCAATGGGGAAACCCATTCACTGTCAGATATGGGGTATATAAATCCCGCATTAAGCAATTTCTGAAGTTCTTCTTTAACAATTTCTCGTAAATTAGGGTTCATTCGTCTTTGGGGTTGACAGACTGGTCGGCATCCCTCTTTAATGTAAATTCGGTGAGTACATAGTTCAGAAGAGATTCCTTTCATATCCGTGTAATCCCATGCAAATGCTTCCTTATTTTCATGTAATAACTTCATTAACTGCTGTGTTTCAGCAACTGTTAGATCAGGATTTATGTTTAATGTCTTGTCGGGTTCAATTTCAACTATTATGCTTTTAGATGAGATGGTGGTTAATGTCTGAGATAAGTCTTCAGATTAAATCTTTTCTTGGGTATCTGTTTCAAAAATTGCAGTCAATTGATTGTGTGTTTCAGCAATTACAGAGGAAGGTTCACAAATAAAATTATTAATTATTTCATCCTCTGTATTGTCTTTAAGAGTTAAGGCTTGTCCAATAGTTAGAATGGGTTGAATAGCATTATCATCATAATCCATCCACATAGAATCTTCATTATTAATTATGGGTGTAGCATGAGGATAAAGAGTAAGTTGTTTGGTTTCATAACCATTAGAAATTGTCATTGAAACAGATCTGCAACTGATAAAGGCATCAACTGTGGCCAGCCATGGCCTCCCCAGAATTAAAGGATGTCCCCCCAGCTTTGTTTTAGTCTGCAATACAACAAAATCAGCTGGGTAATTCCAGGATTCAACTGAGATAAGTAGATCTTCAACAAATCCTTCAGGTTTAATTGTAGAACGGTCAGCCAACTCTAAAATGGTAGGTGTATCTCTGATTGTGTTATTCAGCTGTAACAATTGTGAAGTTTCAAGAGTCATTATGTTTATTGCAGCACCTAAATCTACCAGAACTTGAGGAATCATTGTTTTACCAATTTGAACTGTCACGGTAGGATGGCCGGGGTCACCATATTTCACAAGAGGGGTTTTTTCGGACATTAATGCAGATAAATCACCCATCACATGTACTGTAAGGGGATCTTTAGTTTTCCTACCAGGTTTCTTAACACAAATATCCCTTATTGTTCTGGCATAAATTGGTACATCTCTTAGTGCTTGTAAAAGTGGAATTTTAACATACAAATTTTGCAATTCCCCTAGAAGGTTAAAATCAGGTGTTTCAGGCGTTCTAGTTAAAACTAAACACTCGGGGAATGGTGGTTTTGTTATTTCAATACCCTTGTTAGAGGGTGGTTGTGCTTTCTTATGTTTCTCAGTTTCCTCTTTATCAGAATCAGAAGAAGTTATGTCATAAATAATAGGCTCTACTATTTTCCCGGATCTTAAATTAATATCATTACATTGCATAGTAGGAAATATAGACTGATTCTGAATATCAATGACTTGCACAACTTTATTATTGGGGTTAGGATTTGGTTGCACAGGTAGCTGGGGTCTCATTTGGTTATTTGGCGGAGCATTTGATGGCAGAGGAAGTGGTTGTTGAAATCGAGGAAATTGATTTGGATACGGGAGTTGTTGGCTTCTCCAATTTGAATTCCAAGGGTTAAAAGAAGATGGCTGCTGTGGGGGCCAAGGAGTCCACATTGCAGGATCAACAAAGGGAGGGTTTGATTGTTGCATGGGTGGGAAATTCATTTGATTAAAGGGTGGGTATTGCATTTGATTAAAGGGAGGGTAATTTGTTTGACCGAAAGCAGAATAATTATTCCAACGATTAAATGGCATACTAGAATTCATACCTTGTCCTTTTGGTTGCCATTGTCTTCTTTGAGTTAGCAAGTAAACTGCTTCAGCTTCTTCTTCCGTTGGCTGCAATGCTGCCTTTATTCCTAGTAGAGATGGACATTGTTTTGTTTCATGATCTTTCTCACAAAGGGTGCAAATTGGTATTTTGTCCATTGGGCATTCCCTTAGTGGATGTTTGTCTCTGCACTTCGGGCAAAAGACAGCCAGAGTTGCTTCTGCTTCAGCCTGCTTCTTCTTAACCCGCAAAGTGTCAATTTGTGAAGCAAAAGAACTTAACATCTCAGTTTTAAATTCTTCAAGTAAATTACCTATTTCAGCTCTTGTTGCTCCCCCACTGGCTGATTTCTGCACTCTTGAATAGGTGGGATCTCTATTACTTACTCTTTTCCTTGCAGCTCCCCTTGAACACCTCTTACAAAGTTCAACAATCTCATCATATGATTCTTTAGATATATCTCCCTTGCCAAGCATGTTTAACATGTCTAAACAATCATCCCTTAATCCTCTAAGTAATATTGTTTTACGAATTTCCTTACTTATATTCGGATGATCAGATCTCTGTATATTATACTGCAGCCTTTCTACGTAGTCCTCCAGATTGTCGTCCAGCTTTTGTGCCATATTGAATAGTTCGTCCTTCTTTTCTCTCGTCCGGAAGTAGTCTTGATATTTAAGCAGAAATTTCTGTTTCATCTGTTCCCATGTTGTGATTACCCGACTCCCAAGACTCATGAACCATCTTAAAGCATTTCCTTTTAATGTTGCTGGAAACAGTTTCAAATTTTGAGCATTAGTAACATAATCATAACTTCTGCATAATATATCAAATTCAAAAAGAAATTCATCCGGATCTTCAGAGGATAGACCGTGGAAGTTAGGTAAAGCTGACAATGGAATATTCTTCATAGGAGTTGTTCCTCTAGGGAGATCACTGATAGGAAATCCCAAGGTAGAGAGAGAATTTTCATCCTTTCCTTCTCCTTCAGGATCTACATGTCCTCCACCAAAGAAGTCTTCGTTGTTTCCTTCCATTGGTTGTTCTCCTACTGCACTTGCTCGATCGTCAAGATCTTCTACTGGCTCTTCAATGTTTTCCACTGGTCGTCCAACACTCTCTATTATTTCCTCAATGTGCTCTGCTGATTTGCTAGCACTTTCTTCTGACTCTCCAGCACTGACTGCTGGTTCTTTAATCACTGGCTCCTCTATATTTTCAGGACCCACAACTTCCTCTGTTTTGTAATCTGATTGAGGGGAGTGCTGAAGTTTTGGTCTTTGAGAACTTAATCTCTATGATGATTCAGCCTTTGATACAATCTCGTCAATGAAAGTCTTTCTTCCTCCCCTTCCTTTGCCCTTGCCACCTGTAGGATTAGTTTTCTTCTGGGTTCCGCATCCTCTCATACAATCTGCACATCTAGAAAGAAAATATTAATGCTTTTGAAATCTATAATTGCCTTCCCCGGCAACGGCGCCAAAATGTTGGTCACTTTAATTGTTTTAACAATTCAAGCTCCACATAAATTGTCAACCCGAGAAGGTCTGTTTATTCCAAAGACAATCACGCACTGGATATGCTCAATTCCAAAAGCAAAAATAATGTTGTAGTAAAAAGTCACACAATTATTAATCATACAAATCTAATTATTCACACCCTGTTTAATCAAAGCTGAAGTTTACTTATGTTATAGTAGAAGCAATTCCTCTATTGCAGTTTTTAAGAATCCAGATAAAGGGAAATCATTCTGCAGGAAAGGAAACCAATCAACCATAACAGGGAACAGGACCCTATTCCTTTAAATAGGAACTTCAGCACCTGCTGCCTGACACTAATCACTCTGTAGAAAAGATAAGCTCAAGAGAACAGGACCCTATTCCCATGAACAGGAACCTTCAGCACCTGTCTCCTGTTTCTAATCACACTGCAGGAAAAGAAAGGCAATCAATGGGAACATGACCCTATTCCTTTGTACAGGAATCTTCAGCACCTGCTTCCCAGCATCAATCATACATTCAAACAATTAACAGAAATAGATCTCTTAACTTCTTAAGAATGAATGTACTAAACACATGCAGCGTTAAAGGAAATAGAATGCTCAATAAACTACAGAACTGTGTAACTGGTGTTTCAGCAAACAGAATTAAAGTAAAGTGCGAATATCATAAAGAAATCTAACAAACTACAGGAACAGTCGGGTGAATCTTGTGATGAAGGCGGGCCCTTTCCTTCTCACAAGATTCCCCAGAGAAAGAATTATATTGAAGCGCTCAAAAGGAACTTTTATTCATCTGTCAAAAGAAATGATACATTACAAATGGAGTCTAGCTCTTGTACTCTCAAACACAATGTTCTCCTGTAGTTTTCGAACTCCCTTCTAATGATGATGTCTCCTCCTTTTAAAGAGGAGACATCTCTTACAATTACATTAGAGCAAATCTATGTTTATCCCAAATTTGTTCTTCTTTCTTAAAACAGGGCTATTCTATTCTTCCATAAAAAGATATTGTTACAACAGATACAAAAAGAGTACTATCTTCAGAATAATTCGTGTAACCACTTCCTTGCTCTTCTTCATGTTGTTGCCATTGTTCCGAAAAATACTCTCCAGAATTGCAAATTACGAGTAGTGACAGAATTTGCGTGCCTGCTGTCTGTTTCAGCAACGAAGTCAACTGTTTCAGCAACGGAGTCGACTGTTTCAGCAACGGAGTTGACTGTTTCAGCAACGGCCGATTGTTCCAGCACAGCACATAAATTATCTGCGATCTTTTAGACTTATGTTAGCAACAATCTACCTTTGATTAAGGATGAAATATAAGAGTAATATGGAATTATATGTAAACAGATTAAATATATAGTAAAGAAGAGGATTTTATATACCTTTGGATAAAGTGAATGAAAATGATGATGGAATCCTTTTTAAACATGGTTATAAAGGTAAGGTGGTGTCAAAATATATAGTAAAAAATGGTACATAGTGAGGTCCTAACAATGGGGTTTAGACTTCATTGGAGAAATTCACCCCCGATCCTTTGGCCAACATAAGTGGATTTTTACTGCCACGGATTACTTTACCAAGTGGATTGAAGTCATTCCTACCATACAACCATTGACATAGTCATTATCTCTTTCATAGAAAACAACCTTTTATCTAGATTTAGATGCCCATAGAAATTACTGATAATGCGGCAGCATTTAAATCTAAGAAAATGATTGCCTTCTATCACAAGTATCATATTACCCTAGGTAACTCTACTGCATACTACCCCCAGGGTAATGGCCTCGCTGAATCCTCGAACAAAAGACTTGTAAACATCATTAAAAAATTACTTGAAGACAGCAAAGAGACTTGGAATAAAATGTTAGTCTATGCCTTATGGGTAGATAGACTTACTACCAAAAAGTCAATTGCAACTTCCCCTTACCAAATTGTATATGGGATGGATGCAGTTTTTCTATCATCCTTAGGTGTTTCAGTAATGAAGATCATTCAAGAATCACAAGTGGAACTCAATGATATACAAAGGAGGATAAATCAAACTATTCATCTACAACAAACAAGGGAATAAGTCTATGAAAAATCTCAAGTCATTTAGGATAAAATTAAGAAATTTTTTTATAAAAGAATTAAAGAAGATGACTTTTACATTGGAGATAAAGTGTTAAAATGGGATTCTAGGAGAGAAGAAAAAGGAAAGTATGGAAAGTTTGATTTTCTATGGAAGGGACCTTATGTAATTTATGGATATAAGGGTAACAATGCTTTCTTCATCAAATATTTGGATGGAACAGATATTCAAGAAGGACCAGTTAATGGTAGAATGCTCAAACACTACTATTCTTCTGAGTTAACCAATAGTTAGTCCTAGTTACTTTTTGCATCATTGTAAATATCTGTTGAAGTTTTTAGATTGGATTGGATATTTTCATTCCAAAGTTGAAACCTGGAGAGAAGGCCCTAAGATTTGAAGATTAAAATGTCATAAATATGAGTTTTTGCAGAAAACAAAAGACAATTACTGGATCATCAAGGTCAAAATTAAAGGCTACTAGTATTAGAGTTCTTGACATTTCACCAAGAAATGCCATCCCCATGTGAAGCCTCTGTTAGGGTCCTATAAATATAGGATTCATAATTTGGAATTGAATTATGATAGTCTTGTAAAATATGTACATACCTTGCTTTATGAATGTTGTTTTCCCATATTTTGAAAAAAAAAGAAAAAAAAAAAGAGGGTAAAAGTCCTAAAAGAAAGATGAAAGGACTTAAAAAATATAGACCCCAAAAGAAAAAGATGAAAATAAAACATGAAAGTGTGCAAGTCCAAATGCCACTACTTTTTACTATTTTACAGATGATTATGGCAGAGTGTCAATAAATGCCATAATCCATGATGAGTTAAACTATTTAAACTTGACTTTTCATGTTTTCAATTTCCATGTTTTAGATAGTGAATAAAGATTGGTCAAATAGTTTAATTTTAACTAATCAGTAGATAGGTAGATAATAATGAGGAGCTCATCAGTTTAATTTGAGCCCTCAGGTGAAATAAGGTAGAATTATATATTTTGTATGCTTTCAAAAAACAAAAAAAAATTAAGGTAGCAAGCTTAAATGCACCTGCTAAAAGGAAGAAAAAATGTTAGAGTAATATTGGGTAGGTAGAAAGAAGTTGGAAAAATCATGTAATATTCATCACCGGGAAAAATCACTAATTTCCCTTCCCTATTAAGTTTTCAATGTTCTACACTTCGATTCAAAGAGGCTTAGAGCATTTCTCTTACTTCTGTTGGGACAGAACCCAAGGCTTACTAACTGGATAGTGGAAAATGTTGAGTTCTTATAATAAAATCTCCTTTACCATTATTTATCCCTCATTCATACATTTCATTCATTTTCATAAGTAAAGACTCTTTATTACTTAATGAAACCTAAAATCCCATTTAATTGACTTCCTTCATTCAGAAAGAATACAAAAACCCTCAAAAAACACTTTATCCTAAGTAAATTGGTGAAATCATGAAATAACAAGCTTCGCTTTTATTTATTCACTTTACTTGGTTATTTAGTCTATTTTTGTATTCCATTCCCCTTGTCATTTTAACTTTTAACTTATGCTATTAATTCCCTAAAAATACCTTATCCTATCTATATATTTACCTTTATTTTAAATATCCCCTAAAACCCATAATTATAAAGATTTTTGACCAAATATATTATCCACATTTTGAATCAAAACCCAAATTATACTCCCTTTGGTCTAAAACTAACCTTAATCAAATACCTCGCCCCCTTTGGTGATTAGACCCTTCACTGGTCTAAAAATCATATAATAAAATAAAAAATGTAAATATGGCTTTCATACATATCTTATGTGTTTGAAAACGAAAAAAAAAAAAAACATTGCACTACCCATCACATATTACCCTAAATATTAAGATTCGCTAAGTTTCTTATAAAGGTTCAAACCAGCGCCTTTGTAATACACTTGCCATTCCTCCCCGCATAAACTTAACCCAAGGTTAAAGTGTGAAATCACATAACTTAAACCTGTTCCCTATTTTAATTATTCCCGTTATGGAAAGCCTCATGCTTTATATAAAATTAACCCAAGGTTTCTATGACCCCGCCTCATTCCGCCTTCACCTATATATAAAACGTTTTTATATATATTTCATCATTTAAACCCTGTTAAAACCATATATTATCCCTTATACATAAAGCCCCGCTTACACCTTTATCCATTGAAAACAAAAGTTTTAAACCCAGGTCCCACCATACCTTTCGACCGTAACTTCCAAACAAATCATGACTGTTCGCTTCCTTTCCAATGATCCAATGGCACAAGATCCATTTTGCACTCATAAACTAAACTTCCATCCAAAACCCAAACGGACGCAAAATGGGTTGCTTTCACTATTTAGCCTTCTGCGACGTGGCATCCTCTCATAGGAATGTGTTCATTTCCACAGAAACTGCTTACCACCAGAGCCGAACGCGAAAACCATCGGTGGTTTCACACTTTGAAAAAGCCAAACTGCTCCCGCCTTTTGATAAGACCTGCATTGAATGCGTTAATGATAATTAAAAATCAAAGTTTTAAACCTTTGATATACTATTTCTAATATTTATTTACGCATTCAACTGTGAAAAAAGCTCCGCCCGACTATGTAAAGAATCCTTTGCCCAAATTGTCGACTTATACCCAGAAAGAAACCTAATTTGACCTATGATTTCCTATTTGAAGATTAGTAAAGCATTCCTTTGCTCCAGCAAATAGAACCAGACCGCATTTCAACTTCAAACCTCTGAAAGTCCTTTCGAGCATCCAAATACCTACACTTAAAGGTATTTATCGACAATTAAGGCCTGTAATTTCACAGTTTAAACCTTGAATAATATAATTAAACTTTCAACTAGAAGAATCCACTGGAGGAGATTACCCAATAATGCCCAAAAACAGGCCAAACCCTGTCCAATTTTTTCTAGAAACCTAATTTCCGCTGTAAACCTTTTTAAAAGCCAATTTCCTCAATTTGTGACCTTTGAAGATCAATTCCAAAGACAAAAAAGGGTTTCAGGCCTACAAATATCTTAAAAATCCTTTTTACAGTCCAAACAATTTCGGAAACCCTTGTTTTCTATCTTAGCCTAGTTTTTATCTCTTAGAAGCCTAATTGACCAAAGAGATCACCTGAAATTATCCTTGGCATATAAATTGCTCAAGTCATCCTCTGTTTAAAAGAAATACAACGCTTGCAAATAGTTTCAGCTTGCATTAGTTATTCCAAGATGACTAAAAAGTAGATTAAAGCCAAAACTAGAAGTTCTAAACCAACCAAGCCTGGGGGATCCAAACCTCCTAAATCGAAAGCATCTAAAGCTATCAAATCTACTCCATCACTTACTACTAAATCCACTGTGTCATTAAATCCCTTCCAGCCACCAGTACCTGTTGTGGAAACCCTTCCATTGACTGATATGGATTACAAGATTTCTAACCCTGTGGTAGAATTCAATCTATTGGAAATACATAATTGGTGCTATGATAAATACTTGGATAAAGATGAAATGCCTATTTGGGAGATTCATTTGCCCAAATATGTGGTTTCATTAACCCACCCTGGCGAAGACCTTGTTAGATTATGTCAAAAAAATTACGAACCTGACCAGAGGGCCATTGTTAATGCTGACAGAGAGATTCTTTTTACCATTATAGTAGAGTCCATAAATCAAATGTTAGAATTACATTCTGATCCTCAATCAGTTCCTCTATCCATAGAAGTATTGACTCAGTTGTAATTAGGCTTGGATTTTCGTAAGAGATTTATGATATTTTGGAACTTTTATGCCTTGCCATGTGGATATTCCAAAAATAAACCCTCCTTATTCCACTTCCAAATTTCCTAAAGGGTCTAGACACATTATCTCAATGCTATCTTTTATACTGGGATACTTCACAAATGGATTCGCTGATGGATCCATTCTAGGTTTTATATCCACCTTATCTCCAGGTCAACCTCCAGCAATCATTTTTTATTATGCCAGATTCATAGCAGATAATATTCATCAGCAATTGACCAAAATTCCCACTGAAGGGGTGTTTAGGTACTTATCATACTTGTTTCACTTATTTTTGTTCTTCCAAGCTGATAATTTTCCAATTGCATTACAAAAAATGGACTTAGAGGGCAAGCCTCCGTCCATTATCTTCTGGACTTCCTTGCTTAGGAAAGAAGGCAGTAACTTTAGTTATACAGATTTTTCAGACCTATTCCTCCAGCCAGCAATGAATATATTGTACAAAGCGGAGCAACCTAGAGTAAATGAGTACATGAAAAGAATCTTGCAGTTATCAGAAAAGAATAAAATGGGACACTGGTTTCTTTATGAAAAGCACACAGAGATAAGAATACTTGGATCCAACTTATTACCCTATAAGTTGCCAAAATACATAAGCATGAGAATTTTTGCATTAGAATATTTAATGCAAATTCTAAATTCTGACTCCATCAAATTCTTAGCTACCAAGAAAAAGACTCAATTCAAGCTAAGAAATTAGGTTGGTCCTTTCATCATAAAAAAAAGAGAAGCAGAAAAGGAAATCACAAAGATACTAGCAGAGTTTAAATTTCAAGAGTGTTTTCCATGGAACTATGATCCTCAAGGGATCCTGAGCAATTTAAGGGTAAAATGCAAGCTCCCACCCTTTATACATGAGCCTAAGCCAGAGATTGATAAGTTTTAAAATCAAGAAGAATAGGTAGAGAATACATTGAAAGATGCAGCAATCAATATATAAGTAGCAGAAAAAATGGATACTACACAAGCTATTGTAGTTGCAAAACAGCCAGAGACTTCAACAAAAAGAGGTAGGGATTAAGAGGCATATACAATAGAGACCACAATAGAAACCAAGTTCAAATTGATTTATAACAAGAGGCTTAAAATTACTTCAGTTGAAAAAGAAACAATGATTGAAATTGAAGATACAAATGAGCTAGAGATAAATAATGATGAAGCAACAGTGATATTTAATGAAACTCTTGCAAAGATTGAAAAATATCAAACAAAAACTAAAGATGATACTCAAATGATTGAAAAACCACAAAATATGGAGGCCTCTTCTTCACAAACAGTTGAGGAAAAATACTTAGATATCAAAGAAAAGTATGAGAAAATAAAGAAAAAGAACGAGGAGATCAAGACTGAGATATACTCTCATTTTCCTCAAGAAAAAACCAAGGAATCAAAATAGGCTACTGACAACCTTTGACTATTCTACAAACAAGATGATTATGTCCTTTTTGCAACCAACTACTTCAGCACCAAAGACAGTGGCATATTATAAAAAGATGGAGTTTAAGGTAGACACTGAAAACATTCATGAGCTAGACCAAACAGAATTCCACAGACACAGCACTGAGTTGCTATATTCAACTGTTGTGACAAAGGTAATGAGTGCTACCAAGTTGTGGAATACTATTTTAAATATGTAGGACAAATTGAAGCTAGATAAGGCATCTCTTTATGCCAAGGATCTAAGGATTAAAAACTTAGAAGAATTAGTTTTGCAGGTGGGATATGATCCCTCAAATGTTCAAGTAGTTGAATTGTTGATAAAGAAGAAAAATGATGACATTATAGTTTTGAGGAAACAACTTAAGCTTCCTCAAAGTGAGCACCCTCAAACCAAAGAAATACTTCAGGATCAGACTAAAAAATAAGAGATGATGAAATTGATCCTCTAATTAACTGCTTAGATCAAAGAAATGGAGACACGAATGGATCAGATTGTTAAGGAGAAAGAGACTGTGAAGGAAAATGATGTTCCTATTATTCCTACAGTTATACTAATGATTACAATAGCTGTGGCTTCCACTTTGGGAGAAAAATTAGCACCTAAAGAACCACTGGCAACTGCAGTGCTAGTACATTCAACTACTGCATCAGCCACATATTCTTCTACAACACAGGTTCAGCAAACAGATGGAGCAGGTCAAATTGTGAAAGCTATGGAGGAAATGTCCTTGAAAACCAATGAGATCAATAGCTTAAAAAATATTATACAAAGCCTTGATGCTACCAACAAGACAACATTAATAATGGCTAAAAATCATGAGTAGAAAGCAGTAAGACTTGGAGAACAAATCAAAGGCCTACAAAAAGAATTAAGCTTTACTGAATAGATTGCCTACATATGGAATCATCTTTGGACAAATATAATTGAAGCCATACACTCTCAATGGCCTTCAATTCAGGTCATCTATGAGTAGAGAGATTTACTATTAACATCCCAGACTAAGATTCAGAAAACCAAGGATGAGTTAACTGATAAGCCAGCTCAAGCTTTAATGCTCATCACATTCTTGAACAACAAGAATAGAGCAGAATTGGAGGAATTACAAGTATTGGACCGAACTGAAACAATATCACATATCAAAAAGGTTGTGACCAAGAAAAAATTGATGAACAATCTAGAAGAGAAATGTGAATCAATTAACATTTCTATAACAATTTTTTTGGCAAAATCCACTAATTTGAGCCTGAGGGGCCTGCCAGATATCCATGTCTTGAATGAAAAAATGATGGCCCAGAAGGATTATGATAATAATATAATGGAATTTTCCAAGGAAAAAGTCAACAAGTCATTGCCATAGGGCACCACCACAGGAAAAGTCCTTCTACAACATTTTGAAGATTTGTTCTTTTTGCAACATGAGATTAAACATCTCGTTGTGTTCAAGCCCACCTTTGCTAGGTACACAGAGGCCGATGAGAATTTTAGAAATCTTAAGAATGTTAAAATTCCAAATGAAGAACAGTGGCAAACATTCATTGATTTAATGTAACAGTGAGAGGTAAAACAGTGAAGAAAATTATATTAAAAACAGTAAAAAAGAAATAATGAAATAAAGAGAAAGTCTGCTGATTTTTTACTGCTGAAAGACATATGTTATAGTAGTAAACAGTAGAAATATCAGTCAAAAGTGTATCAGCGTTAAAGAGTATCAGATAAAATAAAGAGTATCAGCTAAGGCAACTCAAATGAAGATATTTTCTAAGCAGCCAGCAAGCAGGACAGTTAATCAATAAAAAGCTCCTTGTTATATAAAGTAGTTCTATTTATTTTGGATAAGAGGACATCTTGTTGATTTGTTAAGCAGCTGTCCCTCTTATTTTGTAAAGATATTTTCTATTTCTTAAAGATATTCCTAGATTTCTCCTAGGATATTTGTAATAACATTTTGTATAAATACTTCTCCATTAGAAGTATTCAGTGTCGAATAAACTTGGTAGACTTATTATAGACTTTTTGCTAAAACATTGGAGGCTATCATTTGTCGATTTCGAAGTAGCAAACTGGACAAAGCTAAATTGGCATCATAATTCAGGATCCCTGTGATAAGCTGAGGAGTGAAGTACTCTCTTATTTTCATTGTTTTCTTTTCTGATTTTCATGCAATTCAATATATGTTTGTTCAATCTAAATGTGTAATTAGGAATATTACTACAGGAGTAGTCTAATGCTCCCTGTTTTTAACTAGTTACCATTTCAATGCTTTCTGCTGATTTCCAATGTTAAGAATCCTTCATTGCTCCTACTCCCATTTGACCCCTACCTCCTAGGCTTCCATTTTCCAAATCAAAGGGTTCTTCATTGCCCTTTATCCCATTCATACCATTTCACCAAAAAACACTTTCCCCAAATCTCTAAGGGTTATCTATCTTACCCTTAGTATATTTTTACATTTTTCACCTTGAATTCTAGTGCTGCTAGCTAGATTTAGACTCCATAGCCCAATGGACAAGTAGATATCTCTCTATTTTACCTCTAAGTGATTTTTTCCCACCAAAAATTTTAAAACCAAAACCAATTGTTCTATCATAACTAGCCTAAAACATAGATAAAAAACAAAGATAAATCTTAAAGAGAGAGCCCTCTCTGAACTTTAGGAAGGCTAGATACTAGAGTTCCAAGTAGGTTTGTGGTTACCTCTACTGTTCTTTGACTAAAAACTCAAATCCCACAACTTAAGAAATTACTAGAGTGATAATAGAGCAAAAGGTTTAGGCTAATAAATGTCTTTTGAAAGAACCTTAGTCTTGTTTGTTCTTCATTGTCTTAATGTTTTCCTCTGCTAAGATATATTTAGAGAATTCTTAATTGCTCTCTAGAACCCCTATGCTTGTTCATTTCATAAATATTTCAATACAGTTGGCCTCAAGAATGATTTATGGTTTTCCCTGCTTACTTGCTGCCACTTAAACACTATTTCTGAAGTCTCTTCAAAGTTCCATTGTTTAAAGTCTGCCAAAGAGGTTTTCTTCCGATCATACCCTTTGTACTTGCTGAAACAATTGTTTTGAATATCTTTATAGCTGTAATCAAATAGTTCTAGGAGTTCCCTCTTCTATGAATGCAATTGTGTGTGAATCTTGAATGTTTTCTTATCCTTGAAGGTGGAATCACTAGAAGTTAAATGGGTTTCTCGCCTTCTATATTTCATTGGAAAAGTTTGTCTTGAAGTTATTATTTACTGAAGTGTGGTTTGTATAATTTATGGTTATCCCTATCTATTGAATGCCTCTTTATGTTCAGATAATGTTTTAAGTCACTTTGTTGAGGATTACATATAATTAATGATTCTTAATTTCCCTTAGTTCTACTTTTCATTCTAAACCATTGATGTTCATTCCATTCCACCTGAAAGACCTTAAAGATCCACTGGCCATGTTATATTTGCCCTATGATACTTCCCGATCCATTGATGAACTTGTTATAATTTCCACTTGACTCCATTGCCCAATGACTTAGAGATTTCCTCATTCTACCTATGCTGCCTAGATCATCATGTCCAACCAAACAATCAAACAAACTCATGCTTAATGACTAGCCTAAAATCAAACCCTTTAAAATAAAACAAATTTTATTTTTGCAAACAATTGAGAGATCCCTCTCTGAGACTAGGAAGGCTAGGTCCTAAAGCTCTAAAGACTAGTTTTGATGTTTCCTTGTCACTTGGTATACCAATCTGCCAAATCACTAGACCACAACATATTGGCGATCACGGTGGGACCATCTGATTAAGTACCAAACCTACACATCCTTAAGCATTCAGAAGCCCTTATTACAAAAGAATATCCAATGAACCATAGCTATCTTCAAGCACTATCAACACAATGGTGATCATGATAGGACCTTTCTGAATAAGTGGCAATCTAATTACACCTTAAGATTATAGAAGACCCCCATCAAACCTTGAAGAAATCAACTAATAAGCCATAGAGTATACTCTGTTTATCTCACCATCTTAGCTAAATGGTGATTCAAGTATAGTACACTCTCACAAACCCTAGAACTATATAAAAACTCAGAAAACCCAAAACATTTTCCGACTGGTCTTCAAAATACTTATTGGTGGTGGACCATAAAACACTTTACCTTCAAAAAAGCTAAAAATTTCCACCTGGCAACTCCACTAGCCCCAGTAGGCCTATTACTCCACTAGGACTCCAGACTTCCTTAGGATTGTGTTAACCAGCCCTAGCGAATTTTAGAAGCCTAGTCCCATATTCTAGAAGTTCACTAAACACTAAGAGAGGTCAACACTTTTTGAAAAATAGTCCTAAAAACTTTCAACCTCTCCAAATTTTGAAGTTGAAATCTGGCTTCACATAGGATCTATACCATATCACATCCAAACCCTTATCCTCCTAAAATAGTTGACGACCTAGAAAGAATTTTGTGGAAAACTTCTAAAGCTGAAAAATTAACTACAAGTAGGCCCATCCAAAGAACAAGATCTGTGCCTGAAAACCTTGCAATCTTGAAAGATCCTCACTTTGACTTGCCTCACACAAAGAACTTATTTAGAACCAAGTCACATAGTGATATAGACCAAAATTACCTTGAGCCCACAGATTTGCAACAGAGCTCCAACAGAGAAACATCACCTTCCACTCCACCTGATTCTCAATGTCTCCATCACTTCAGCTCCTTCCATAACAAATATGCTCAAAATCAATTTGCTTATCCAAGTGTTTCCTCCACTCCCATTCACACATACATTGTTCAAAACCCTCTCTTTCAACCCAATTTCCCTCTTGTAAACCCACCTCTTGTAAATCCCCCATTATTTCCTACCATGGCAGCATGGTATGCTCCATTAGTGTTACCACAACTCCTGGTTCCTTTACCCAACGATTACCAATCCAGAATTCCCCATTTCACTGGAAATGAATCCACTACTGCCCAACAGCATGTGGACAAAATGGATGATGATTTTGATTATATGGAAATAGAAGAAGAGACCATTAAGATGAGAATCTTTGCCCAGATTTTAGGAGGAGAAGCCAAAAAATGGTTTAAAGGCTTAACCCCTCATAGCATAAATGATCTCCCTTCTCTATATCAAAAATTCACAAACAAATGGGAAATTAAAATAACCCTCTCCAAATACTTTCAAATTATAACAACCTTAAGAGAAACACTTGGGAAAGTGTCCATGATTATTGCACTAGATTTAATAGTGTTTACAATGCACTTCCCCCAAACATGAAACCTCCACTAGGCTTGGCCTTAGCTAAATTTCCAAAGGGATTTGATCATGATATGTCCTATCAACTAAGTGAAAGAGACCCCTTAACTTTATAATATATGTAGAGGGGAGCCTTAAGTGTAGAATCTGTTAAACACACACATGGTGTGTGGAGAAAGATAAACACACACAACACACACAATAGAAAGATAGGCATTCGTTAGATCTTTATTACACATATATGTACATTTATATTACATGAATGTGACTCTTAGATTCATCTTCCAAGGTCACTTGGAATCCTTTGTGACTTTTCGTCTTCCACACCTACCCATGGAGGATTAGGTGTTCAACATTCCCCCCCTTAATCCGAAGGGGTATGTGTGAGTCGAAGAAGAGAGTTGTATACAAATCTGCAAAGTATGCATGGCAACACTTAGGCTAAATCAGCTCTCTGAAATGTTGACAAAAAGAGGTGGTTTAAGGATTACCACCAACACTGGAACGCAACGCTTATTGCAGTTCCCAGAACTCTTCCAAAATTGGCAAGAAGCTGAGAGCTTCTGCTAGAGGAATTGTCCCTCATATTAAAGGGAGACCTTGAACCTAAAAGAAGGGAGGTCTACAACCTGTGATGTTTTGAGGATGACCACCAACACTGGAATGCTTGAAGCATTTCCTGGAACTCAACCAAAGCTGGCAAGAAGCTGAAGTCTTCTGCTAGAGGAAGTGTTCTGAAAGATGATAGTTTAAGGCTGTCCATCAACCAAAGGCATGCTCATGGGCATCTGTGTCTCTGGCTACAACTCAGAATATGGAATGAGAGATTGTGGCTCAGGCTCGCTTGATCTGACGTCGAAGCTTGTAGATGACCACCATTTTCCCCTCTGTCAGGGACAAGGTGAGATGATGGCAAAAAATCAACTACAAGTTTGCTGAAAATTCGAGATCAAGTTCTGACATGTGTCTTAAACATCTTCTTGGCTGTTGATGCCCATTGCCAAGAAGCGATCCATCTAAGATGAACCTTTTTTCTTGCAGGAGGCTTGTTTCTGAAGCATCTGTGTGAAGAATGGGTGTGCCGACCACAATGATTGCATGGGTGGAGATAAAAACAGTGATCTTTCATATGGCCAACTCGATCACAGTGTTGGCATTTTACAATCTGCTGTTGTTGTGAAAGAGGAGCAGGATCTGGAATAGCTGTAGGTGAACTGTCATATAGGAATCTGACACTCTGAAATTTGATGGGCTTGGTGTAGTATGGAATATGAAAGGAAACATCCTTTTCATATCCAAGACCAATTCTGTGCTTGTTGTGAACAAGCCCTTCCCAAGGTCTGATGATGGGCTTGGGAAGTGCAGGTTGAACCACTGCATCTGCACGTAAATCTGCTCTTGTACAAGAAATTGAATGTGAATCAACTGCAACTTTACTGACTTGCTACTGATGGGATTCCTTCTCAATATTTTGAATAGAAATAGGTTCAGAATGGTGACTCTTTTGCTAAAGCTCATCTTCTTGAAGCTGATATTCCAACTGCAAAAACTCAATCTTCTCATGTGCATTTTGCAGGCAAGTTTGAATATCAAGAAGAGCATTCTTGCTCATTTTTACCATATCATGAACATTGGAATGAATGAGGTTATTCAACAACTCTAATGCCTCATTGATTTTAGCCATTTTTCAACAACTTAGGCTCAAGAAATAAAGGGTGTTGGCTTCAACTGATAATGCACCTATTTACAATGTGATTCAACTTATTTCAAAGAATACAAATGACTTCAAAGAACTTCCAATTATGGAATTCCCAAAGTACAAATTCTGTTACTCAAATTATGGAGGACCTCAAGGTATAGACTTGGCTTTCTAATCGAAAAGAAACAATGACTTACATCAACAATTTTCTCAAACACTTCAAATACTGATTGCAACTATGAATGAAGAAGCAATACAATGTCAGTTCAATACAACATCTCTGCAAAATATGCAGCAAAAACTACTCTGCAAGAAGCCTTTAAGGCAGTTGGCTTTTCTCTTCTTCAAAAGAGTTGTTTTACACCAACAAAAACTCAAATTCAACAAAAGGAGGAGATTCAAACACTTTTTTGTTTGACCTTGTTGTACTGGTTCACAATAAATATCAAGAGAAACTCCAAAAACTCAGAAACTTTGTGTCCAAATAATGAGTGAATGCCACTGTTGTTTTGAAAATGAGGACCAATTTCTCTTCACATGTCAATATCTTCATAAAATCACCCTTCTATCCATGCCACAAATCATTCAATACAAACTTCATTTTTCTCTTCTATGTATACTGTCCATTTACTCATATGCCATTTCCTCTCTCTCTACTGTTTATTTCCTCTTTCTCTGCTGTATTTTTTTTTTTTTTTAAGGGAAAACATAGGTATTAACTGGAGGAGGTGTTTACTGGGGGAGGTGATTACTGGGGAAGGGTTTATCTAGGGAAGATTTAATGGAGAGGTGTTTTCTGGGGAAGGGTGAAATTGAGGAAGGTATATCTGTAAAAAAAATTAAAAAAAAAAACCATTTATAGAAAAAGGAAGGGGATTAATTTAAAATGGGAAGGGGAGGGGAATTAAATAAAAAAATTTAAAAATAATTGGGAAAAATTAGGGAGGCCGAGCGAATGGGTGAGGGGGTTTGTAGAGTGGGGTGAGTTGGGTAGGGACAACCTATGGGAAGGGCGGTCGGGATGGATAGAGTGAGGGGGCAGGGTGGACTGTGCATTGATGCAGAGTGTGGATAGGGCGTGGGGGGGTCGAGCGTGGAGCGGCTGAGCTGTGAGTTGGGTCATGAGTAGGGGCAGGGGTTGCTGATGGAGGGATCAGTGAGGGGTTCAGGTTAGAGTGTAGGTTTAGTGTTGTAGGAAGGGGGTATAGGAGAGCGGGGGTGATGTTGTAGTGTGGGTAGCGAGTTGGGGAGCGGAGCTGAGAGGTGAGGAGCCTACGTGGGAAGGGGACAAGGCCAAAAGGCCGAAAGGTCGGGTGGGAGTATGGAGTGTGGAGCATAGGGCATGCGCTATGAGAGGGGTAAGGTATGGGGTGGAGAATGGGAAAGCCTGAGTTGCAAAGTTGCAGGGGCGAGGGTAGGGCCGAGCGACCAAGAGTCAGAATTTTTTTATTTTTTTTTAAAATTTTTTTTTTATTGAAAGTAAAACAATAGCAGAGGAGTAAAAGACTCGGAAATTTTTATACTGCAGGTAGAAGAATTTTACAAATGTATAGCAGAATTTGCAAAATAATGTGCAGAAATTGTAGAAAATTTCCAGTAAGAACTCAGAAATCTTTCCAGTAGAAACTAGAAAATTCTTCAGAAACCCACTTTAAACTATTTTTCCAGCAGCTCTCCAATGTGCAGAAATTAATAGGTAGAAATTGCGGGAAAAAATTGCAGAATTGGAAGGAGTAGTTAGAAAACCTGCCATGCCAATATGCACAATGCTGCTCTTCTTCAAAACCAATTTCTGAATGCTGCCAAGGATTTTGAATGCGGCAAAATGACTACTGCAGAAAAACTCTAAATCCTACAAAAATTATCAAAATTTTTGCAAATATGCACAGGTCATAAAAACAAATGGCTCACTCAAGGTTGAGCTGGTTATGAACGTATCAGCTCTGATACCATGTTAAACACACAGATGCTTTATGAAGAAAGATAAACACACACAACACACAAAATATAAATATAGGCATTTGTTACATATTTATTAAACATAGATGTACATTTATATTACATGAATGTGACTCTTGGATTCATCTTCCAATGTCACTTGGAATCCTTTGTGACTTTTCGTCTTCCACACCTACCCATGGAGGATTAGGTGTTCAACAAAAGCAAATCTGATTGAAAAAATAGCTAGGATGAAAACAGAGAAAAGAGTTACATACATATATGAAACAATGGCATCAACCTCATCATCTGATGCTAAAATTGACAACCTAGTAAGGGTAATGGAGAGAATGCTTGAAAAGATAAATCTGAATGATAGAATGCCTCCTAGATAAAACCAAACCAATCCCCAAAACATAAATAGAAATCCGAATTTTAGAAGAGATCCTATTCAAGATAGGCAAAGAGACAATGACCAACAAATTAG
Source organism: Pinus albicaulis (assembly GCA_034641835.2). Taxonomy (NCBI): domain Eukaryota; kingdom Viridiplantae; phylum Streptophyta; class Pinopsida; order Pinales; family Pinaceae; genus Pinus; species Pinus albicaulis. Next base: position 228,573,143 of record CM076571.1, on the reverse strand, counting down.
GCCTCCCTTCCAACAAAACTATGTAGATCAAGAGGAAGAAAGGGAAATTGAAAGGTTGTAAGGAAGTCATGTAAATTTGATAGGATCTGACAATGGGGATGATGTCTTCCTCACTGAAGAAGAACATGGATTCTTCTCCTCAGAACAAACTGAAAATAACCATGAGGATTCTGAATATTACAGATTGGGATTTGAAAATGCAATAATGGAGGTACATAAACAATATGATCTTAGAAGCAAAGGGAACCTAGAAATTTCCAGTGACAAAAACACTAATACTGTTGTTAGGAAAACTTCAGAAAATCATCCTAAAAGGACAGCAAGTAGTACCAACAATGTGGCTAAGAAAAGTGATCTAAACAAAGACAAAAATAGCTAACAAAGTGTTGAACAAAGTGTTGAACAAAGTTTCCCTAGTACTTCTGCTAGTGGCCCTAACAAATCCGTCCTAAATAATAGTCCTAATAAAACTTAGAAAATCAGAATTTTTGAAAGAATTATAAATGACAAAACAGATGTAAATATGTCAAAAACAATAGTCCCTTTCAGCCTTAAGGGAGAAATTTCCAAGATAAAAGGTAGCATACCCTTAGCTGAATTAGTAACTCAGGATTTATATAAAAATCAAGTTTTGAAAGCTTTGAATATAGGTAGTGATATTGATACTTTAAACTTGACATATGAAAAACTAGAGTTGTTATTTGGTCCTAAAGTTGAAGGAAAATATCAAGAAGGGGTTGTCCCTCCCTTCTATGTTAGCTTAAACATACATGATAAGATCTTGCACAATGCCATGCTAGACTCAGGTGCTTCACATAACCTTATTCCAAAAGTGGTAATGGAAAGCCTAGGCCTAGAAATTACTAAACCATATAAAGACCTATATTCCTTTGATTCGAGCAGAGTCAAATGCTTGGGCCTAATCAAAGATTTATGTGTCAACTTGGCACAAATTCCTGCTAAGGGTCTAGTTATGGACATAGTAGTAGTTGACATTCCCCCAAATTATGGCATGCTTTTATCCAGATCATGGGGAGCCAAACTTCAGGGGAGCCTTCAAATATACATGTCCTATGCCACCATCCCAGTTTTTAACCAAACTAGAAGGTTATATAGGGAATCCCATATGAAATACATGGTGAGCAACATAAACAGACCTAACAACACTCTTGTTTACTCCATTTGGCATTCATATCTAGATTCCTTTATCGCATATAATGAATATGAAATCAGCCAACAAGAAAAGGAAAATAAGGAAGAATTCGGTCCACCAGAATAGTCAAATCTGGCCTCAACTCAAGCACATAACATCTCGGACTTTAGCAGCCTTGAACAGCAAAAGGGAAGTGAAAATGAGATAGAGACACTTTGGAGAATGAGCTTTGTGTTGAAAATAGCAACAAGAAACAGTGAAGGAGGCCTCCTGAAACATATTTCCTGATCCTAGTTGGAGAGTGATCACCTAAACTAGGTGGGGACCACACATGTGATTTTTGTCGAAAAATCTATTTTTAGACTATGTCTATTTTTAGACATATGGAGCATGGTCCAGGGATTGTAGTATGTTATTCTTGGAGTATTGGTCATGTTGGTAAAAATAGATGGACCTCTATTTTTTGGACCTAGAGGTCGAAGTCTATTTTTAGACTGCCTATCCTAAAAATATGGAAGTCGAATATTATTAGCTCTTAATAATATTTGGACTATAAACATTATCTTATTCTCTTGAAGCACTTCAGTTTGATGCCTGGATGTGGCACATGCAGCTGACAGAAGGAAATACGCTTTTCCTAGGGTTTAAGTGGAGCTATTGCATGAAGACTTCAGTTAGAACTCATGTGACAGAGTTTGGTGGAGTTGATTGAGGAAGTTAGTGGAGTTGTATTCAGTTTAACTAATCTAAACATAGTTGAGCTTTTTGTATCCAAGTTAAATAATTGATACAATTAGTGAGAGTGGAGTGAATTAATTAGTTAATTAATTCACTAATTATTAACTCATTAATCAACTAAAGAACACATCAGTTTAACTCAGTGCATGGACAGTTCAGTGGCGACAAGTGAAAGAGGTAGATGAAAGGGTTGAGTTAGCTATCAGTTGCGACATCAGTTGTGCATGAGATTTGCACCACACTTGGAGGAAATTACCAATGACAATTGCACAGTTGGAGCCAGTGAGATTTGAACCTTGGATCTCTATTTAGACAGGCCATGATTGCGCAATAGAGGCAGGGAAAATAGTGGTTGTGTTTTGAACCTATGACTTGTTCAAAACCAAGCTAGTTTTTGTGTAGCTTCGGGAGATAGTACTGAGTACTTGTGAGGAGTTTGTACTATGTATTTGCTGCTTGTTCTCTCCATTTATAATATAATATAGCTGCGGGGTTTTCAGCTATAAGCTTTCCCCATACATACTATGTTAATGTGTGTGACGATTTGATGTGCTATCGCTTCTATTCTTTCCGCATGTGACAATTAATTGTAGAAGAGATTATGTGTTATGAATGCAATTCGAAATTGATGTGTGATCAGGTTAATCTCCATTGAATAAGTGATTTATTCAGAAAATTTCTACACTTTGATGGCTCTTGCAGCAAAACAATTTAGGAGCTAGTGTATGGATACATAACACACACCAAGGACATTCCTATAAACTTGATTTTCCATGCACCAATAACATTGCAGAATATGAAGCTCTCCTCCTTTGCCTACATTTTCTCAAAGATTTAGGAGCTAAGAATATATCATTCCAAGGAGATTCTGAGCTAATCATTAGGCAAAAAAAAGGGGAGTATTCAACCAAAAACCCAAGGCTAAGAGAATATAGGAATGTTTCCCTTGATATCCTAAAAACATTTGAAAAATATGAACTCATTTTCATCCCAAGAGCTCAAAATCACCTTACAAATGAACTTGCCTTTGCTGCCAGCAATTTCCAAATACCCCAGATAAATGAGCAGTTCAATGTCAAAATAAAAAATAGGCCTGCAGTACCTGACAATGAGAACTATTGACAAGTGTTTCAAGGTGACAAGCACATTTATGACTTTTTGCAATCGAGGAATGATTTTTCCATACCGACACCTAGCTCAAGCCATGAAGAAAAATTTTTTAATGAAGAAAAAATCCCTGAAATAGAGTTGTCCTCTTCTGCTGTATAAATCAATTTGAAAATATTTTTAAGGAAGAATTATTGAACAATCTAGACCAAAAGGACCCTGAGGTTTTACAATGCAAATATGATATAATACCAAGGGGCCTTACATAATTAGAATATATTTTTGATTTAAATGATGTAGCCAAAAAACCAAAAATGAAGCCCACGGAAACAAATGTGGAAGAGCATAACATAGGCAGCCTAACTGAACCCAAAATGATCAAGTTATCTAGCACCCTCCTAGCTCATATCAAGCAGAAATATATTAAACTTTTCAAAGAGTTTGGAGATGTGTTTGCATGGGGATACAAAGATCTGAAATCATATGATACCAACATCATTCAACACAAAATTCCTCTTAAGGGAAATCAGAAACCTTTCAAACAAAAACTAAGAAGGATAAACCATGTTTTATTACCCGTAGTTGAGAAAGAGATCAAGAAGATGTATGATGTTGGGATTACAGTTCCCTTCAGATATTCAGAGTGGGTTTCCAACCTTGTATCTATTAGGAAGAAGATAGGGGAAATCAGGCTTTGTATTGACTTTAGAAACCTAAATAGAGCCTCCTTGAAAGATAACTATCCCTTGCCTAAAATGGATCACAAACTCCAAAAGGTGGTTGGGTCTAAAATAATATCATTGTTAGATGGGTTCTCAGGCTACAACCAAGTATTAGTACTCCCAAATGATCAACATAAAACTGCTTTCAATACATTTTGGGGTACATTCATGTATGTTAAAATGCCATTTGGTTTGATGAATGCAAGGGCCACTTTCCAAAGGGCCATGGACATAGCCTTCTCAAAAGATATAGGCTATTTTATAATCATATACCTTGATGATATTATTATTTTCTCAAAAAATGATAAAGAACACTTGATTCATTTGAGAAAATGTTTTGAAAAATGTAGAAAATATGGCTTAACTTTGAATCCCAAAAAGACACTCTTTGGTCTCCAAGAAGGAAAACTTCTTGGTCACATAATTTCTCAAGATGGAATCAAAGTAGACCCTAAAATGATTGATGGCATATTGAAAATCACCCATCCTAGGAACCTCAAATAATTACAATCTTTCATTGGGAAGATTATTTTTTTGAGGAGGTTCATCCCCAACCTTGCTGAGCTATTAAGAAATATCACAAACATGCTTAAGAAAGAGACATGTGTTAAATGGACAATACAGGATAAACAGTCATTCGAAATAGTGAAACAAGCTCTCACTCAAACACTAGTTCTTATCAGTCCTGATTTCACCAAGGATTTTTACATCTTCTCTTTTGCATCTGAACACACCATACCTATAGTATTATTGCAAAAGAATACCATGGGGCAAGAACAACCAATATAATTTTTTAGTAGGGCCTTAAGAGATGCTCCACTCAAATACAATATCATGGAGAAACAAGCCTTAGCCTTGGTAAAATCATTGAAAGACTTCTGAGTCTACATTTTACATTCTCATATCATTGCTTTTGTCCCACATACAGTTGTCAAGGATATTCTAAGTCAAGACTCTGATGGTAATAGGGGAAAATGGATTGTTTTTATTTTAGAATATGACTAGAAATCAGGCCTACCAAACTAATCAAAGGTCAGGGATTAGCAAAACTCATGGCTGAGTCAAACTTCCAAGCATTAGATATGAATATGGTTGATGTTTTAGAAGAAACAGAAGAATTCACAGCTCCATAAATTGAAGAAACATTTGTGAATTCACCTTGGTATGCTGATATCATATATGTGCTTCTATATCTCAATACCCCTCCTCTATAAAAAACTAAAGCTAAATTTTTAAAAAGAAGGCTTTAAATAATCGCATTTTATATGGGTTTCTATATTGGAAAAATCTTGTTGGAATATTCCTTAAATGTTTGCTTGAGACTGATATAGGAAAAATCATGCATGAGTTGCAAGAGGGATAATGTGGAGGACACCTTTACTGGAAGACCACAACAAATAAATTCCTCAGATCTGGATACTATTGGCCCACCCTTTTCCCAGATACTCAGAAACTAGTCATGACTTGCCATAGGTGTCAAATTTTTTATGGCAAGAGGAAACTCCTACCTTTACCCTTGCATCCCATCAGTGTTGAGGCTCCTTTTCAACAATGGGATTTGGATTTCATTAGGGAAATTTACCCATCTTCATCTACCCAACATAAGTGGATCCTTACTGCCACTGATTATTTTACCAAATGGATAGAGGCCATACCTTCTAGGAATGCTATTGACTATGTCATTATCAAGTTCCTTGAAACCAACATACTATCCAGATTTGGTTGCCCTAGAAAAATTATCACAGACAATGCTAATGCCTTCAAATCCAAAAGAATGGTTAACTTCTGCTACAAATACCATATCACCTTGGGTCATTCCATAGCCTACTACCCTCACGGAAATGGATTAGTTGAATCCTCCAACAAAATTCTTGTCAATATTATCAAAAAATCGTTGGAGAAAAATTAGAAATCATGGCATAGTAAGCTAATTCATGCTTTATGGGCTGACAGATTAACCACCAATAAATCAATCAATATATCTCCCTATCAGCTGGTTTATGGCATGGATGTTGTCTTCCCAACATCTTTAGGAGTTCTAGTCATGAAACTCCTTCAAGAAGTACAATCTGAAGAAAATGATATGCAGAGAAGGATAAATCAGAACATTCATTTACAACAACCTAGAGATGAAGTGTACAAGAGAACACAAATAGTCCAAGAAGGTATCAAGAAGATATTTGACAGAAGAACCAAAGCAAATGATTACCAAGTTGGAGATACAGTTCCAAAGTGGGATTCTAGGAGGGAAGAGAAAGGTAAACATGGAAAATTTGAGAATCTATGGAAAGGGCCCTATATCATTCATTCTATTAGGGGTCATAATGCATTCTTTTTACAAGAGCTGAATGGAGAAGAATTGTTTGGAGGTCCTGTCAATGGCAAGATGCTCAAGCACTATTTCTGTCAAGAGTCCTAGTTTCAAATTTTTCATTCATTATACATAAAATTGCATAAGAAAAATCACAAAAAATGCAAAAACAATAAAAGAAAAGAAAAGAAAAATAGGGCAGATTCAAAAGAGGTACAGTCCCATATCCAAAAAAGAATTTTTTTTGAAAGTGTGCAAGTCTAAATGCCACTGCTAATTCAAAGTGATATATTGTTTAGTTATCTAGCCTAATCATGGCTGAACATGCTTTAAATTTATGTTGATAAGTTAGTAGAAACACTGATAGATAAGATTATTTCATACTTTACTTATTCAAGAAGGATAGATTAGGAAAATATAAAGATGTTGGTTCCACATGCTCAAAACAGAACCAAAGAGATAGATAAGGATGCCTCACAAAGGACAAATCATAGCCTTATCTTTCTAAATTTAATTTTATGAAAATAATGTTTGTGTGCAGCTTGTTCAAAATGCCACAAACATGATTGATCAGACTCTCTAATCTTGATTTAAATCATGCTTTAAATTTTCATGTCAATAGCTAGATAATCGAGATTTCCAAACAGCTTAATCTTGGCAGTCTACTAGTATAGGTAGGGAATAAAAAGAGTTCAATAGTTTAATCTGAAATCTTGGAAGAAATAAGGATAAGATTATATAGTTTATTTTCTATTTTCAAAAATAAAATGTCAAAGAGTTTTCTATTTCAAATGCACTCAAACAAGAGAAAATGCTAGGACAAGTAGGATTGGGTAGGTAGAAATTCTATGTGAAAGAAATCACATGTTGCAGATTCATGAGTTTTCCACTCCAAAAAACATATCATAAAGGTTAAGAAAGAAGAAATTTCCCAATGGATAAGGCACTGGTCTACTGAAACTCAAAAGATTGATAAACTGAAGGTTCTGGACACCTTGAAAGGAAAGCTGCCCTCCCCAAGTGGAGCCACTGTTAGTCATCAATAATTTTGTATCCTATCCAAACGATGACTAAGTTGATAATCCTATATTTCTAGAAACAATATTAGAGAAATATTGTGAGTTCTAGAAATCTCACTGAGTTCATTATCCCAAACTTAACTTTTTTTTACTATAAACTTCATCTTTTTCTCCCAAAAAGTTCACCCTGCTGCAAAGGAACTCCATTTTTTGAACATAAATTCCCTAATTCCATCACCTCCAATATTCCCTCATTGATCATCTTTTTCCCTTGTTTTAAACCCCTTTCATTCCTCATTTTCTTGAAAAGGGCTTTAAGACTATGTAAAATTCTTTTATACATGGTTTAAATTTCCTTTAGGCCTATCAGACCCCTTTAAAAAGCACTAAAAACCCTATTTTAGTGCTAAATCCAACCATTTGAAAAAAGGGACTTTAAGCCCTTTTTGGCTTAAAAACCCCAGCCCCGATTCTAATTTTCCTCTCATGGGACCGCCACCTCCGCCATTCATTTCAGCCCCTTCAACTATCATGCACCCTACCACTACTTTTCTTCAAAATCAATCTGAACTGTTCATCAGCCTCGATCCAACGACTATCATGCTCCCACCCTATATCCTTCCTATCAACCATCTCATCGCCCGTTTATTCCCAGGAACGATCTCCACCGTCAATTGCCTTAGATTTGACGGCCACCGCATTCCCCTCCTATCTTCCTAGTCCCCTTGCCTATTTTTTCCTTCACTCCGCTTCTACCCTCCCAGCTCATCCCCGCCATTGATTTGTCCTGATCAAACGATCATCCTCCTCCCCATCATTTCACCCATTCACCACATAAACCTGCTACCTGAAAAACTAATTACATCACCACAAATGGGCCCCACTCTCCATTAACTCTATATCCCTTTCACCTAATGCCACCTGTCCACCGAGTCCCGCACCTCCAAACCTGCACGCCATCCCTCGAGCCCTCCGCACCATAGATCTCATCACCCGAGATCTAACGGTCTCAAACCATATCGCGCGGAAATTGATGCTAAGATTTAATAACCCAGACTCACATGATAAAAGTGGTTTTTAACCCGCCACATAGAAGACAATGAATGGAATCATGCAGCCCTCGACCGAAACTGCTTACCGCTCATACCCTACGCAAAAACCGCCTGTTTTCCCAAAAACTGCCTTCCATCTGTTTGCACCAAAATTCAAAAATTTCTGCCACTTCTCCTAGTTCTGCCTATGGAACCCCTCCCAATGCATATATCCCTCCTCTATAATCACTTTGATGCCTCATTAGCCCCCCTAAAATCAGTAAATCCACCTCACGTAGGTTTAATTAACAATTTGTTTGTTTGTGCAGGTTTAATGGTGGATAAAGGTCAGTGAGTCTCTCCCACAATCCATAAGGGATGATTTAGACCCTAGATGATGATCCAGGGGTTTTAAATCAAATAAAAATATCAAAGGACCTTCTCTGAGGTACGATCGATGATTCATCACCATCGATCCAATCAAGAAACCCTCCAGTGCCACAAAGAAATGTGTCCCTGCACACAGTAAACGAAGAATAGTCAGAAGAAATGATGAAGAAATGAAGACAGAAGACTAAAGGGCTTAATCAAAGATTAAATTTTTCAAAACATAAATTAGCCCTTTAAAGATCAAATGATTAAAGATAAAATGTCGAAATCCAAAGGATAAAGGTTCCAAGAAATAAAATAGTTGTTTGAACAGTGACAGAGAAAAGACAACAAAGAAGATTAATTAAAAAAAAAACAAATCAAGGCTAAAAATGCCTAAGACAGTTTATTAGTTTAAATCAAGGAAACTTAGACTAAAGGTAGCCACGAATAAATCAAACAGAAGCAGTTACTCATCCAAAAAATCTAACTGCCACCTATGGCCTACTTTCTATCCATAAAGGCAAAATGGCAGCTATTACCCTCTCAGAATATATTTGAATCTGTCAAGGCAGTTATTGTAAAAGATAAAGATATGCCTCAAAGTCAAACTTTTTACCTATCTTTCATTAGAAGTTAAGACAGAGTTATTAAAACAGAGAAGTGGCTTCACATGTTCCTACCTTATGCCTTGCATGGTTTTCAAGGTTAGGAATGCATTTACTCTATAATTAATAACACTTAAACCCTAGAACAGCTCCACCTCCTCATTTGCAGCATAAATACTACATTTGAAATCATTGTATATTTGGCATTTGATGACTCTTTGAATTAATACATAGTCTTGTTGAAGTTGAGAAGAAATTGATGTTTTGGAACTTGTGGATGACTTGACCTGTTTGTTGATGGAGGAGGCTAGATCACTGGATCCCCGAGCTTGTCTATTGGTGAATTAATCTAAATAAGTTATTGTTATTTCTTGTCCCATTATGTTTCATCATTCTCTGTTGCAGTAGTGCAAAAGGTTTAGGCTAAGAAATGTCTTTTGAAAGAACCTTAGTCTTATTTGTTCTCCACTGTCTTAATGTTTTCATTTGCAAGGATATTTTAGAGAATTCTTAATTTCTCTCTAGAGCCCCTATGCTTGTTCATTTCATAAATAGTTCAATACATTTGGTCTCAATAATGATTTATGGTTTTCCCTTCTTACTTTATACCACTTAAACACTATTTTTGAAGTCTCTCTTCAAAGTACCATTATTTAAAGTCTGTCAAAGAGGTTTTGTTCCGATCATACCCTTTGTACTTGTTGAAACAATTTTTTTGAAGATCTTTATAGATGTGATCAAAGATGTATAAGAGTTCCCTCTTCTATGAATGTAGTTGTGTGTGAATATTGAATGTTTTCTTATCCTTGAAGGTGGAATCACTAGAAGTTAAATGATTTTTTTGCCTTCTATATTTCATTGGAAAAATTTGTCTTGAAATTATTATTTACTGAAGTGTGGTTTGTAGAATTTATGGTTAGCCCTATCTATTGAATGCCTCTTTATGTCCCTTTGTTGATAAGTACATATAATTAAGGATTCTTAATTGCCCTTAGTTCTACTTTTCATTCTAAACTATTGATGTTCATTCCATTCCACCTGAAAGACCCTAAAGATCCACTAGCCAAGTTAGATTTTCCCTATGATACTCCCTAATCCATTGATGAACTTGTTACAATTTCCACTTGACTCCATTTCCCAATGACTTATAAATTTCCTCATTCTACCTATGCTACCTAGATCATCATGTCCAACCAAACAATCAAACAAACTCATGCTTAATAACTAGCCTAAAATCAAACCCTTTACAAGAAAAACAGTTTTATCTTTGCAAACAATTGAGAGATCCCTCTCTGAGACTAGGAAGGCTAGGTCCTAGAACTCTAAAGACTGGTCTTGATGTTGCCTTGTCACTTGGTATACCAATCTTCCAAATCATGTGACTACAACATATTGGCGACCATGGTGGGACCATCTGAGTAAGTACCAAACCTACACATACTTAAGCATTCAGAAGCCCTTATTACGCAAGAATATCCAATGAACCATAGCTATCTTTAAGCACTATCAACACAATGGCGATCATGATAGGACCTTTTTGAATAAGTGGCAATCTAAGTACACCTTATGATTCTAGAAGACCCCCATCAAACCTTGAAGAAATCAGCTAATAAGCCATAAAGTATACTCCTTTTGTCTCACCATCTTAGTTAAATGATGATTCAGGTATAGGACACTCTCACAAACCATAGAACTATATAAGAACTCAGAAAACCCAAAACATTTTCCGATTGGTCTTCAAAATACTTATTGGTGGTGAACCATAAAACACTTTACCTTCAAAAAAGCTAAAAATTTCCACCTGGCGACTCCACTAGCCCCAGTAGGCCTATTACTCCACTAGGACTCTAGACATCCTTAGGATTGTGTTAACCAGCCCTAAAGAAGTTTAGAAGCCTAGTACCATATTCTAGACGTTCACTAAACACTGAGAGAGGTCAAAACTTTTTGAAAAACAATCCTAAAAACTTTCAGTCTCTCCCAATTTTGAAGTTGAAATCTTGCTTCACATAGGATCTATACCAGATCACATCCAAACCCTAATCCTCCTACAATAGTTGATGACCCAGAAAGAATTTTGTGGCAAACTTCTAAAGCTGAAAAATTAACTACGGTTAGGCCCATCCAAAGAACAAGATATGTCCCGGAAAACCTTGCAGTCTTGAAAGATCCTCACTTTGACTTGCCTCACACAAAGAAATTATTTAGAACCAAGTCACATAGTGATATAGACCAAACTGACCTTGAGCCCACAGATTTACAGCAGAGCTTCAGTACAGAAACATCACCTTCTACTCCACCTAATTCTCAGTGTCTCCATCACTTCAGCTCCTTCCATAACAAATCTGCTCAAAATCAATTTTCCGATCCAAGTTTTTCCTCCACTCCCATTCACACATACACTGTTCAAAACCTGCTCTTTCATCCCACTTTCCCTCTTGTAAGTCCCCCATTATTTCCAACCATGGCAGCATGGTATGCTCCATTGGTGTTACCACAACCCCTAGCTCCTTTACCCAATGATTACCAATCAAAAATTTCCCATTTCACTAGAAATGAATCCACTATTGCCCAACATCATGTGGAAAAAATGGATGATGCTTTTGATTATATGGAAATAGAATAAGAGACCATTAAGATGAGAATATTTGCTCAGAGTTTAGGAGGAGAAGCCAAAAAATGGTTTAAAGGCTTAACCCCTCATATCATAAATGATCTCCCTTCTCTATATCAAACATTCACAAACAAATGGGAAATTAAAAAGAACCCTCTCCAAATACTTTCAGATTATAACAACCTTAAGAAAAACATTAGGGAAAGTGTCCATGATTATTGCACTAGATTTAATAGTGTTTACAATGCACTTCCCCCAAACATGAAACCTCAACTAGGCTTAGCCTTAGCTAAATTTCCAAAGGGCTTTGATCCTGATATGGCCTATCCACTAAGAGAAAGAAACCCCTTAACTTTAGAAGATATGCAGAGGGGAGCCTTAAGTGTAGAAGAAAATATGATTGAGAAAAGAGCTAGGTTGAAAACATAGAAAATAGTTACATACAAAGATGAAACAATGGCATCAACCTCATCATCTGATGCTAAAATTGACAACCTAGTAAGGGTAATGGAGAGAATGCTTGAAATTATAAATCTGAATGATAGAATGCCTCCTAGAGAAAACCAAACCAATCCCCAAAAAAAAAATAGAAATCTGAATCTCAGAAGAGATCCTACTCAATATAGGCAAAGAGACAATGACCAAGTGTGGTTTACTGAAGTGTGGTTTGTAGAATTTATGTTTAGCCCTATCTATTGAATGCCTCTTTATGTTCAGATAATGTTTTAAGTCCCTTTGTTGAGAAGTACATATAATTAAGGATTCTTAATTTCCCTTATTTCTACTTTTCATTCTAAACCATTGATGTTCATTCCATTCCACCTGAAAGAACTTAAAGATCCACTGGCCAAGTTAGATTTTCCCTATGATACTCCATGATCCATTGATGAAATTGTTATAATGTCCACTTGACTCCATTGCCCAATGACTTAGAGATTTCCTCATTCTACCTATGCTTCCTAGATCATCATGTCCAACCAAACAATCAAACAAACTCATGCTTAATAACTAGCCTAAAATCAAACCCTTTACAAGCAAACAAGTTTTATCTTTGCAAACAATTGAGAGATCCCTCTCTAATACTAGGAAGGCTAGGTCCTAAAACTCTAAAGACTGGTTTTGATGTTTCCTTGTCACTTGGTATACCAATCTACCAAATAATAGGACCACAACAACTCTAAAGGGACTAAGTGTGTTGTAGGTGTATGTAGGTTTATGTAGGGCTTCTTTGCAAAGCACTTCCCAACATTCAAAGGTGTGTTGGTCATATTGGAAGCAAAATTCTCATTGTTCTGGAATCTCCACTTGGCCAGTACCTTCTAACAGAGTTGACATGTGTCAAGCTTTGAATCCAAGTGTCCATTTGACATCTACATGATTGGGAATATGTCTTGTCTATTATTGGAAAGTCATTAATTGTAAAAATACCTTCAATTCATCTATAAATTGAGCATGGATTTGAGTGCTTCAGACGGAAGAATTTTAGTAGAGAAATGCTGGAGGATTTTCAATTGAGAGCTAGATTTGTGTAACTGTTGTTGGAGAGATTTATGTTGTGATGGTGATTCAGGTGGATATTAGTGGCCACCCACCTATTCCACTTGGGCCCCACCATTGTCTCTTTCATTTATTCAGTTTCAGCACAACTTACTATTTGTAGCAGTTTTTCGGGTCCTGAACTTCTGGAGCCATTTTGAGGCCCTAAACAACATTTTTTGAGAAAATCGAGAGCAACATGTGACCATGGACCGATGGTGCTCACTCAAAATTTTTATTCCTCGGATAGATATTTCTAACGAGGTATGGCGCACGTCAAAGAGAGATCGTATGCCAAAGTTGTGTCCCTGGGAAGTTGAAACACCAATTTACCCAAACGGGGCCCATAGTTTTGGCTCCTCATCTCCTAGGGTTAGGGTTTTGGATGTTAGGGTTTCCCATTATTTATAAATAATAAATAGGCCCTTGAGCCTCATTGTAACACAGTTCATAGGCCTGTAGCTGCCACATCTCTTCTCAGAGATAAGCTACCAGCACCCTAGCTAGTTTATTTGCATTTTGTCTATAAGCAAATTTCAGTTCTTTGATATTAATGAAATGAAGTGTTATTTCCACTGCATATTTATATTTATGGTTATATGTGTATTCTGTTGCACTCCTACATAAATCGGATCAGTGGTATCAGGGCGGTCTTCTTTTTCTCGATCCTTATTTGCATGTCCCCAACGAGGTCAGGGTATAAGGAGTTAGGGCTCGATCTGGTGGAACCTTTGCAAGATCAGCCACACAAACCCCGACAGCCGCCCATGGGGGACGAAAAGAAAGATGAGGGATCAAGAGATCCTATCAAAATATTGCTTGAGGAGGCCCTCAAAAAACAAAGGAACGTGATGATGGATAACTTTTCCCAAATCCTTCAACGACTGCTCACCTGCAGCACATTTGCATCCAGTAACCACTCTGGAGGCGCAACTCCCTTTAAGGTACAAGTAAAATTTGAAATTACCATATTTGAGGGTCAAATAGATGCAGATGTTGTAGATATATGGTTGAATCTATTAGATGGATATTTCTTGGTTCATGACTTTTCCGACCGAGAGAAGATTATTTTTTCACTCCTCAAAGCTACCTCCCATGTCAAGGACTGGTGGGAAACCTACTATGAGAAAAAGGATGAGATAGAACCCTCTTTGTTCTCAGCCATACCCACTTGGAATTATTTTCAAGATTCTATCAAGGAAAAATATTATCCCATGGGGAGTTAGAGCACAAGTACATACACTGGATCATGCTGCGACAACAAAGGGATCAAGATGTGCATGAGCTAACGAATCTATTCCATACCCTGTGTTGGCGAAAAATAAGGTCTCGCGGGCAAGACCCAGGTTCACAGGGTTGTGGCCAACAAGGGTCCGGTGTAGTCTAGTAACACGCCGGCATTTTCACCCTGCTCAGGAAGAACAGAGCGTCTCACCCAAAGCGTGCCGCGACCACATGGGAAAGGGGAAGAAATCACAGACGAGGAATAAACCCGCAACCACAGAAAGAAAGAGAATCCATTACATATACCAGAATATTCATGCAAGATCACCAATCAAGTATACAGACAGTCGCAACTTAAAAATTTTAAAGCAGTGTAAACACATCATAACCCATAACCCAAAACATAGAGACATCAATCCTTCTTTATATTATTCTTCAGCCAAGTACATGATTACACAGCTTCCTTCTCTGATAACTCATAAATCAGATACAGATGGATCTAAGAACAGAGAATACAAAACATAGAGAGTAGAGACCAATCGAGAGAACAAGTCTGATTCCTCCGCGGCTGCTTCTGCATTCAATCATCCCGCAACAGCAACCGATCAACCAATCAACCAACCTCCCTTCTTCAGCCGGGTGATTGCCTTTTATTCACCCGCTCGTCGCGACTGGCGGCTTCTCTGCGTCTTTGCTCTGACTTTTCCCGACTTCTCTTCTGATGTCTGCGTGTTCTACTTTCTGTTTGCTGCTGTATCTCTTTCATCTGTACTTCTTTCTGTTCCATCTTCAGTTATCAAGTGCTTCCGCACCGCCTTGGTAGCTCCGCAACTCCTGGTCGCGCGGTGCGGTCGCGTTAGCTATGTGTATTCCCTCCGCAACTCAAAAAGAGTCCAAGTTCAAAATTCAAAACTTAAACAAAAACAAGGGCCCCAATAGGCCCCGACCACAATCCTTTGACTCGTCCGCGAGTCAATCGCAAATGACAGTCTCTACCTCCATACCTTCGCCGGCCTCTGTGCCCTGCTCTGCTGCTCTTTCTTCTGCTGCCCTTTCCTGTTGTACTCCGCCACCTGCTGATTCAAACAAGGGCCCCAACTCCGGGACCCGGCGGAGTGCTGCATCTCGAAGCTCCGTGAAAGTTACTACTGCTTGCTGCCATTCCTGCATAAGCAGGTCAGCATATTGAACAATGCGGCTGGCTGTAGCTTCGTCAATGGGCGTCGGTGCATCCCCGAACAGTGTGGTGAGTTGGGACTCGGCAGTGGCGTCCAGCTGATGCATTGCCTCGGCATGGCTGCGAAGGGGCGGCCGCATCTCCCGGATGGTGTGCTTAGTTGCAGATGATGCGGCCTCGGTCGTCTGCATTTGAAGTTCCAGCTCGTCCGTCTGAGCGTAGAGCTGGTCCAATCTGGCCTGGTCCGTGGTCGCCCGAATTTGGGTGGCGAGTTGTTGCAGTTGAGCAGCAATGGGCTGCGTTTTGACTGTCAGTGCGAGGGAGCACTCCTGCAAGGTGCGTAAAAGGGCCGAAGCCGCTGCTGTCGTGGAATGGAGAGTCTCTTGTAGATTGACTGCCTGTGCCTGCTTGGCAGTGACCGGTCCTGAATAATCAACGGGTGGATCTGGGAGGGTAGGCCGTGCGGCCAACGCCGCTTATAATTCCTGGTTCTCTCTGCAAATGGTGGTGAAGACGTCCCCGAGCTGGCGAGCTTGTAAGGCTATGCTGTCCTGTTCGATGCGAGCAGGGAGTGGGGCATGGTGAGCCCGTGCCTCCGGCCATACGCTGGAAAGCGCCTGATTAACAATGTTGGCCTGTTCCTAGAGGTAGGTCTTCTCCTGCAGTAGCTGATTGCGCTGTTCAGTAAGCGCCGTGATCTGGTTCCCCTGCTCGGTGCATCGCCGCTGTAGCTCTGCATAAATCTGCTTGGCCTGGCCGGCCGCCCGCTGAATGAGCAAAAACAATTGTGCTGGACTCAGTTGTGCTGTAGTCGTTGTGCGCGGGGCATCCTGCTGAGGCGTCTGTTCCTGTAACGATGGTCCTACGGCCGCTGCTCGGCCTGCAGTCTCTGGAAGGTGGACCGGCGTCTGTTGTTGTACCGAAGTGGCCATATCAGGCTCTGGCCGGTCCTGCTGCGTTGTTGGCGCTGTGGAAGGCCTGATTGAATCAACCCCAACTCTGTCTTGCTGAACAAATATAGTGGCAATGGGCTCCTGGGACGTGGCCACGGGGTCAACAGGGGGTACCACCGCGGCAGTACTGGAGGTGACCTCCGCCCCGTGGTCACCGCCGAAGAGGTCCCGGATCAAGGAATCGGACACAGTGGCTGAGGAAGTGGACGGATTGGAGGAAGTGGCATGTGGTCTGCTGGTGGAGGGGGCGGTGGATGGAGTGACCGAGGAGGGAGGGAAACGAAGGTTGAGGAAATCCGCCGGGTCAATCAGCGGTTCCTCCGGGATCAAGGTAGCTGTGGGCGGCGTGACTGGTGGATCATCCTCCGTAAGGTCCACCACGGGATCTGCAATACGGGCCCGCTTGGGTGGGGGTGGCCCAGAGGAATCGGGTTCGAGGCCCGGTTCACCCATTGTCGTGATGATGGGGGTGGCAGAAGTGAACAGGGAAGTGGGAAGTGGGGAAGTGAGGGAAGCAGTGTGGGAGAGACCAAGTGACCGGTTAAGAAGAAATTCATTAAAGGAAGGAAATATAGGGGCGCTACTAGAAACAACCTGGGTGGCCACATTGAGTCTCCGGACTTGGTCGTTCATATGCTCCACAATGGGGACCAGTGCCTCGGGCAGGGTCGCTGTGCTCCCGGCTGCCTCTGTGGTTATCGCTACCGCGACTGGGGAAGATTCCCCGGCACTGGTCTCGGCAGGCTGCTGGGCCGCCCGCATCCCATCAAAGTGATATCGGATGACGCCGTCCTGAACGTGCCGAACGACCCCCGGCCATGTTAAAACCTCTCTGTGGAAGATACTGTCGGTCAACTGGAACCGCAAGGGCGCCATGTGAAATGTGTGGTGCGGGACACAAGCCGGCCAGATGAAAGTGTGATTATGGCTGACGCCAAACCACACTTGTTCGCTGTATTCATCCAGCAGGTTCCGGGGTACCCGCTGCTGAGAGGCCACCACATCGACCATCCTCCCGTACCATTCGCGGAACGCCTCCGCGTTCACCTGCTTGCTGCTGGGGGCCGTGGACACCTGCCAAGGGGAGTATCGCATCGCGAACGGTTGGCCCCCGGTGAGTTCCGCTAGTGTCCGTATCGGAGGAACATGCCATTTCCACATGGCGAAGGCTAGGAGCAAGTATCCGTAGATAAAACTGGTGGTCCGTCTGTAATTGTCTTCGCAGGCCGCGAAGAGTTCCTTCAGCACGAACGCGCTCCAATTCAATCGGGCCCCTTTGACGCAGTGCTCCGCAATAGAAATTGTGTCCAAGGTGCACTCGCCCTTGGTGTAATGGCGCATGGTCTTGCTCGCTATCAGATAGCAAGCAAACCGGATTTCGGGTACATTGATCAGGTCTATTTTGGCACCCTTGCCACCTCGGCGAGTACCGTATTTGGTGTACAGGTCCGCCTCGGCCGATTTCCGGGCGCGTTTGGAGGCCGTCTGCCCCGCAGAGGAAACATCTGCCCCAAATTGACATAGCCCCGTAAGCCGACTAATATCTGCTGCATGGATTGGAATCTCCTCGTTCAACCACAGGGACCTGTTCTGCACCCGACTGAGGAGGAACCGGGTGCATTGCAGAACTGGTCCGGTGGTGCCGAAGACGGGGAGACTGCGTAAATTCATCAACGTCGACTGTTGAAGACCCCGGAATTCGTCCTTCATCCGACTGTTAGAGCTGCTCCCTGGTGTATAGCGGTGTTCCATGAACGTCTGCCAATGCAGATGGGGAAACTCAGCCGGGTCGGACAAGTTAGCGTCCATGCAGGGCGCATTGTCGTACTTGCCGACCAGTGGTGATTCGAGCCGGTGAATTCTGTGATCCAGCACCAGTTCCGGGACGGAGAGAACAGCTCTCGGCATCTTGGCGCGTCTCTGATAGACCTGGAGGATTCGTCTGGAGTTCCCTGCTAAGTTCTGAGTGCTCTGAGGCTGCAAGTGCTCGGGAGTCGCTGAAATTTCCAAACTGAATTGGTCCGTCATCCCGGCGCCGATAGCCTTCATGCAAATTGGGCCATCCGCTGCCACGTGCGGGGTTGATGAGACTCCATAACGGCATTTAATTCTTGCTATCATGCTTGCCTGCGATAATCGTGTGATCAATCGTAGGCCTGTGTGTAATCTGACAGTTGCTGACGGCGGCATTGGAAGATGGGCGGACCCGACGGCGGAGAGAACTGCGGCTGATGGGGAATGATTACGGTATGATTACTGTCCATTAAGGGAATTTATGACCAAAATCTGAGCTATCCTACAGACTGACAAAGGACTGACGGTTATGACCTGGACTGACGCTGGCACGAGGACAGATCCTTCGTGCAGGACACGCTGGACTGGGAGCGGCGTCCTACTGGGTTGGCGCGCCGCCACGCTGGACTGGCGTTGCGACACGCTGGACTGGCCCGCTCCGACCATGGTCGGTTGCGGTATGGATGCCGCAACTGACGGTTTATTTGACTGACTGCAAAAAAATGGAAACGACTAACTATGCTCATCCCGGTTGTGGGAGAGTTATTCAACTACGCTACTCTACGGGTGCTCTCGGTTGCGAGAGTTATTGATGGAAAGGGAGAAGGTACCTACTCCTGGTAGGGCTTCAAGCGTGCGCCATTCACCCATCCTGGAAGAACTGAGCCGTCCAATTGTGCCAATCGAACGGCTCCTGAGTCGCGGATCTCGATAACAAAGTACGGTCCCAGCCAATGCATCTAGAGCTTGCCTGGAAACTTCTGGAACCGGCTGTCGTACAAGAGAACTTTGCCGCCAACTTGGAAAGTTTTAGTCTTGATGTGGCGGTCGTGCCACGCTTTCTGTCTGGCCTTCTGAACCTTCTGATGGAATTCCGCAAGAAACCGAGCTTCGTCCAGCTCCTGTAGCTCGTGGAGTCGTTCCTGCAGTGACGCATCCTCTGAGAAGTGAAGGGACGTTGAGATCAAAAGGCTGGGGATGGTGAACTCGGCGGGAATCACAGCTTCCCGGCCGTACACCAGCTGGAATGGCGTCTGGTTTGTCAAACGTTTTACCGTGGTCCGGTAAGCCCATAATGTCGCTGGTATCCGCTCATCCCAATCATCCCGCTGAGCGTTGCAGATTTTCGTCAAGCCCTTCTCCAGAATCTTATTGAAGGCTTCCACCGTGTCGTTAGCCTGCGGGTGGTATGGACTGCTCTTATGATGCTATATCATAAATGTCTCCAGGAGCGATTTGACCGTGGCATTAATGAAATGCGTGCCTTGATCACTGGTCAGGCTGCGTGGGCAGCCAAAGCGGCTGATGATGTTTTCAAAGATGAACCGAGCAGCGGTCTCAGCGGAGCAGTCGCGTACCGCTGCTGCTTCCGCCCATCGCGTGAGATAATCAGTCGCCGTAATGATGTACCGAGCTTTGGAATGGCGAGCAACTGGTGCAATGGGCCTTACAAAATCGACAGCCCACTTCTCAAATGGCCGCAACACATGCACGGGGTGTAGCGGAAGCTCATCTCTGTGCGAAGGCCGTCCCGTCCTCTGACAAATATCACAACGTTTCACATAGGCCTTACAATCTGCATGCACCGTCGGCCACCATAGACCAGCTTGCAGTACCTTCCTTGCGGTGGGTTTAGCCCCCACATGTCCGCCCGCAACTCCGCTGTGACATTCCCACATCACCGCTTCCCGTTCATGGTCAAGAACACACCTGCGCAACACCTCATCTAGGCCCAGCTTGTACAGCTGCCCTGCGATCAATTGATAATCGGCCGCCCGGACAACCAAGTGGCGTTTCTGAAGCGGCGTGTAATCCTCGGGGCACTGTCCTGTGGTCAGATACGTGGCAATGTCAGCCAGGTAGTCTGGGACCGCTTCAACGCGAAACAGATCAGCATCCAGAAGCTGATCATCTAACGGACCATCGTTTTCCCCCGACTCCAATCTGGATAAATGATCAGGCCCGACATTTAGCCGGCCCGGTTTAACAATTACATCGAACGTAAACTCCTGAAAGAGGAGAAGCCATCGGCAGATCCTTCCTTCCAATACAGGTTTATTGACCAGATATTTTAAGGCCGAATGGTCCGTAAAAAATGTAAACTTACCGCCCAGAAGGTAGTGGCGGAACTTCTGGAGAGAGTACACCATTGCCAGCGCCTCCCGCTCGGTCGTGGTATAATTCTTCTCCGCATTAGATAGGCGTCGGCTGGCGAAGTATACCGGGTGGTCAACTGTCGTCTCCCCGGGTTGCGCTAATACGGCGCCAAGTGCAATCCCGGACGCATCAATGTGTACGTGGAACTACTTGTCCCAGTTTGGATGAACGAGAATGGGTGCCGTCGCCAATTTCTTTTTTAACGCGTCCAGTGCCTTCCTGCACTCTGCTGTCCATTCAAAAGCTTCCGACTTCCGCAACAGTTTCTCCAAAGGGGCAGTGATTTTGGCGTAGTTGCGGATAAAACGCCTGTAGTATCCAGTGTGCCCGAGCAATGCCCGCAACTGCTTCACATTCTCGGGGGCCTCCATGTGGACAATCACCGCGACCTTGGCGGGATCAACGCAGACCCCTTGCTTACACACCACGTGACCCAAGAGTGTGCCGAATGGTACTGCAAAAATACATTTCTTCAAATTCAAGGAAATCTGCAGCTGGCGACACCGATCGAACATAACACGCAACAGGGAGGCGTGTTTCTTCAGGAGGCTGTACACGGTCCAATCATCCATATAGACTTCCAGGAATTTGTGAATATACTCCCGGAAAGCAGCAATAACAATCCGGGAAAACACGGCTGGCGCGTTCTTTAGTCCAAACGGCATGACATGGTATGCGAATGATCCCCACTCGGTTGTGAATGTCGTCTTTGCCTTGTCCTCTTCAGCGATGCGCACCTGATGGTAGCCCGAAAACCCATCCGTGAAAGAGTAAGCTTCGTTTCCCGCGACATGATCTAGTACTTCGTCGCTGAAGGGGGTGGGAAACGGATCGTGAATACAAGCATTATTCAAACTCCGGTAATCTACGCAGACTCGAATTTCCGCTTTATCCTTCTTGTTCTGGATGACAATGGGACTTACCCACTCAGCTTCCTCTACAGGAAAGATGAGACCTGCAGCCAACATTTTATCGATCTCCATCTTTACCTTCTCTTTGATGCGTGGATTTAACCGGTAGGGTCGGTGCTTGACCGGCCTGGCTCCTGGTTTCAGTGTGATGCGCATCTCACCCAAA
Organism: Pinus albicaulis; assembly: GCA_034641835.2. Classification (NCBI taxonomy): domain Eukaryota; kingdom Viridiplantae; phylum Streptophyta; class Pinopsida; order Pinales; family Pinaceae; genus Pinus; species Pinus albicaulis. Next base: position 228,551,334 of record CM076571.1, on the reverse strand, counting down.
TCCCCTTTGATCCCCTTCAGGTCCGCAACTGAGGATGGGAATAGGTCTTCATACTCCCGAAGGAGGCTGAAAATTTCCCTGGTCATCTCCGCGTCCCAGTAATCTCCCACTGTTGCCAGTTTCGGTTTCTCCTCCGTTCCTATGTTCGGCTTCTTTGTCTTTAGGGGCTGCAAATGGACTCCTTCTGTCGTTGGCTCGTCGCGGACACTCCGCTCGCCCTCCTTTTCATCAAAATGGAGATGCCTCAGGTCCTCCAAACTGTCGTCCCCTGGTTCGCCGTCAACCCGTTGGCAAACCAACTCGCTCTTCACCCCTGAACGTGACGCCACCGGTCCCTCATTGGGCTCGGGATGGCGGAAAAACAGAACCTCCTTGACGGCTTGTAGGGCCTGAGATTCCTGTGCCGTCTCCCCTTCGAATGAGAAACTCTGGACGAACTTCTCCGCAAATGCTTGCCAAGAGCGGGTTCCCCGTTTCCGCTCTTCCGCTAGGTACCAGGCCTGGGGGATTGTACCCAGGGAGTGTATAAATCTGTGGACCCACAACTCCTTAGGGTACCTGGCGCTGCGCCACTGTTCCTCGCACGCCCGCAAGTGCTGTCGCGGGTCTGAGTCTCCATGGTGTTTAAGTGTAATGCAGGGCCCTTCATCCTCTTTGAAGCGTGCCCGTAGTGCATCCGCCACCAGCTCCCATCGCAACAGAGTGTTGCGGTGATTGTTCCACCATCATCCTGATGTTGACTTCAGAGCCACATCCCACAGGGGTATCCGGCATTCTTATGGGACCCGGTCTTCCACCTTGAGGATAAAAGTATTTACTGCTTGCATGTTTGACAACGTGGGGTACCCGCGGATCTCGGTCCCCACCCACCGGACCTGCGCGATGGCGGCGCATCGCCGCGTGGTGGTCTCGTATCCCCCTTGCTGCCAATCTTCCCATGCAAGCTTGGATCCGAGTTCCGAGCTCTGCACACTCCGCCAACTGATAGATCCTGTTGCGGTCGGGTTGATATAATCGTCCCGCCTCCCGGCGGTCATCTGATAGAGGTGGTCCATTATCTGAGCGTCCTCCCGACTATCCACCGGTTCTGTGTATTGCGGTCCTTGATACGGGTCGAGAGGCTGAGTCACCCGTACCTCCCCATCCTCAAAAATCATCAGCTCCTTCTTGAGATCGATGATCGCATAATTCTCAAAAGCCCAATCAATGCCAAGTAAAGCAGGATAGGGGTCCTTATCGCCCATGATATCAATAACTTCAAAGTCGGCATATGTCTTTACCCCCGCAACATCAACCTCGACACCCTCGAGTCGGCCGATTGGCAAAATACAGTACTGGTTCGCCATCCTAAGTTGGATCGGGGAATAGGCGAGCCGGGGCTTTCCAAGAGCCTCCCATGTCTTTCGGGGCAATATATTGACGTCGGACCCCAGGTCCAACATCGTGTCGCTGATTCGAAATCCTGCGCTCTGTGTGTTAAGTCGAAATTATTTGCCCGTTCGTTGCTTGTTTCGCTTGACACGCTGCACGTACTGAGGCGTAGTGTCTACCAAGTTTCTGGGTTCTGCGCGCCCCTGCAGCACTCCGTCCAACACCTGTCTGAGCTGCTGCCGTAGTCCGGTGTCATCAACAATCCTGAGAAACAGCCGGAGCCAGTCCGCAACTACAGCATCTGCGGCGTTCTGATCCCCGGTTTCCGGCAGCTGGGGCTCCTCCAGCCCTCCGTCTTTTCGCAGCTGGGCGAATGCGTCAACCGCCTCCTGAAAGTACTTCTTCTGCACCTCGGGCCGAATCAACTTCTTTGGGGATGCCGGCCGCACCACTCGTACCGGCTCCTTCTCGTGGGCATCCTCACCAGTCTTTTTTCCGCCTCTCGTTATTATCGCAACATTCTGCATGTCAGGGGTTGCGACCCCTCGCGGTTCTGAGCCTATCAGATTCGTGGCCCTCTGCCGCGCCCGCTCTTCCCACTTTTTAATGAGTTCTGGGCAGTCTTCAGTGGCGTGGGCGTTGACCCGGCACTGGGAGCACCAGGGTCGTCGCGGAAGGGAACATTCGCGAGCCACATGACCCTCCTGGTCACAGTTGTAGCATTTTACCGGCCCGCGTCCTCCTGTTCGGCCTCCCCGCATGCCGCCACCTCTTCCCCTCGCAGCCTCGTTGACCCGGTACGAGGGCCGATCCAGTCGATCCGCAAGTGCGTCTAGCGCCCTGCACTGCTCCGTGTTGTGCGTCGTGGACACACAGAATTCGCAGTATACATTATTTGGCACCGTGGAGTACTTCTGTAATATCGGGCACATCCGAGGAGGATGCCCTATCGTCCGGCAAATTTCGCAGTATTCTGGGGTGGAGGACCCCGGTTGCGGTGGAAACCCCGCAAAGGCCTGTTGCGTCTAGTATACCCCCTGCGGGTTCATTGCCGTGCCACCCCCTGGTGGTGGCCCCCCCTGGATAGCCGCAACTGAGGGTCCAACTCCCGCGCCGCGCAACCGAGGACATTCGGTTGCGACGTGCCCCTCGACCAGGCAATGAGTACACCAAACATTCGGTCGCGCCGGTCTTGCTGGCTGAATTTCCTTGAGCTTTTCCGTCAAACTGGCGATCTGGTGTTGCAACCCTATCAGCGAAGGGTCTTGCGGCGCCAGCCCCCCCCTGTATTCCTGGGGGTATCCCGCCATGGCTTCAATCTTCATGGCCTGCTCCAAAGCATCCTGCAGATTATCAATCTTCTGCTGAGTGAGAGGGGTCCGCGTCAAGGGAAGCAGAGCCTTGATGAACCAGTCCCTCTGGTGGTTTGGGTCGATCGGGTAGCTCAATTTCCTAATCGCGTCCTTGAATCGCCGCATCAACTCCCATGCGGTTTCGCCTTCCTTATGCTTAATCTCCCATAGCTCGGACAGACCCTGCTGGTCCGTCTGGGGAAGCTTGAATTCGCTGACAAAATCCCGCTTTACGTCCGCAATGACAGGATTAGGGTGCGCTTCAGACCACTTGATGAACCACCGCAGAGCTCTCTCTCTGAGCGTGGTTTGAAACTCTATCAACTTCCCTGCATCCGGTGTCTGTCGAGCCCTCCAGATGGCTTCGCACAGATACCAGTGTTGTTCTACATCGTCGTTTCCCCGGCCAGAGAACTCTGGGTACCGGGTGAAAGATCCAGCCATGTATACTGGCGGCGAATTAACCAGGATAAAACCTCCGGGTCCTGGTTGCGTAACGGTCCCGCTAGGGAAAAAACTACTACTCGTAACGCTGCTGCTACTGGGCGTTACCGGTGCCGCTGAACTACTAGATAACTGACTTAATGCTTGTAACTGAACAAAAATATTTCTTAAAGGTTGATAAAGTACCAGGGGAAGGTCAGGATCCTGGCCATGCGGACGGTGCGACGTAGGGCTGTCTGGGGGGGTGGGTGCCGTCTGATCCTGAAACATCTGCTGCATTACATCGTACCATTCATTATCGGAACTTTCTTCGGGCTGCATCTTTTCCTTATCCGTGTTAATCGTTACTACTCTTTCTCGCATCCTCGGGCTCCCATGCACCCGCTGTACGTCTGCTGCTGTCCCGTCTCCTGTCCGGGTATCCAATCCCATGGTTCTTGTCCTCTGAGGCGCCTCCTTCTGGTTCTTCTTCTCGATCTCCCTTCTCTTCAAATCTCTCATTATCCTTCTTCACCACCTATCGGCGATCTGTGCCCGCCGATGTGCACGTAACTCCCGCAACTTGCATGCGGCCTCAACGTCCATCCCCCGTTCCCTACCCCTACAGTCTACACAGCATCGGTCCCCTCAATCCTTCCCCCAGTACGGGTGGCTTACGCTTCCATACTCGTTTTGTGGAATTCAATCAACCCTTCGTCCACCATTAGGGCTTTGATCCACAGCGGAATTTCCTTCAACAGTTTTCCCCTCAGCCCTAAGTGAAACACAGCCTCAGCCTTCGAGAAAGATTGGTAGCACTCAGCGGCAAACTCCACAACGTATCCTTCCAACGTGGTCTTTACCCAAAACTCCACTGCGCGGGTTAGTTCAGTATCTACCCGGTGTAGCGCTACCAAGTCTTCGTGTGCCCACCTGCGGTTTATCTTCCGCAAGCCTTCTTGGGCCGCCTTCGTTCGTAACCTCCGCAACCAGTTGTAAAGATCCGTGGGAAACCTTCCCCAGAAAATTTCGTACGTATCGCTAGCTGAGTCAGAGAAAAGAACAAGCTCCCTGACCGCCGCCTCCTTTTTCTTAATCAGCTCCGCCTGCTGAGTAATAAAGTGGTCAAGATGATCATCCCACCATCGCCGTATTGCCCCTTCAAAGATCCTCGAGACCATGATCTAGATCCCCTCAGAACATGCGTGTCCCGGCAACGGAACCATTTGTTGGCGAAAAATAAGGTCTCGCGGGCAAGACCCAGGTTCACAGGGTTGTGGCCAACAAGGGTCCGGTGTAGTCTAGTAACACGCCGGCATTTTCACCCTGCTCAGGAAGAACAGAGCGTCTCACCCGAGGCGTGCCGCGACCACATGGGAAAGGGGAAGCAATCACAGATGAGGAATAAACCCGCAACCACAGAAAGAAAGAGAATCCATTACATATACCAGAATATTCATGCAAGATCACCAATCAAGTATACAGACAGTCGCAACTTAAAAATTTTAAAGCAGTGTAAACACATCATAACCCATAACTCAAAACATAGAGACAGCAATCCTTCTTTATATTATTCTTCAGCCCAATTAGATGATTATACAGCCTTTCCTTTCCTCGAGCACCATGAAATTAGATACAAGATGGATCTAAGAACAAGAGAATACAAAACATAGAGAGTAGAGACCTCAATCGAGAGAACAAGTTCCATTCTCTCGCGGCCGTTTCCGCAAATATTGATCCGCAATAGTATCCATCAACCAATCAACCAACCTATTTTCTTCAAATTTCGGTGATTGCTCCTTTTGTTCACCCGCTCGTCGCGACCGGCGGCTTCTCTCGCTGCCTTTCGTTCGACTTTTCCCACTTCTCTTTCCGATGTCCCAGACATTTACCGTTTGCTGCTGTATCTCTTTCATCCGTACTTCTCTCTGTTCCATCTCCAGTTATCAAGTGCTTCCGCACCGCCTTGGTAGCTCCGCAACTCCTGGTCGCGCGGTGCGGTCGCGTTAGCTATGTGTATTCCCTCCGCAACTCAAAAAGAGTCCAAGTTCAAAATTCAAAACTTAAACAAAAACAAGGGCCCCAACACCCTGCACACAAAGTTGGGTATCAAAGATTCAGAGAAAAATTTAGTGCTAAAGTATCACAGTTTTCTGCACTGATACATTCAGGAGGAAATGGAGTTCCTCGACATCTCCTTGCTTGGTACGGCATACCGATATGCTGCTAAGATTGAGAAGAAATTCAAACAGGAGAAGCAAGAATTTGGATCTACAAATCAAAAGCAAGGGAAAGGTGCCCCCAAGCATAGAAAAAAGGACAAATCCAAGGCATGGCAGCCCAAGACAGCCTGTCAAAGCCACAAGCAAATAACAACACTGCGAAGCCAAAGAAGGACACAGGAAAGTGGTGTGAGTTCCATAAGAGCTCCACTCACAACACAAGTGAGTGTCAGGCCAAGCAGTCGCTGGTGGCCGAGATGAGGGCTTCCGAGTCAGATGCATGCTCCGACTCTGAATCATAACCTGACAAGGGGAATGAAAAAGGGAAAAATATTATTGATGCGGAGCCCAACACCATTGTTTCCACTACGAAGATCCAGAAGGAGGAACCGGAAGATCCAGAGGAGGAGGAGCGTCTCTTCCACTCCCATATGTGGGTAAAGGGTTCCCCGCTACAGTTCATTGTCGAAAATGGGAGCCTAAAAAACCTCATTTCAGCAGACACCATGAAGCAATTGGGCTTACCGACCATAGCACACCCACATCCATACACCATCGGGTGGCTTTACCAAGGACGAGATCTGTGCGTCAGCCAGCAGTGCCGCCTTCCCTACAGCATCAAGCCCTTCATGGATGAGGTATTATGTGAAATTTCTCCTATTGATATTTCTGATGTATTATTAGGCCAACCATACTTGTGGAAGAGACATGATGTGTATGAGTCCCGGCCTCGCACTGTTATTGTTACTTTCGGAAATAAATTGTACAGGATACCAGAGGTACCACCGCCTACCACTATCTCTTTGGTCACTGCAAAACAATGCAATAAGCTCATTTCCCAAACCAGGAAATTTTTTTTCTTGATGATATGCCCCCAGGGAAAGAACAAGACTGTGGCCACAACCTCCAGATAGGGCTCCTTTGCACACCAACAACAAATGGACAAGGTTGTGGAGGAGTACAACGACATCTTCACCTGACCCACAAGGGTTCCTCTACACTGTCAGGTCAAGCACCCCATTGATTTAACCCCGGGTGTGCCGCTACCCAATGGACCGATCTATCAGTGCTTTGTTCTGTAGAATGATGAAATCAAGAGGCAAATTCAGGAGCTGTTGTAGAAAGGTCACATCCGGCCAAGTTCATCGCCCTGTGCGAGCCCGATCATGTTGGTACAAAAGAAGGATGGGACTTGGAGACTCTGTATTGACTATCAGGCGCTAAACAAGATCACTGTCCAAAATAGGTACCCAATCCCACGGATTGACGACCTTCTGGACAAACTCAAAGGGGCGAAATACTTTAGCAAGATTGACTTCAAGTCTAGGTATCACCAGGTACCAATCGAACCCTCCGATGTGTGGAAGACTACCTTCAAAGCCAAGGAGGGCCTTTCCGAATGACTGGTCATGCATTTCGGGTTGACGAATGCTCCTGCAAACTTCATGAGGTTGATGGATGACATCTTGCGGACATTCACCAACTCATTTGTAGTGGTTTACTTGGATGAAATTCTGATCTTCAGCTAGACTTGGGAAGAGCACCTCCACCACATCCGACAAGTGCTCCAAACACTACGACAACACAAGTTCTGTGCCAATTTGGAGAAGTGCACTTTTGGCATGACCCAGGTTCAATATTTGGGATACATTATTGATGAAAGGGGGGTGCATGTGGATCCAACCAAGATCCAAGTCATTCGGGATTGGCCAGCCCCAACCACAGCCCCAACCACTCTAACAGATCTTCACAGCTTTCTGGGTCTTGCTAATTTCTACCGCAGGTTCATGTTGGGATTCTCTCATATCACTTGGTCGTTGAGTCAAGTCACCAAGGGAGGAGCAAAAGAAAAATTCTTTTGGTCAGAATCTCAACATAAGGCATTCATATAATTGAAACATCGCCTCTGTTCTGCCCTAGTGCTCACATTACCAGACTTGCAACAACCATTTGAGATCGAGATAGATGCCTTTGACTATGCTATTGGGGCAGTTCTTACTCAACATGGGTATCCAATGGCATATCACAGTGAGACACTGTCTGACACAATTTGTAAGTATCACACTTATGACAAATAAATGTATTCCATTATGCAGGCTTGTCGACAATGGAAGCATTATATTTTGGGGAAGGGAATTTGCAGAACGATCGCCATCAGAAGTGGTCCACATATCTGTAACAGTTTCATTTGAACATCAAGTATAAGAAGAGTAGCACCAATAATGTTGCAAATTTCCTCAGTCGACCACCGATCATGGCGCTAACCACCGTTCTCAACTCTTGTGGGCACGAGACTTTTGATTGGCTGCTTCTCTACAAGAGCGATCTAGAATTCAGCCATTCATACAAGGCACTCTTGGAGGGTACGCAAGTTCCAAATTTTCAGCTCCAAGATGCATTGTTATGTCACCTGGGACACCTTTGTGTTCCTTCAAGCTAGCATGCCAAGATGATATGGGAAGCACACTACAGTCAAGTCACTATTCATTTCAGGGTCAAGAAAACAATGGTAGTACTGCAAAAGTATTTCTATTGGCTGAACCTTCGATAGGATGTCTGGAGGTACATCAGATCCTGCACTGCTTGTGCCATTGCCAAAGCAACCATAAAGAAGCAAGGTCTCTATACTCTGCTACCTACCCCTAGTCGACCTTGGGAATCCATCTCCATGGATTACATATTGGGCCTTCCTTCTACTAAGCATGGAAACGACTATGTTTTTGTGGTCGTCAACAGATTCTCGAAGATGGAAATTATGGCGGCTTGCAAGAAGAATATCATAGTAGAAGCCACTGCTAAACTCTTCTTTGAGCGAGTGTGGGTGCACTTTGGGATTCCACAATCTATCATGTCAGATCGGGATAGCAGGTTACTCAGCACATTTTGGTCCAGTCTCTAGTCAATGTTGGACACCAAGCTTACCAAGTCCATAGCTTTCCATCCCCAAACTGATGGCCAGACAAAGGTCATCAACAGGATTATTGTACACATTCTATGCATGTTCAATTCAAAGCATCCATGCACATGGGATGAGATCCTCCACTATGTAAAACACAGTTATAACCGGTATCTCCACAGCTCAATTGGCCACATCCCCTTTCAGGTGGGCTTGGGATTCTAGCCACTATGTCCCATTGACGTATCCATGCCATTTGTGGCTACTTAAGCCGATTTGGCTCATGTCCAGTCTGAAGTTGAAAAAGCAAAAAAATTCATCAATAGCATTCACCACATATGCCAACAGGTTCATGACATATTATACAAAGCCGATGCTAAGTACAAGCAATGACATGATCAACATCGGGTGCCACACAACTTCCAGGTGGGTGACAAAGTGTGGCTACATTTGCAGAAGGAGCGCCTCACTGGACCCCACCGCAACCTTCGCTCGCTGCGATATGGGTCATACACCATCACCAAGGCTGTAGGGAACAATGCCTTCGAGCTCAATATTCCACCATTCCTTGGTCTACACCCAGTATTCAATGTGGACCGCCCTCGTCCCTACTTCCCACCTCTACTGGACACCTCGGACATTGCAGAACAACTCACACCAACAGAACTAAACCCATACTGCATGGAATAGGCCACCACAAATTGTATCATGGACATGCAAATCAAGAACACTTGCCAATAGAAGATCCAACTGTATCGAGTTGTCAAAGTTGGCCAACTCCTGTACCAAGGCAAGTGGTTCACTAGAGACCAAGTTCAACATAAGTTTCCTCATCTCATGGAGGAACTCAACGCAATGGGGACCATTGCCTCCTAAGGGGGGAGGAATGATCTAGGTGGATATTGGTGGCCACCCATCTATTCCACTTGGGGCCCCACTATTTTCTCTTTTAGTTCTTCAGTTTCGGCACAAATTACTATGTTTAGCAGTTTTTCGAGTCCTAAACTTTGAGATCCATTTTGAGGCCCTAAACGATGTTTTTTGGGAAAACTGGGAGAAACATGGGTCCATGAACCAATTTTTCTCACTCAAAATTTTTAGTCCTCGAATAGATATTTCTAACGAGGCATGGCGCACGTCAAACGGAGATAGTATGCCAAAGTTAAGTCCCCGGGAAGTTGAAACACCAATTTACCCAAACAGGGCCCATAGTTTTGGCGCTTCATATTATAGGGTTAGGGTTTTGGATGTTTAGGGTTTTCCATTTTTTCTAAATAATAAATAGGCCCTTGAGCCTCATTGTAACACAGTTCAGAGGCCTGTAGCCACCACATCTCTTCTCAAAGATAAGCTACTAGTGCCCTAGCTTGTTTATTTGCATTTTGTCTGTAAGAAAATTTCAGTTCTTTGATATTAATGAAATGAAGTGTTATTTCCACTGCATATTTGTATTTATGGTTACATGTGTATTATATTTCATTCCTACATAAATCCAAATCAAATGGGGCTTAGGATCAATGCTGGAACGGTCACTTCAGATCAGTCATTTAGTTGTAACCTCTCCTTCTATCATCAATAAAGAATACAGATTATTTTTCCCTATATGCATCTGTATTAGCTTTGATTTTCCATGTTGTAAGATCTTAGTTGACGTATATGGTTTATGATTTACTGATTTATCTAAATAACTTGAATAGACATCTATATTATTGCATCTTCTGTTGTTTCAATGTTCTTTCTTGCAGGAAGAATCTAGCAACAAACCGCATGAATTTAAAGCTGCAACGGAAGCGACAGAAAGGATCAATTTGGAAGAAAATAAAAAAGTAAGCCTCCAATCCTCTGTGTGTGTTTATTCTAAGTTAGGAAAGATAGTTGTGTAGTCTTTCACCTATTTTTCTAGACTATCACCTGTCTAGGGAAGAGTGTTTTATCCATAATACACAATTCTGCCCAACAATTTGGCGACTCCACTGGGGATCGAACCTAGAATCTCTAGTTTCATAGACCAGAGCCTTATCCATTGGGTGACTCCACTGGGGAGAATTTCTCTTAGATATAGGTGTTTGAACCCCTGATTTTTTCTGTTTATCCACCCAGTAGTTGTTACACATAAAGATTAAACCTTTTCAAATCTTATTTTGCAAAGAAAGTGAGTTAAACAGTAGCATTTTTTCTTATATAATGCACTCAACACACCCTTAGATAGGACACAGTGATTTTCATAGCACTTTCTTCGTTTCAGGCCTGCTTTGTAGAGCACTGTCTCCCTTTGGAGACTACATTGACTCCTGAAAGTAGCCAAATTTCATTGAATTTTCCTTTGCAATTTGCTTCAGTTTTATTTGCTATTGTGTTTTGAAAAATTTTGATCCTAAATTGACCAGTGAATCCTATATATTTCTTCCTCCTTATAATAAAATTTGTTCAATGTTTGTTTAAAAAAAAAATTCTTTATCATTGGAAAGTTTATTTAAAAGTATTTTTTACAGTCGCATTAAGAATCATTTGTTTTTGAAATAGGAAATTTTCATAAATTCTTCATTTCCTTGATAGGAGAAATTGTTGTTGAAATCCTCTCTTTTCCTTCAAAAGAGAAATTGTTGTTTTTATTCTTCATTTCTCAAAATTAAAAGGAATTTGTTTGTTGTTTGATGCACTTAGTTTCTTTTCTGCATTCATAACATGATTAAAGAAACTGAAAAGAAAAACTTGCATTTGCATGTAGGATTTTGTGTGTTTTGCCAAAAGGTACATTAGTAAATCTTCATTTATTTTGTGCTCAATGATTTGTTTTGCTCACTGATTTGTTTGCTCACAAATTATTTTCTCTCTTCCCTTAGTAGCTAAGTCTTTCAATGAAAAAACTAAAAGTGAAAATATTTCTTATCATTCATATTTTGAATTTTAGGAATTTCTAAATACATCATCGCAATGAACCTTTGAAAGGCAAATTGTTAAGCAAGATCAACATAAAATTAATCTCAATTTATCTAACAAAGCATTGGAACCATAACGATAACGTTTAGAAGGTCTAGGCTAGACACGTGTTCCGGCGTCATAAAGCACAACAATTGTCGTTACTTTTCTGCGATACATTCTGAGTGTGATACCTCACTCCACATATGTAAGTATATCGTAGATTGTCTACGTACTTTCAGGTATATCAGGCGGTGTTACAGTAAGATAAGTATAAATGCGTGCTCTCACTGTGCGGTTTCACATCAGACAGCGCTAATACCGACTTGGGCCTCCACGTACCTTCGAGCATATTTGGGAGGAAAATTTTTAGGTGCTATCCATCCATAGTGAACCAAGTCGGACACCTTGAAATTGTGATACATCGAACACAACATTCGGGGAGATTACCTACTCGTACTTCTTGGTTCACCAGGAGGTATTCTATAGTTTCTTGGTAAACCATTTTACCTAGCATTACCCTATTTTTGTTTATTTGTTTTTTGGTTAAAATAAATCAGTAACCGTGGAAGAACAAAATCCTTTCCCCCATCGTTCGCGTAAATTAGCTTTAAAACCGCCTTTACCACTAGAAGTTACTCCCGATAGGCGAAGGCGATCAAGATCTGTCGAATCAAGTACAATCCGTACCTCTCGTGAAACATCAACACTTCAACCAGAGTTGGCTCAAGTTGTTTCTACATATCCCAGTTCACCTATTGTTGTCGAAACGGAGTCTTCATAGCTACCTGTGGTCATGCTCCACCCAATCAATGAGACCATACCTCTTGGACCCGACGTTTTTCAACCTGAAATCGATCCAGATCCTGTCTCATCTTTGCTAGAAAATCTGAATCTAGAAGTTGAACAACCGGAAGTTGTTCCTACCTGGTCATCCCACAAATTTCTGTAGCCATTGAAACTCCCATATCGCGCAGTCAACCACCTGAAATATACTTTGGGCCTAACGGTGAAATTATTCCACCTGGTTTAATTGCGATTGAAGAAATTCCAGAAGACGATACACCTTTAACTCCAACCCATTTTGGGGGGGACCTTTACCTGTACGAGTCTTTTCCTTAATCATTTCCATCTTCTTTTGTTGATCCTATACCCATTCAATCTCCTGTCGATTTTAAAAGGTATACATCTGGTCAAACAACCATGTCTAAACCAACATCTTCAGTTGGGCCATATGTTCCAATTACGTTAGTGCCTGCCATAGCTACCCCGTCATTGTTCACAACTTCACCAGAGTCATATTTTCATGGTGGTTCTATGGTACCATCAGGATACAAATAATTATCTGGCACTTTCTCTTGTGCATCATCCAGACCATGGTCTTTACCAATGTCATCATCCAGTATTTTAACTGGTAGTCTTATCATTAGTATTAAATGACTTGAATCATTATACACATCATCGGGGCAATATCAAGCCGGTCCTTCTGGGTCAATTCCTTTAAGTACCTTATCAACTAGACTCCCAGCATTTGGAGAACAATATTTTCCGTCTTATTCACCTCCTTATGCTGGGGGGAAATCTCTGGTCACCCACCATGACAGTACTCAGTCACTTTTTGGTCAACCTAATGTTGCAATGAATGTTTGTCAATGGCAGCCCACTCTGCCTATTCAACCACAAACGGTTGTATATTCATATCAACCAATTCAACATGTTACACCCACTTCATTACCACTTGCGAATACATCTTTACCCCTGTTACAGAATCCAAATATTGTACATCAACCTTATCAAGTAGGTCCTTCAACTCAATATCATCAAACGTTGGGTCCTGTAATATTCCAAAATTTCATGGAATATTAAAAACTTTTGTTTTGCACTGGGAGAAGAATAAATGGGTAAGAAAACCCATTGATAATAAAATATGAATAAAAATCCCTTACAATGTGAAAATGGATTAAGAAAGGAATTTAATTTCACACCTCATGTGTGAAATGAGACAAATTGCAAATGGATAATTCTAAAGGACGCCAAGTCAACTGTTCAATTATGAGAGATAAGGATCACTTGGTGGGACAACGCAGTTTGCATGAGAGGAATATCCCTTGGGAGAGGAAACCCTAATGTGTGGGGCCCATGGCAAGGCACCTTTCATTTGTTTAAAACGAGAATGAGGCAGCCATAGCTATTCATGTTTTGATTATAATTTTGGATGTCTTCTCAGACAAGTGCATTCTCTAGCTATTTAGCTGAGATGCAGTGTTGCTAGCATTGGGTATTCCCGAGCGGGAATCCCATCTCTTCCATAGAGTAGCTCTTGGAAGAGCTTGTTCTTCATTGTCCCCATATTTTGGCTTGAGGCCAAAGCATTTAATTCAGCTATAGTGTAGTCTCCATTGGTGGTTGAGTTGTGTTGCAAGGGAGGGTTCCTCAACACCACTTCCGGCATTGTATTTCAGAGGAGGGAGTCTCCATTCCTTTGGGAGATCAGTGAGGGAATTTCTGAGCTTATTCCCATCATCATTGGCATCAGGCCAACCATTTTCCATAGTATAAGAGCATCCCTTTTCCTTGGCTGCATAGTTTCTAGAGAGAATTTGCAGTGAGGGTTGCAGTATTTCATTGGGAGGTGGGATCTTCAGTGATAGGATTAGCCTTTCACTAGGAATATCAATTGAAGGATTTTATTTCATAAATATCATAATCTTCAGCAATATCCTTCCATTTCCAGTTTCTCTTGAGTTGCAGCTGCTACATAGCAGCTCCAGCATTTCTATAGATTTTCCATTTTGTCTAGTTTTCAGCCAATCCTGTTAAAGGATTGATGTATTGTCTTTTCAGGGGTTGAGAGCTTGCTCCCCCATATTTCTTTGAGCTTACATTGCTGCATCATTATATTTATGTATTTACTGCTATATTACCTCCTATAAACTGCACAGTCTTAGACTGGAATAAACTATGTAAAGTAGTGTTTCTCTATTTTCATGAACATGTCTCATTGAGGTACTTTTGCTTGATTTGAGTAATATATTCCTCAAGAGTTTGTCTAAATTTTCTATTGTATATAAATCTAATGGCTGATTGCATATTCATATGAAATTTCTCACTAAAATTTACACTGTCATTTCCTTGCTTGAGCAAATTATTGTTGCAGCCTCTCTATTTGAGCAGTTTCTAGAAGACCCTAGGTTGGGGAGATCTGAATAACCCTCCTAGAGTTATTTCTTTGGGATAAAATTTTGTATATGAGTTGTATGACATGTGATCTAGGGAATCCCAGTCTTTATTTTCCTTATTTATACACTTTCTTAATTATACAGCGTCCCTTTGGACCCTATTGCAGAAAATCCTAAAAAAGGGATATTACAGTGGTATCAGAGCATGATCTCTGGCTCAACTTGTGAGTCTTAGCCCAAGAGATTAGAAGATTTCAAAGTATGGGATTCATCTCATATTATTTTAGATCCATGAAGAACCTCCCCAAGGAGGAAGAGAAAACAGAAAAGGAAGGCCCCTGCACTTCCTATTCTCACCTAGAAGGAAGCAAAAAGTTGAGCAGGAGAGAGACTCCATCTCTTGGAAGAAAGAAGAAGGATAGACTCACAAGTATTCTTACCAAATTTGTGCAAAGAATCCATGAATATTTCAGAAATATTAGGAGGGAGATTGATGGAGAATCTCAAAGAAAGTTTGAAACCGGAGCAAACCCTAGATTTGCACATGGTGAAGGTAAGCATGCAGCCACAAACCATGATGAGCAGCACAGTCAAAGGTCCAGCATTCCCATGAGGGAGATGAAAGAAGTAAGAAGGGTGACTAAGGAGGAAACCCTTAGTGATTTCCTAAACGAGTATTAGTCTTACACTCAGAAATTCAGAAATCAGCTCACTTTTTCTGAGTTTTGCAAGATCAAGGTGAAGGGAAAGGAACAGCAAGATAGATTTCATTAATCTACTTTTGGAGGTTCACCTTCATGTTCAGCTAGGGATTGGGTAGAGGAGCTAAACACCTTCCAACAATAGCACCACATTTCAAGAGAAGAAACAATCAAGGTTACCGTGTTGTATTTGAGAGGTAAGGCCCATGCATGGTGGAAAATTGAGTCTATTTCTTTTGAAAATGTAAATGCTTCATCTTATGTAAATTTCACTAAGTCTTTTGTGAAAATATTTGATCAAAAAATTCCTGAGACTTATGTGGTGAAGCCAAACCAAAAGACTCAAATAAAAACCCTGCATAGAAATGTAGAACCACCTCAGAAAACCATTGAAGGAGATGCAAACTTGCATCATGCCTTGTTGGAGGAAAAACTTTCATCCCACGCCTTTGAGCAACAGAACAAATAGCTCTCTTTTTCAAAGGTGGATCAAATCATTGGGATGTTGCCAAAATTTATTTCAGAAACAAAGGGCAACAAGGTTGATAAGTCTAGAGATCATCTAGTGCCTCATGCAGAGGAAGAAGGAGATTTTGCTCCAAATAGAGGGATTCTTGTATCTTTACAAGAAGGTCCCCAAGATCTCATATATGGAGATCAAGGCACACTTCATGATCCATATGTGCCGTTGAGGAAGAGGTGTGAGGCCATGAAGACCCATGAAGGATATAGAGAAGAGATCCAGCATCATGTGTTGGGGAGGGCACATTCCTATCCATTTTCAGAGGTTATTGCACCTAGGAAGGTGATTGGATTGTGTAGTGAAAGCATGGAAAAAATTGTTCATCTATGTATGCTGTCATATTCAAATGAGAATGTCTCATTAAGTAGAGGCATTACACCAAGGAGAGCACTAGTTCAAATGAGGAGGATAGATGCTTCAATCAGTGAGACATCGATCATTGATTCTAGCAGTGTGGAGGCCTTGGGACATCTTGTTGCAGCGTTGGGAGTCTTGGGTAAAACCAAAGAGGAGAGAAACATTCTCTCACTATCATTCTTATCCACTCTCCTTTCAGTTTTTTCATTGTGGCAGGAAAAGAAAGGGAGGAACATCAACCTTCCCACTGGTACATTGGGCATGGGAGTAGTATATGCACACCACTCTTTTGAGGAGTTAGCACAGTCACTTCTTTTCCTTTGGAGGATAAGGAGAGATTCATCTATGGGTTGCTCCCTTTGCATGATCAGAAATCATGGTAAGGACATTTTTCATTTATGTTATTTACATGTTGATTCATTAACCATGTATATTTAGGATGTTGCTCCGAGGAGGAGCATTCTTTGTCTAAGGCTCCTTGGTCTACTTGAAGCCAAGGGCATGATTGATGACCATCCCCTTGATGGACTTGGGGAAGATTTGTATTTTGGAGGACATGCTCACAATGCATCATACATCACTCATTTTCTCCAAATACATGAGGAGAATGTAGCAGCAAACCGGTGGTTGAAAAACCACATCCTTTGTCATTCTCTATTGCAGTTTATGCTCAAACTGCGCTTGTTTCATATGAGGGATCATTGTCCTACTCACTTGCTTAATATGGCAACCAGCATGACTTTCATTTTGGCTCCTTATGCTACTATTGATCACATTATTTTTAATATCATTATTGGGAGAGAGGCACATAGGATGGATGTGTCCTTTGGGGGAGAAGATCCCCATACTTTTTGCAGGACATGCTCTAATGGGAGCATGGGAGATGACGTGGCTACCATATTTCAGCATTTGTCCTTTCTTGAGGTGAGCCATATGATTGATAGGGTGCCATATGATGATGATGACCTCTTGTCCATAACATATGTGAATCATTGGGCCAGCTTGATTCATAATGTAAGAGGAAAGATCTTTGGAGATCTAGACTTCATCTTGCCACTTGAAGGCCACATTGTTGTAGCCCAAGATCATCCTTCACTCTAAACTTTTCATAAGTGGAGAGGTGAACAGCGTTGGGTAGGATATGATGCTTACCACTTGCATATTTTCAGCCCACCTTCTTTGCTAGAGCTCAAGGTGGAAGAGGATTTTCAGCAGTTGCCTTAACTGGAGGTGACTAGATTCTTATGGATGATTTCTTGGGGATGGAGGATCCACATGAGGGAAATGTTTTCCCAGTAAATCTTGACACCATGCCTCAAGGAAACCTCTGTAAAACACCTTATTTCCTTCTTGAGTACATTCCATGTTCATGATGATATCCATTTTGGCTAGTTTACATGCTTGGGAGGAGTAGTATGGAGACTCTTTGTTGATACAACATCTCATTCTTCATGAGGAGTTCATCATATGTGGATGATACAGTAGGAGGATGAGGACATCCTACAGTTCTATCCTTGCATTTGCTTGAGGACAAGCAACATTTGGGTAGGGGAGGACTGTAATATTCCAAAATTTCATGGAATGTTAAAAACTTTTGTATTGCACTAGGAGGAGAATAAATGGGTAAGAAAACCCATTGATAATAAAATCTAAATAAAAATACCTTACAATGTGAAAATGGATTAAGAAAGGAACTGGATTTCGCACCCCATGTGTGAAATGAGATAAATTGTAGATGAATAAGTCTAAAGGAGGCCAAGTCAACTGCGCAATTATGAGAGATAAGGATCACTTGGTGGGGCAGCGCAGTTTTCATAAGAGGAAGATCACTTGGGAGAGGAAACCCTAAGGTGTGGGGCCCATGGCAAGGCACCTTTCACTTTTTTAAAGGAGAATGAGGCATCCATAGCTATTCATGTTTTGATTATCATTTTGGATGTCTTCTCAGACAAGTGCATTCTCTAGTTGTTTCGCTGAGATGCAGTGCTGCTAGCACTGGGTGTTACTGGGTGGGAATCCCATCTCTTCCATAGAGTAGCTCTTGGAAGATCTTGTTCTTCATTGTCCCCATATTCTAGCTTGAGGCCAAGAATTTCATTTAGCTCTAGTGTAGTATCCATTGGTGGTTGAGTTTTGTTGCTGGGTGTTGCAGGGGAGGGTTCCTCAATACCACTTCCGGCATTGTATTTCAGAGGAGGGAGTATCCATTCATTTGGGAGATCAGTGAGGGAGTTTTTGATCTTATTCCCATCATCATTGGCATCAGGACAACCATTTTCCATCAGCAAAAGAGCATCCCTCTTCCTTGACTGCGCAATTTCTAGAGAGCATTTGCAGTGAGGGTTGCAGTATTTCATTGGGAGGTGGGATATTCAGTGATAGGATCAGCCTTTCACTAGGAAGATCAATTGAAGGAGTTTATTTTATAAATATCATCATCTTCAGCAAGCTCCTTCCATTTCAAATTTCTCTTGAGTTGCAGCTACTACACTACAACTCCGGCATTTCTGTAGATTTGCCATTTTGTCTAGTTTTCAGCCAATCCTCTTAAAGGATTGATGTATTGTCTTTTCAGGGGTTCAGAGCTTGCTCCCCCATATTTATTTGAGCTTAAATTGCTGAATCATTATATTTATGTATTCACTGCTTTAGTACCTCCTATAAACTGTGCAGTCTTAGCCTAGAATAAACTATGTAAAGCAATGTTTCTCTATTTTCATGAACATGTCTCATTGAGGTACTTTTGCTTGATTTGAGTAAGAGATTCCTTAAGAGTTTGTCTACATTTTCTGATTTATATACATATAATGGCTGATTTCATCTTCATATCACATGGATCACTAAAATTTACGTTGTCATTTCCTTTCTTGATCAAAGTATTGTTGCAGCCTCTCTATTTGAGCAGGTTCTAGAAGACCTAGGTTGGGGAGATTTGAATAACCCTCCTAGAGTTATTTATTTGGGCTCAAATTTTGTATATGAGTTGTATGAAATGTGATCTAGGGCATCCCAGTCTTGATTTGCCTTATTTTTACACTGTCTTCCTTATACAGCGTCCCTTTGGACCCTATTGCAGAAAATCCTGAAAAATGGATATTACAGGTCCACAGACTCCAAATCCTTTGGTTAATTTACAAAAACCTGTATCAGGAATCATTTATTCACAAGTTGTTCTACCATTTTATGGGATGTCACAACTGCAACCTAGTTATACATATCAATCAAATCCAAGTTATCCTAATTTGGGCTATAACATTGGTGGGCAGACCCCTTGGCAACCTCACGTACAAATGCCTCAAAATTTATTTCAAAAAGTATCATATCCAGGTTTTGGTCAATAGAATCCTCAAGCATTTTCCATGCAAAACAACCCCTATCTGGGTTACCAGCAGCAGATTCCTTATGTTGGTGCTCAAAGCTCTGTTTCTCAAGCAATTCCATCTTACCCTGGCTATGCTCAACTTGACCTTAATAGACAGTTGAATTTTGTCGCAACATTAGAATTACCAAATTTAAATCAGTTAACCAATGATCCTATCAACTATGCTCCTTGGTGGCCAGTGATACCTCATAAATTACCCTCAGATATTCCTAAGTTCAATGGAAACGTTGGCGAAGATCTGTCGACTCATGTAATGACTTATCATTTATGGTGTTCATCAAATTCCCTAAATGATGATTCGGTTCGACTACGTCTCTTCTAGTGAACGCTCACAGGTTTGGCTACAAAATGGTATATTGAATTACCTAGAGCTTCTTTTGATAACTTCACTGCATTATCTACTATCTTTTTGACCCATTTCCAGTTACCTATCAGATAAGAAACTGGAATGGAACTCTTGACCAACTTCAAACAGACCAATCCTACTCACATTTCTGATCATATTCATGAGTGGTGTCGTCGTCGATGAATGGTTAAGACATTTGTTCCCGATAAGCTACTTGTTGAATGGTTCATTAAGTCCCTGTTACCATCTATAACTGAGGATGTGGCTAAGGGTGGTGTTGTCATAGAAGAGCAAGTTATCACTCATGCCCAATATTTAGATTTGATTTACACTCAATCTGGCACGCTCTATGAAAAAATTCCTAATGCGCCGAGATCTAATTTCAGTGTTCCTCCTCAATTAAAGGACTCTCATGTCGGAGATGGCCTGATAGGCACTACAAGCACACACCACACTACTACATCTGATCCTGCTCTTACTTCCAAAATTAATGTCGTGTCACTTGAAAAAGGAAAAAGTGACAAGCAACCAGGAAGTAAGAAAAATGGGAAATCAAAGAAAAAGAAAACTTCTAACCCGCAGGAAAGATCATCTGATCAACAGTCTGGACCTCGAAAATCTCATTATTCATGCATAATCTGTAATGAGGAACACTTTTTTAGGGATTGTCCTCACCGCGCTGCAATCTCAAAAATTGTCAAGACTTCAAATGCGTCAGCTGTGTTAACATACCCATTTCCAAATTTGGACACTAATTTGGTTGCTACGGAAACAAATCCTAGTTCCCAAGTGTTAATGTTATCCATCACAAAACCTTCAACAGATATTTTGGTGTCAACGTGTAATAAATATTATTGTAGTAAGGGCACTGATCAACCTACTACCTCGACTATGAATCCGTCTACAGAATCAGTACCACCTACTGTTATTCTTGAATTGACAATTAAGCCACCAAAGGGAGTAATTCATAAATCGACATATAATCCTCGAGCAAGAGCTGCACAAAATTATAATATAGTTGAATATTTGGCTCAATCCCCTTTAGCTATGTCTTCTCTTGAGGTATTATAAAATTTTCCCTCCCAAAAACAGGCTTTATTGTCAGCCATTGGTGGAATTGATCCAACTAATTCTAATATTGTCATCTTTAATCATACGGGCTATGTACCGCAACTACCAGCAGAATTGGCATTCTCCATACAAGTAAATGTTCTTAATCACCTTGTTCATCGCACTATTATTGATGAAGGAGCATCTACGTGCATTATGTCTCTAAATTGCTGGAAGTCACTTGGCTCGCCGTGATTATCTCAATCATCAACAATGTTGAAAGCATTTGATGGATGTACATATAAACCTTGTGGTATTATTAATAACCTGTATGTTGAACTAGGGGGAAAACAGTGAATATTGATGTTGAAGTTGTTGATGGACCACTTGACTGCAATATTTTACTTGGAAGGCCATGGGTATATTCAATGACTGTAATTGTTTCTACATACTTGAGAATGGTTTCCTTTCCACATAAAGGTACTATCACAGTCATTAATCAACTATCCTTCTTTTCCTCCGCTTCGTAGGTATCTGGAAGCATTTCATTTTTTCACATACCCCAACTCAAAATTCAGAACATTGGTGTAGGACTCTTAAAGGATTCTACTCTCATGGGAACCTTTGCATTATCGCCGCCTACGACGTTGGCAAAAATTGCAAGCATAGAGACCTACTACATGATCTCTTCCACTCTATTTGCCTTATGGGAGAGTACGAGTGATTCTGAAATTTCTATGATGGATGAATTTTTACCGCCCAACCCTATTGAATTGGCATAGAAATCAATATATTTGGCTTGTGCGGAAAACCCGAAATCAACGTCGCTGAGTGTTTGGGTTGATCTTTCCTTGGATTTTGGTACTCCATCTGATCCATTTTCCTCGAAATTTTTGATAGATGAAAATATATTGGAAGTCATGATGGTGGAAGGAGAACCATGGGAATATTATCATCATCGTTCCCATATTCATTATTATGAAGAAAACTATCTAAGTGAACTATATCACCCATCCATCAAAAAAAAAAAATTGAATTCTTTACCAATTAATGCAATCGATTCCGAGCGTAATTTGT
This sequence comes from Pinus albicaulis, assembly GCA_034641835.2. Taxonomy (NCBI): domain Eukaryota; kingdom Viridiplantae; phylum Streptophyta; class Pinopsida; order Pinales; family Pinaceae; genus Pinus; species Pinus albicaulis. The sequence continues at coordinate 228,529,536 of CM076571.1, read as the reverse complement.
CAAATATAGATGAGACTATTTCTATCGATATTTTGACCAAACCTAGTGTTGTAGAAAATATTCATGTTTATGTATCTTGTTCTCCATCAGAACTTGAATCATATCGGTCTTTATTTCGTGAATTTCATGATGTATTTGCTTGGTCTTATGAGGAAATTCCAGGCATATATACTAGTATAGTTGAACACACTATTAATATGTATCAAGATGTCAAACCAGTGCATCAACGGCTTCGTCCTATTCATCCAAAAAAATCCGCTGCCATCAAAAGAGAAGTTGAAAAAATTTTGCGTGCTGGTTTCATTTACCCTGTTCCGCTAACTGAGTGGGTTTCCAATATCGTTCCTGTTATGAAAAAACAAGGAACCATTAGAGTGTGTGTCGATTATCAGGATGTTAATAATGCTTGTCCAAAAGAAAACTATCCTACACCCTTTATCAACTAGATTATTGATGATTGTGCTGGATGTGAAATTTATTCATTTATGGATGGATTTTCCAGCTACAATCAAGTCAATATCCACCCAGGTGATCAACATAAGACATCATTTATCTGTCCCTGGGGCACATTTGCTTATAGGAAACTTTCATTTGGTTTAAATAATGTTGGGGAAACTTTTCAGAGAGCAATGGATTATGATTTTAATGACATAAAGAACATTTTTCAACCTTATCTAGACGATTTACTAGTGCATTCATGAAATCGGGCTGATCATCCGATGCATTTAAGAGCCATTTTCTTACGTTGCTGACACTACAAAATACACCTCAATCCACATAAATGTGTGTTTTGTGTTGGTTCTGGTTGATTTCTTTGATTCGTAGTGTCAAAAGAAGTAATTCGAATAGACCCATTGAAGGTTTAGGAAATTATTGATTTACCTACACCCTCAAATTTACTTCAAATATAGAAACTTCAAGGAAAGGCTAACTTCCTAAGGAGGTTCATTCCAAACTATGCCGAAATGGCTAAAGGATTTACTCGACTATTGAAAAAGGAGGTTCCCTTCCATTAGGATCAAGTTGTGCAAGCTTATTTTGATGTTGTCAAGGACAGTCTTCTCCGAGCATCATTAATGTATCCTCTTAATTATCAAAATGATTATTTCCTATATATCACCGTGGCTGAAACGACCATTGCTATGATATTGGTCCAGGTAGAAGATGGAATTGAACATCTGATCTATTATTTGGAATTCATCAAATCCAAGTCAAAGAAGTCTTTAGTTTTGGTTGAACTTCTCTGTGGCCTTCCCTCTAATATTACTGCAACTACATCAGAACCATCAACTCCAGATGAGTCTCTGTTTATGATTGGATCATATGATCCATGGTATGGGGATTTCATCATTTATCTCCAAACTCAAACTTTTCGACCTAATGCCTCTCGCTCTGACCATCGACATATTCGATACCAAGCCAAATATTATCTGATCGTCGGCGATACACTTTATCATCGTGGTGTCGATACCATTTTAAGGAGGTGCCTCACTCATGAGGAGGCCAAAAAATTATTAAATGATTGTCATGCTGGGTCTTGTGGTGGAAATTTATCTGGATTTTCTACCGCACAGAAGATACTTTGTGCTGGTTCCTTTTGGCCTAATATTTTTTGAGATTGCATCCTCGATGTCATAAGTTGTCATGCATGCCAGATTTTTTATCGTAAAATCCGCAAACCACCAGCGCCAATGCATCCTATCGTCTCTGCTGGACCATTTAAAAATTGCGTATTGACTTCATGACCTGTAACCCTTGTTAATCCAGGGGGCATGGTTATATTATTGTCGCAGTCGACTATTTTACCAAATGGGCCGAAGCGATGCCTACGTTTAATAACTCAGGACAGACAGCTGCATTGTTTTTCTTTAATCATGTTATTGCATGGTTTGGGGTCCCCCAGGCTATAGTTACAGATCATGGGAAGCATTTTCGCAATCACATGATGTCTGAATTAACTGCCAAGTTAGGATTGTCACATGATAATTCTACTCCTTATTATCCACAATCAAATGGACAAGTTGAGGCTATCAATAAAATTCTTAAACGAATGCTTCAATGAATGATGGGAGTTTGTAAAAGAAACTGGCATTTGATATGTACTCTTCCTTGTGGGCGTATTGAACCTCGGTGAGAAATGCGACCGGATTTACTCCTTTCCAATTGGTGTATGGCCTAGAAGCTATCTTACCAATCCAATGTGAAATATCATCGTTAAAACTCGCAATAGACTTGTTACTTGACACCTTAGAAGAAGAAGTGTGTCTCCTTTACCTCATCCATCTTAATGAAATGCCTTGTGAAGCCCAATTGGCCAACAAAGTGCATAAGAGACGTGTAAAGGTGCAATATGAAAAACATTTCTAGCCTTGCATCTACTCAGAGGGAAACTTGGTCCTTCTTTACAATCAAGAAGCTGATGTAATAAGTACAGGGAAATTTGAGCCATGATAGCATGGCCCCTATATTGTCAAAAGAGTTCTTGTTAAGGGTGCCTATGAGTTAGTTGATTACGATGGAATTCCATTGGCGCAACCTAGAAATGGGTTGTATATCAAACGTTATTATGCGTAATCATGAGCGTAGTAATGTTTTGTATTATATTGTATATATGATGTTGATTTTCATTCACTATCTTAATTTGTTTTTATATTTTTCTTGATGTTAGTAATCCACTTTACATTTCATTGCAGATGTCTGAATCTTCGGAACCATTTGTTGGATATGCTGATGGTGCTATTCGTAGTACGCAAAATCTGTCCTCTGCAGTGTGGGCCATTTTTTCTCCAAACGGCAAGTTAGTGAGTTTTCAATGGATTTGTAGTGGTAGATCAACGAACAATATCGTTGAGTATAGCACGTTGATATAACTTCTCTCTGATGCCATTTCATTTGGTATTAACCGCATAATCATAAGGATAGACTCACAACTTGTGGTATTACAACTTACTAGTGTTTATACTATTATAAATCCAACACTTCTTAGATTGTTACTAAGAGTTCGACTTTTGGAAATACATTTTGATTTTATTCAATATCAACACATTTCCAAAAATTTGAAAACATTAACTAATTCATTAGCTAATCAAGTTTTAGACAGAAATTTGCAACATAGTGAAGGAAACATTCACATCATTGAATAGGATTGCACAATAAACATAAGAAAAACTCTAAAATCATATAGATAGATAGTTATAGGTCTTTACAAAATTTGTGCCCAAGACACATTGGTCATATGACCTCAAAATGTATGCAAAATGTCACAAGTAAACTAGTGGTTCTTATGGTAACATGCTATAGATATAGCAATCCTATGAAGCAACAACATCCAGCGGTTAGGAACCCCAATAGTGTGTTGTTACAGTCGCATGGGAAGCTCTTCGATCTGTAAATATGGAATTCTAAAGGTCAAACACTCTATGTGTTTCCGAAGCTCAGTCAGAGTCTCAGCCATATCAAGGTCCTGAAGGACTGCTATCCTGACATCCCTCTCTGCTGGCTCATTTACTTTGCATACTGGTTCCCCTACCAGTTGAACACGACCAACATCTGCATTACATCAAACATTTAATTTTAGTCCTGGGAAATCATCAAAAATACAAATACACTGTATAAACCTTAGGAAAATCAAAAAATATGGTCAAAAAATTCTTACCCATTGCACCCCATTGAGCACCTTCTGGTAATACTAAATTTGGATCTCCTCTGAAATCGACACCTACATATGCGTAATCATAAATGGCGACGATCTGTCGTCGGAACCAAGTAAAGAATGCAGTAGAGAACACAACTGTCGACTGACCTGCATGTCGACTCATAAGTTCAACCAATCTCTGCATCCAAGGATATCTAGGACTAGCTATATCCAATGTCACATGTTGTAGCTGCATCAATGGAATTCGTTATAAAGCGAAGGATATAAGGATAGAACCATAACTGAAATTTTTCTTCTTTCCTCCTTTTTCTTTGTTTAGTGTTCATTTATCTAAGATACAACAGCTTCATACTAGTTGAAGCTGTTGGCTCTAAGCACTCTAGCGCATATTGCATATATGATCCGTTCGCTACATGTAGTGTTATGGTGCCAGAAATTTTAGCAATCGTGAAAAGGATAGTTCTCAAAGGAAAATCTCTTACAGTCCATATGTTTATTTTTCCATCTTTGCTAGGTTCTACCCCTGGGTAGCAATACTACAAGATATAATCCCTCACCGTCTCTCCTCCAATGGTAGACCCTGAGAGTGAAATAGGAAAACCTCTCCTCAACAAGCCTATGATAAAATACACATCCTCAACTGTAATGGGAACCACTTGGTTCTTAATATGAAATGCCTTTATCATCGGATCCCATGCTCGAACTAAGAACTCGAGAAGCTCTATTTTTTGCCTCATTCCCAATAATTTGAAGTACTTTAGCAGTCCACAATCTGTTAGGGCTCTTACAGTACCCTGATCATTCAGGGAAATCATATATTGTTCTTCATGTTCTCTTTCCCTCCATGTAATCGTCATTATAATCTGATTAAAACCTGAAATATAACCATAATATCCACTAGATTCCATTCATTGCAAAAAACTAAGCAAATTTTGGGCAATATCTGGAAAAAAAAACTTAAATTGCACCCAACGCACTCCCTGAGAAGAGGCAGTGCTTTTCACATGCAAGTACCCTTCACTGTACCTGCTATGCAACGTAGGTTTCAACATTCAAGGGTGCGTTGCCCTCAATTTGGGTAGAATTTACCCTAGGGGCCTTAAAACACTAAAAATTTGCAGAAATTGGAGATGAAATGATTACCAAAAGAAAGAGGAGGTTCATGGCACTAACTTGGATCAAACAGCGACAAAATATGTCCACATAAATGACTGCAATCAACTACTGAAGTTTCGGGGCAGAATCAGGTTAAGAGCTCCAAAATGCAAATGGTAACAATGAAATGGTAAAAATGAATAGTAAAAATGCTTTTAAATAGTCATTTAATTATTTGCAAGATATATTTATTGTTGTGACTATAGTTTTATTATGTTTTTATCATGAAATAGGTATTTTTAATCTGTTTGATGTTGTTCTGAATAGGAAATACAACTGATGAATAGATTATTCGTGCAGATTTATTTAAAGAATGACTTGACCACAAAGCATATTTTTTCTCCTTATTTTTCGGGCTTTGATAAAAACGAAAAATGATTTGAAGTGCACTTTTATCTCTTTTTCGAGCTTCGATAACAGTGAAAAAGGAACCACTGGAGTCTTCTTTCAACTCTTTTCAGACTCCGATAATGTGAAAATATTGTCGAGCACTTGTCTTTTCAAGCTTGTAAAAGTAAATGAATTGATATCTACTCAGTGTAAGTTTAACCCTTTTCTGGATTGAGATATATTATTTACGAAAAAGGAATACCTTGGTTAAATGTGACAAATGAGGTTCTCTCAGATATCATTTTACACTTTTTCAGATCTCAGTGACAAATTTACGAAAAATTAATTATGGAGTTCTCTTTCGTCCTCTTTTTCAGACTCTCTAAATATGAAAAAGGACTAGGCTATCACTATTGTTAAGCTCAATAAAACATAAAATAGCGACAAGCTTGTCAATCATGGCAAGAAACAAGTTTCATTCATCACTAGACTCGTTAAATTATTAAATAGCGATACTTTATTCGCCCGAAGGGTTGAATTATAGATCAAGAAAATGTTACCCTCCTCAAGCTTGTTAAAAAATAAAGAGGCACTGGTCAACAAATGACCAGGGAAAATTTGTGAAAAATGATCAAGAATTCTTTATGGTAGCAGTCGCTCTTGAACATGACACTTCCTTCACTCCATTTCCATGATTGTTTGGGTTGGGTAATCATCTTGACGGTTCATTCGCACCTATGGTTCATCATACCTTCACTTCAGTTTTGGGTCAATGCTGCCAACTCATCATAGTGTCGCTAATAAGTTCAAGAGAAGTCATTCAGTGAAATCCTTCATCCTTCTGTAATACTCATAAGACTTCATTCTCATGACCATCATCCCTGAAAATTGCTATATCAAGTCATACCCCTTGTCTTCGAAATCAATAAATCTAGTTTTGCAATAAGGTGACTTCTTGTTGACAACAAATCAATATCCAAGGAGCTCACTTAGAAACATCAAATTCCAATACCATGAGGCTTGTTACAACATCGACAAGATCCTTGCTTCCAGACCATTGACCAAAATATTTATTTTGGCGTTCGACATCAAATCATCTATTCACACCTTACGAAATGCTCTACAGTACCTTGAGGGCCATTGACATTAATGGTGGTTCTCTCGCGTTTGTTAAAAGCTCACATCATTGGCTAGTAATCAAACGATGTCTTTCCATGTTCAACTACAAATCATATATTTGCATGGCTAGACTTGTACCCGAATGATCGAGTGAACGAGATAAGAAGACCCCAGATCTAGTTTCATCCATCTGGGCTACGATTTCAGGATTGTTGTACACATCATCTGTACGGTGACTTTACATACAGATTGTCATCCAAACATGGGCCTATATCTGTAGGCATATCTGCATTGGGAAACATTCCAATGAAGATGACTTTCTGAATTATGTACATGTTATTAGATTGTTTAATGTGTTGAATATGGGAATTCCTACCATCAACAATTATGATCACAGAGGATATATCATAATGAAATGTATTGTAATATTGATGCAAGTGACCGCTCCACCTTGTTTCCTAGCCCATCACAGTGTAAAGCATCTCAATCAACATTTTATTATTATTATTCTGAATTCATGCTTTAGGGGGAAATTGTTATAGGTCAATTTGGGCATTATTATCAATGACCTGGTAAACTAGAAATCATCTCCAAGACCAATGATTAAGGGTCTATCATTCCCCATCATTTCAAGTCGCTACATGCCCTAAGACAAGAAGAAGACAAATCAATCAAGACTTTCATCAAGCAAAGTTTTCCAAGGTTTGAAGCTTATTATATAGCATATGAGAGCTCACCAACGCTACCTCTAAAGGGACTAAGTGCATTGTATATGCAGGTAGCCCTATGTAAGGCTGCTTTCTAAAGCACTTCCCGACATTCAAAGGTGTGTTGGTCATATTAGGAGTGAAATTCTCATTGTTCTGGAATCTCCACTTGTCCAGTGCCTTCCAGAAGAGTTCACATGTGTCAAGCTTTGAATCCAAGTGTACATTTGACATCTACATGATTGGGAACATGTCTTGCCTATTATTTTAAATTCATTAATTGTAAAACTACCTTCAATTCATCTATAAATTGAGCATAGATATAAGTGCTTGAGAAGGAAGACTTTTAGTAGAGAAATGCTGGAGGATTTTCAACTGAGAGCTAGATTTGTGTATTTGCTGCTGGAGATATTTATGCTGTGATGGGGCTTAGGATCAATGATGGAGGGGTCACTTCAGATCAGTCATTTGGTTGTAACCTCTCCTTCTATCATCAATAAAGAATACATATTATTTTTCCCTATATGCATCTGTATTGGTTTTCATGTTGTAAGATCTTAGTTGATGTATATGGTTTATGCTTTACTGATTTAGCTAACTAACTTGAATAGACATCTATATTATTGCATCTTCTATTGTTTCAGTGTTTTTTCTTGCAGGAATCATTTAGCAACAAACCGCTTGACTTTGAAGCTGCAACGGAAGTGACAGAAAGGAGCCATTTGGAAGTGACTGAACAAGTAAGCCTCCAATCCTCTCTATGTGTTTATTCTGACTTAGGAAAGATAGTTGTGTAGTCTTTCACCTACTGTTCTAGACTAGCACCTGTCTAGGGAAGCGTGTTTTATCCGTAATACACAATTTTGTCCAACAGTAGGAATGCTAAATTTTTCTATCACTCCAGAGGTCATTGCTACTGTCACAGAAATTCCAAGAGGTCAAGAAACCTAGTTCAAATGTTTCAAGTTTAACATGGACCAATGTAAGGAGTTCATGAAGCTTGAGCAAATTGAGATGGATCTCAACAATGCTATTCCAAGAAACTGCATCAAAGATAATTATTCAAAACTGCTACTCATCATCCAAAAATACTTTACCTGTGAAGGATATCACAAGGTTTATTCATACCATTTCAAATTACTTCTGCAATTCACTGGTAATATTTCCCTTGACATACCTTTTTACCTGCATAGAAGTCTTTCATAGATGGTTGATAAGGTTCAAGCAAAGTCTGAAGGGAGTGAAACATCATTGTTTCATCATGGCTTAATGAAATTATTAGTTTTAGATTAACTTCAAAGGATAGGCAGAGATTGGTCCTCATTCTTGTTTGTTAATGGTTTTGAGTTAGAAACTCTAACTCCTACAAGAAACCCTAAAGATAAAAGAATTCCATCACCACCAACAACAGAACGGAGCCAACCTTTGGTTGTAAAACCAAAAGAACCTGCAAGAGTAAAGCCAGGTAAGAAAAATAAGAAAAATCCAGAGCAAATGCACAGTCTTGACACACCAACTCTCCCACCTACAAAACAGAAATCAAAGGCTATCAAAGATGCAAAACAGGAACAAGTTGTCAGCAAACAAGGGACCAAAAGAATAACTAGAAGAAAAGAAATGGTTTTGAAAGAAAATACAGTTGCTATAGAAGACAGATCAGTAACAAAGGGGAATCTAGAGGATATTATTCATGCCATTAACATAGAGGAAACACCTATTGTCCAAGCTGAATTCATAGGGGAAGATGGACAGAACTTGAAAAAGGCCAAGTCTGCAAAGAGATTAGATTTTGAGGGGGAAGATGTAGGTTTCATTTTCCAAGCAAGAAAACCTATGACAAGGCATGCTAGGAAATTGATGGAGAGCAACAAAGAAGTTTAAATACCCACTGAGATAGCACAATCACCTAAAGATATTATTGATCTCTCATCAGCCACAGTAAAGGATACAATCAACAAATTAAAAAAGGGAAAAGAGAAAGTGATAGAAAAAACAGAGTTGAAGTTCCTTGAGGAAAATTTGAAATTGGAAAATCAGGAAATTGTTGTCATGAAAAAGGAAGCTAGGAAACACAGTGTCGAGAAAGTACAGTTTAAAAAGATGAGTGGCAGTGTGGGAAGAACAAGTTGATATTATTTCTAAAACCTTAGAAAATACATAGTAGCTTGCCAAGTGGACAATTCCAGCAAGACTAGAAGCTAAGTATGTCAGAAAGGTGAATACTCATCTGAGAGATACTAACAAAATACTTAAAGACCAGGTGAAGGACTTACAAGAGAAACTGGAGCTAATTCATGATGAACTACATAGCAAAGGCATTAAAATAACAGTAATTGAAGAACCAATAGGCCAACCAATTGTAAATGAGGAAGAAATGCCTCAAGGAGCCTAAAATGAAGTTGGTTTATGGTTAATGGATGATGAAGACATATTAGCTACATTTTTTTCCACTTACAAGTTTCAATTTTCAAATCTATGCAAAAATCTGCACCTACAGCAGTTTCGTAGCGCCTCTGGGCTTAAAAAGCAGAAAAGCGCTATGAAACCACTGTAGCTGTGTTTTTGTTTTCTTGATCAGTTTTAGAAAGTTTTAAGGGATGAAAATGATATGAAACATGTGTTGAAGGATGAAAAAGCTGATGCGAAAGGTAAGAGTTGGAATTTTTGAAGATAAAGGCTTGTAAGGTAGTGCTACAAAAAGCACTATGAAACTACTTTATTTTCGTAGCACAATGCATTACATTCTTTTGAGAAATTTTTGAAGTGGTTTTTAGATAGCTAGAGGTTATGAAATAGTTATGGATCATATAAAACCAACATCCAATAGCCAAGGACCACGAAAGGAAGATTAAATGACAGTCAAAATGTTTCAAAGAAGAAGAGGATTATTTGCCTAAAAAACAAGGTTTTGTTTCCTAGTTTTTAGGAAATCAGTTTAATGGACATAAAGAGAAGGATGCCATTATCTAAATTTGACCATGTGACAACTTATTTGTCAATGATGTAATTTCCTTAAGTAGATAAGGTTGTTAAATATGTTAAAGAGTAGTTTGAGTCCTTTTTGAAATAGGACTGTCAAGTAGAATAGGTGTCTGTTTGTCATAAATTTCATTTTTTATGGTTATGCAGGGTGTCAGTGGACAGAAATTCGATGTATCTCGCCTACAGGCAGATCATCTGATGATGTAACTGTAATATTCCCAACTTTTATATGTCATCTAAATGGAATATTATAGTTGACTTCCATCTTTGATAGAGGAATAAAAGGGTAGGGAGGCCCAATAACCTCTTTAGAAGGAATAATAACACTCCTCATATGAAAGCAGGAAGAATAAAGTAGCTGGTTTGAGCAGCTATAGGTGTGAATAGGATTGGATCATGTTGATCTAGTCATCTTTGACCAAGTCCACATGCACTGTCTAGATACAATGTATCTCCATGATAGACTGCATAGTTTTAGAGGAAGATCACTTGCATGAGTTGGAACGCACATGTGGATGGGACCCATTGTGGAGAGGAGCACTTGCGATATATGAAGAGGAGGGCAGCCATTTTGGGGGTTATGTTATTGATTAGTTTCTTTGGTCTATTTAGACTTTTCTTCCTCTTGTTGTTTACCAGGGTTGCAGTGATGTTTAGCACAAGGATGTTCCTGATCGGGAATCCCTACCTCACCCTCAGGGAAGGAGAGTTATTTGAGCTACATTTCCTCATTCTAGAATTTTTTCCAAGCTACCTCCTTCCGCTATAGCGTGGTTTCTATTTAGATCTGGGTTGTGTTGCAGGGTGCAGCAAAGGAGGATCTGTTTTTGAGCCATTTCTAGGCTTGTTTTTTAGTGGAGGGCTTCTCTATCCATTGGAGGATCAGAAAAGGAGGCTCCTGGGCATAATATCACATCTTGGAATTGGGCCAAAGAATCCCTACACTTCTATAGTGCAATTCCCTGCAGGAACTGCGTCATTTTTGAGGGAGCTCTTACAGCAGGGTTTAAGACCCTTGTTTTGAGCTAGTTTCCTAGGGAAAGGGCCAACCCTTCTCCCGGAAAGCTAGAAAAGGAATTCTCATCCATATTGTATCATATTCAGCCATGTTCATATATTTTATGTAGGAAACTACGTTATTATGCAGCTGAATATTCAGATCTTCTCTTTTTGTACTTGCACTTTCATGAAACCCTTGTCCGGCTGGCTTTATAATGCAATAAGGAGCTCAAATCTTCATTTTTTTGGCATATTGTTCCATAAAGCTCTAGGTCCATGTTGTTTCATCATAATACTTCAAAAACCCTTCTAAGATAAAGCTGTCATTTGCTTCAGTATTTTCTACATCATTCAAGTCATGGGATTTGGTTATTTTTGGGTTGATATGAATCCGGGAGGTCTATTTAACATATCAAAATGGATTTCTTTATGATCCCCTTTTGTATGTAAGGACCTAATATCATATGCTAAGGGAACCCAGCATTATTTCACTCAGTAAAAATTCATATCTTCAGAAATAACGTTTTTAGACCAGTATTACTGCATTTTCCCAACTTGGGAATGTGTACAAGTTCTTCTTTTGTTGATGTTTCACTCTTTTGAGGGCTATGTGTTTCCAACACATCATATAAGCTATATTTCTGCATCTCCAACTCTAGAATACCTTAAGGTATTCTTATTGTTGTATAAAATCCCTGTTTTGGGATATTACAGTGGTAGCGGCACTGCTATTTATTTCCCTTTGGGATATTACAGTGTTATTGGAGCATAGTCTTGGCTCAGCCTGTGGAACTCAGCCATGTAGATATCAAGAGACGGAGAGATGAACAGAAAGAAGACTCTCTTGTGTGGAGAAAGAAAGGAAGATAGGCTTACAAAACTTCTTCCAAAATCTATGCAGCACTTCAATGAAGATCTTAAGAAGATGAGAAGAGAGATGGAATCTCCAGAGGAGTTTGGATCTAGAGCTGAATCTAGATTTTCACATGGTGAATGTGAGCATGCAGCTACACACCATGATGCACAACGCAGTTAAGCACACAGATCTATCTTGAGATGGATGAAAGGAGGGAGAATGCCTAGGAGGAGAACTCTTAGTTATTTTTTGAAGGAGTATGAATCTCAAACTAAGAGGTTTAGAGATCATACCAATTTCCAAGAGTTTTGCAAGATCCAGGTGGAGAAAAGCAAGCAGCAAGATGCAAATAGATTTCTTCTATCTACTTTTGAAGGTTCACCTGCATATTCAGCTGGAGCTTGGGTGGAGGAGCTAGACTCCTATTTACAGCAGCACCTGTAATATTCCAAAATTTCATGGAATATTAAAAAAAAAAAATATTGCACTATGAGGAGAATAAATGGGTAAGAAGACCCATTGATTATAAAAACTGAATAAAAATCCCTCACAATGTGAAAAGGGGTTAAGAAAATAACTATATTTCACACCCCATGTATGAAATGAGATAAATTGCAGATGGATAAGTCTAAAGGAGGCCAAGTCAACTACGCAGTTATGAGAGATGAGGATCACTTGGTGGGACAGCGCAGTTTGCATGGGAGGAAGATAACTTGGGAGAGGAAACCCTAAGGTGTGGGGCCCATGGCAAAGCACCTTTCATTTTTTTAAAAGGAGAATGAGGTAGCCAGATCTATTCATGTTTTGATGATCATTTTGGATGTCTTCTCAGACAAGTTCATTCTCTAATTGTTTAGCTGAGATGCAGTACTGGGTGTTCCTTGGCGGGAATCCCATCTCTTTCATAGAGTAGATCTTGGAAGAGCTTGTTCTTCATTTTCCCCATATTCAGGCTTGAGGCAAAATAATTTCATTCAGCTGCAGCGTAGTCTCCATTAGTAGTTGGGTTGTGTTGCTAGGTGTTGCAGGGGAGGGTTCCTCAACACCACTTCCAGCATTGTATTTTAGAGGAGGGAGTCTCCATTCCTTTCGAATATCAGTGAGGGATTTTCTGAGCTTATTCCCATCATCATTGGCATTAGGCTAGCCATTTTCCATCAACAGAAGAGCATCCCTCTTCCTTGACTGCGTAATTCCTAGAGAGCATTTGCAGTGAGGGTTGCAGTATTTCATTGGGAGGTGAGATCTTCAGTGATAGGATCAGCCTTTCACTTGGAATATCAATTGAAGGAGTTTATTTCAAAGAGATCATCATATTTATCAATCTCCTTCCATTTCCAATTTCTCTTGAGTTGCAGCTACTACACTACAACTCCGGCATTTCTCTAGATTTTCCATTTTGTCTAGTTTTCAGCCAATCCTCTTAAAGGATTGATGTATTGTCTTTTCAGGGGCTGAGAGCTTGCTACCCCATATTTATTTGAGCTTACATTATTGTATCATTATATTTATGTATTTACTGCAGCAGTACCTCCTATAAACTATGCAGTCTTAGCCTGGAATAAACTATGAAAAGCAGTGTTTCTCCATTCTCATGTACATGTCTCATTGAGGCTCTTTTGCTTGATTTGAGTGACTGATTACTCAAGATTTTGTCTACGTTTTATGTTGTATATAAATTTAATGCTTGATTACATCTTCATGTGACATGGCTCACTAAAAGTTACGTTGTCATTCCCTTGCTTGAGAAAAGTGTTGTTGCAGCCCCTTAATTGGGCATTTTCTTGAGAGTATTAGAGGTGGGAGACCCATTTAATCCACCTAAGGGGATTTCTTTGAAGCATCATCTTGGATTTCAGACTTAGATGCTCTGTTCTAAGGAATTCAAGTGTTTTTTTCAAGCCTCATAGCATCCATTCCTGAAAAATGCATTTTTTAGGCATGCCTTGCTGAGCAATCCAAATGGGGATACTACAGTGGTATCAGAGCATCGAACTTGGCTCAGCCTGTGAAGTTCGAATCTAGAAGCTGCAGAGGATATGATTCATCTCATCTTATTTCATATCCATGAAGAACCTCCCCAAGGAGGAAGAGAAAATATAAAAGGAAGGCCCCTACACTTCTTATTCTCACCTAGAAGGAAGCAAAAATTTGAGCAGGAGAGAGACTCCATCTCTTGGAAGAAAGAATAAGGATAGACTCACAAGTATTCTTCCCAAATCTGTGCAAAGAATCCATGAATATTTCAGAAATATTAGGAGGGATATTGATGGAGAATCCCAAAGAAAGTTTGAAACTGGAGCAGACCCTAGATTTTCACATTATGAAGGTGAGCATGCAACCACACACCATGATGAGTAGCACAGTCAAAGGTCAAAAATTCCCATGAGGAAGATGAAAGAAGGAGAAAAGGTGACTAAGGAGGGAAACCTTAGTGATTTCCTAAAGGAGTATGAGTCTCACACTCAGAAAGTCAGAAATCAGCTCACATTTTCTGAGTTTTGCAAGATCAAGGTGAAGGGAAAGGAGCAGCAAGATAGATTTCATCTATCTACTTTTGGAGGTTCACCTTCATGTTTAGCCAAAGTTTGGGTGGAGGAGCTAAACACCTTCCAACAGTAGCACCACATTTCAGAAGAAGAAGCCATCAAGGTTGCAGCGCTGCATTTGAGAGGTAAGGCTCATGCATGGTGGAAAATTGAGTCCATTTCTTTTGAAAATGTAAATGCTTCATCTTATGAAAATTTAACTAAGTCATTGGTGAAAATATTTTATCAGAAAAACCATGAGACTCATGTGATGAATTTAAATCAAAATAATCAAACAAAAACCCTGCATAGAAATGGAGAACCACCTCAAAACACCATGAAAGGAGCTGAAAACTTGCATCATGCCTTGTTGGAGGCAAATATTTCATCCTACACCTTTGAGCAACAGAACAAAGAGCTCTCTTTCTTAAAGGTGGATCAAATCATTGGGATGTTGCCCAAATTTATTGTAGAAACAAAGGGCAATAGCACTACCAAGTCTAGATATCATCTAGTGCCTCATGCATAGGAAGAAGGATATTTTTCTCCAAATAGAGGGATTCTTGTATCTTTACAAGAAGGTCCCCAGGATCTCATACATGGAGATCAAGGCACACTTCATGATCCATATGTTCCATTGAGGAAGAGGTGTGAAGCCATGAAGACCCAGGAAGGACATAGAGAAGAGATCCAGAATCATGTGTTGAGGAGGGCACATTCCTATCCATTTTTAGAGGTTATTTCACCGAGGAAGGTGATTGGATTGTGCAGTGAAGGCATGGACATAATTGTTCATATATGTATACAGTCATCTTCAAATGAGAATGTCTCATTAAGTGGGGACACTACACCAAGGAGATCACTAGTTCAGATGAGGAGGATAGATGTTTCAATCAGTGAGGCACCGATTATTGATTTCAGTAGTGTGGAGACCTTGGGACAGCTTGTTACAGTGTTGGGAGTCTTGGGTAAAACCAAAGAGGAGAGAATAATTCTCTCACTATCATTCTTACCCACTCTCCTTTTAGTTGCTACGTTGTGGTAGGAGAAGAAAGGGAAGGATAGAAACCTTCCCACTTGTGCAGTTGGCATGGGAGCAGTATATGCACACCACTCTTTTGAGGATTTGGCACAACCACTTCTTTTTCTTTGGAGGATAAGGAGAGATTCATATATGAGTTGCTCCCTTTGAATGATCAGAAAGCATGGTAAGGAAAATTTTCATTTATGTGATTTACATGTTGATTTCAAAGAGATCATCATCTTCAGCAAGCTCCTTCCATTTCTAGTTTCTCTTGACTTGTAGATGCTACACTGCAACTTTGGCATTTCTCTAGATTTTCCATTTTTTTTAGTTTTCAACCAATCCTCTTAAAGGATTGATTTATTGTCTTTTCAAGGGTTGAGAGCTTGCTCCCCCATATTTATTTGAGCTTACATTTCTGTATCATTATATTTATGTATTCATTGCTGTAGTACCTCCTATAAATTGCACAGTCTTAGCCTGGAATAAACTATGAAAAGCAGTGTTTCTCCATTCTCATGTACATGTCTCATTGAGGCTCTTTTGCTTGACTTGAGTGACCGATCCCTCAAGATTTTGTCTACATTTTCTATTATATATATATTTAATGGCTAATTATATCTTCATGTGACATGGCTTAGTAAAATTTATGCTGTCATTCCCTTGCTTGAGCAAAGTATTTTTGCAGCCCCTTAATTGGGCATTTTCTGGAGAGTATTAGGGGTGGGAGACCTGTTTAATCCACCTAAGGGAATTTATTTGGATCCTCCTCTTTGATTTCAGACTTAGATGCTATTTTCTAAGGAATCCAAGTGCTGGTTTCAATTCTCATAGCAGCCATTTCTGAAAAATGTGTTTTTAAGGCATGCCTTTCTGAGCAATCCAAATGGGGATACTACATAACCACATTTATGAAAATGAAGCCATCAGATTTGCAGCACTGCACTTCGAAGGTAAGGCCTATTCTTGGTAGATGTTTGAGTCATTTTCATTGAAAAATGTTAATACTTCTTATTTTGCAAGGTTCACTAAGAGATTGGTAGAAAGGTTTGATAGAAAAAATGAGACAATCAAACCAATGAAACCTTTGCATAAGTTGGGAGGACCTACAAACTCAAAAACACTTCAGAAATATATTGGAGGAGATAAAATCTTGCATGATACCTTGTTAGAGGCAAGATCCTTGTTTCATAACCTTGGACAAGAGGGCATGAAGATCCCTTTTTCAAAGAAGGATTCTCTTATTGAGCAGTTACCTCCTATTCATATTGAAGATGAAGAGAAGGATGGGGGTTACAGTGCTGTCACTTCTATATCATATCAAGTGCCTCATGTAGAGGGAGGAGGAGCACATGCTCCAACAGGAGGGTTTCTTGTATCCTTGCAAGAAATTCCCCAGGATCTCATACATGGAGATCAAGGCACAATCAATGAGCAACATGATTGTGAAGCTTTGCAGATGGAAGGAGAAGGTAGGGAGGAAGTTCAACATCACTTGATGAGGAGCACACACCCTTCTCTATTACAGAGAGCTAATGCAAAGAAGAGGCAGACTAAGTTACACTGTGAGGGCAAGGGCAAGATTGCCTATCCATATGAACAGTCTACTATTCACACTAATGTCTCATTGCATGGAGGCATTCCACCCGGGAGGCCACCAGATCTAGAGTTGGTAGGAGTCATTTTGTCATTTGGCTCACCACTCTTAGATTCCAGGGAGGTGAATACCTTGGAGGAATCTAGTACAGTTCAGAGAGTTTGGGATAGACTCAAGGAGGAGGGAGACACTCTCTCATTTTCAGCATCACCCACTCTCACTACCTATACTATGCTGACAGGGGTTGCTGCAGTGATGGAGGATGGCATCTGTTATCACCATAAATAAATAAAAAAATCTAAACTTGGACAGTTTACATCATTCCTAGTCATGGTCTTAGATAGGTGTTGGGTCATTTCATGTTTCAAAGGGTAGGTGATAGAGTAAGAGTCTTAATAGTCCCATTTTCATGTCCAAATAATGTTTTAAAACCTTATTCCACGTCTTAGAAGTCTCACACTTTGTTTGGAAGTCATGTCATAAAACATTTGAAAACGTTTTTGAAATTAGCCACGAAACCACGTTTTCGTAGCGCAGATAGTGTAAAAAACATGTTTTGCGCTACGAAAATGCTGCTCTTTTCGTAGTGAAAACTCCTGAAAATACACTAAGCGCGCTATTAGGGTCCCGTGATTTGGTTGATTGGCAAGCCAAGTGATAGGGTAACATCAAACCAGTCTTTGAAGCCCAAGGACCTAGCCTTCCTGGACTCAGAGAGGGCTCTCTCTATTTGTGTAAGGGATATCTATGTGTTTACTTCTTGTGTTTCTGATTTTAGGCTAGTTATGAAGTAGGTTTTTGGTTTTTTTTTTAATTTTGTGAGGGATGAACTAATCAAAGACTAAGATAGATAAAAATATTCTCAGATTAACTGGGCTATGAGGTCGAAAAGGTCAAGAAAGATCCAGATGGTGATACAAGGTATGTTGAAGGGCCAATTTGATCAAGGTAAAATGGATCTTTGGGTAAAATGGAGTGGGATGGACACTAAGTTTATGAAGAACAAAGGCTTTCAAACATAAATAGTTCAATAGCTGACATAAAAATGGTAGGGCTGACCATTAATCATGAGAAATGTAACTATAAACTGATCAATGCATAGAAACAAAAATTCAAGCAATACATAGAGATATATGACTCTCTAACTTTAGGAAATTGCTTTTAGACTTTTGGGAAAGACAATTAAGACAAACAAACAACTCAAATCACTATGAGGAAATGCCTAAGCATAGTATTTCAAGCTATTGGGCACTTTGAAGCAAGATTTCATAGTTTTAGGCAAGGGGCAAGATCAGTACAAGACCTCCTTGGTTCAACAAATGACAAACAAACAATCAAAGAAAGGTTTTAGAAGTGGAGCTATGACTAGCCATGAGTAAGCAGGGCATACCGTGAATCATACTTAGCATGCATAAAACCATAAATGAAACAAGAAAACAATTTCTTCAGTTATCAAAGAGCAATCAACAATTCTTTGATATGACTAAGAAGGAAGAAAACATGGAAGCTATAAAGAAACATGAAATTTGAAGTGCCTCCAAGGGTATGTCTCAAATATATTCTCTATTGTCTTATAGCAAGCAAGAACATGGAATATGAATGAAAAATAAGAAGCATAATAGAGAGGGACACTATACCATTTTACCCAGTCAAGGAATCCAACAACAGTCTTCTTTTATCATCCAAAAACATTCAAGAAACTATCCAATTCATGAGACAAGTGTTTCTTCCAAGCTTGTATAACCATATATTTCTCTATATCATCAATTTCAGCCTTATTTACAATGAATTCTCTTGGAATATATAGGCCAAGATGAGGGAAAACCTCCTAGTGCAACTTGCCATCTCATTGGCCCATCAAAAATATCTGATTTTGTCCTTGAGGCTTTGCAAAGCCAAAGGCACAAAATATCTAATAAAATATCTCAAAAATGCTAAAAAAGGAAAGTATATTGACTTTTCATAACTAACCATGCCAAAAAATAGCTAAACGCACATTAGGAAAAGCCACTTCAGAAAAGTGCATTTTTCACAAAAATACTTAAGAAATATATCAGCAGAAAGTCCTTTGTTTGCACGCATCTTTTGGATGCCTTCCCGATGTCAAAATGAGGCCCATGATGGTTCGTTGGAAATATCTGAATGTCTATTTTCTGAAAATTCTTAGTTTACTCAAAACTGATCAATGGAAGTCTATCAAAAACTGACCTGTGTGAAAAAACCCAAAAAAAATACGCTTTCCTGATAAACGGGGCAGAGTGTGGAAAAAGTGAGTGCTTTTCGCCATTTTGGGGGACCAAATCATCTTCAATTGATCTGAAAATCGCTGAGTGGATGCCCCTGAAACTATGGCATCCAATGATACCGTTTTCATCCTTTGAGGATGTCCCAAATAGAAATGGCGATGCCCGTGATTTTTAGCCAAAAGCCCAAAAATAACAAAAAACCAAAACTTGTTGAATTTCGCCCAATTTTGGCGAGCATGACCCTCAAGGGTTTTCAGAAACATGCTGATAATATGAGGCCAAAATTTGGGCTTTGAGGTGTATTTCTTCATTTTTGGTGCCGGGCGCCTCTTTTGAGCTTCCTTGAGTTTTTCCTGTGTGGCCTTCAATTTCCATCGGGCGAACTGATTAAGCATCTTATAGTGCCTGGTGATCCTCCTTTGAAGGTCCAAATCTCTATTGCCCTTTTCCAACTTCTTCTCCAAGTGATCATTTACCCTCTCAAGCCATGCTTCTTGATTGTTTTCTATCTCTTGGGTGAACAAAGTAGTGAGAGGAAAATATTGGAAAAGGGCAGCTTCTCCCTCCTCTTGTTTCTCTAAGGCTCTTCTGAGTCCCATGGTCCTTGGCCTTTTTATTCTTGGCTGATCTTCATCTTCCCTATAATTGAACTTTCCCATGAGTTCTTCCAATTTAACTTACGTCTTGGAGGCCTCTTTTTTATATTTGATGGCCTGTGTCTCATATACCACCATATGGAAACTCATCTATTTATTTTTTGTTTGCAAAAAGTGAATGAAGTTTCTAGACCTCTCTAGATCTTCCCTCAAAGCATCAATTTGTTCTTCTCTATTGATCAAGAGAGACTCTAGGATTCGGGCCTCATTGTCGCTATCATCACTTTGGATCTGAATTATGTCAAAGTCCCTCTCCTTCTCATGGTTGCTTTCTTCTTTCTCTTTTCCCTTGCTTTGGTTGGCCTTCTTGGTCTTCTTCCTCTTGGGTAATTTGACAATGGGTTGCTTGGGAAATTTCCCCTTGCTTCGAAGGGCCCTAGTAACATTTGGAGTTATAGTTTGAGGCACCCTTTTCCTTGATGTTCGGTGATTTGCTACTTTTGGAGAAGAAAGCATGGCCCCTTGCGTAGGAGAGGCAGCTAGCACATGCTATATTTTCTCTTTTCCCTTGCTACTTCCCTCATCATCCTTGCCACTATTTTGAGTTTCTTCATGAATTCTTTGACTGTCATCTTGCATGTCCTTTTGAGGGTTTCCCTCTTTACTCTTGTCTTTGCTTTCTTTAGGACTTTCAGGCTCTATCTCTTCAATGTTTTGGGTTTCATCTTCATTATTTTTGCTGCTGTGAGGGCTACCAGTATCCTCATCAAACTGTACAATTTCCTCATCATTTCCCTCCTCACTGTTTTTCTATTTTTCATGGTGCTTTTCTTCATCACTGTGTTGTATATCATCACTGTGTTTTTCTTCACTTTGATGCCTTTCCTCACTGTGTTCTTCTTCACCTTGCTTCCCTTCTTCATCATGCTACTGCTCCTCGTCATGTTGCTGCTCTTCTTCATCATGCTCTTGTTCTTCATCAATCATGGGAATTTTGAGCTTCTTGGGAATGGGCTTACTTGAAGAAGGCAAAAGATGCTAAGTGGAAGGTGAAGGAGATGCATGGGATGAAGGAATAGTGGTGAAATCTGGATGTGTAATGAAAGTCTCCCAAGAGATTCCCTTCTTCTCAAGTTGATGAAGAATGAAAATCTTGATGAGGGAATGATGGAAAAGGCAAGTTGACTGCTGAGAGGGAGGTCTCTTTTGAACAGTGGAGGCCATATTTTCAATACTTCTATGGAGGAAGAAGGGGAGTTTTAACAATTGGGCTCTTGTGCAATGCATGAGCAACCAGACATGGTAAGCATAGACCCGAGAGAACCTTCCCTCGCATGTGAAATATTTCATGATTATATTCATGAGGGGAGCATAGCTAGTCAACAGATATGAAAAAGGAAATATGGATGGACATGTATCCCGATGCTCCGGCTTCAAAAAGGGTTTGTATTTTTCTGAGTCTAGGTAGCTCTGTTTAAACAACTTTTTATCAACATAAGGAATTTTGGTAGCTTTGGAAATGGATCTAGGAGAAAACTTGAAATCCAATCCTACCAGCTGAAAGTGTTTCCCTTGCAATCTCAAAGCACAAAGATGTGTCAAGGGGAGATGGCTTTTCACCTCCTGCACCCTTTGACAAAACTCTAGACATCCAACTTCATGAAAGTTAAACAGGACTGATGGATGAGCATTTACCTTTTCAGTTGAAATAGGTTCAAATCTCCTGTGAGGGCCACTTCTGCTGTCTTGCCTGGGAGGCATTTTGCTTTGAATACTCTTTAATGTTTGACCAAGATAAGCTTCTCAAATGATTTTTGAAATGGTTTCCCAACACCACACTTTTTCCTCCTTATAAGTCATTGTGCCTCTTTGATGCCAATCAACAAGTGCTTGTCAAATGAAAAATAAAAATTCAATTTATCACTGTGCTTGGGCAAGGTCTTGAAAATATGTGTTTGTGGTCTCTTGGTGAAGAAAGAACTCTTGTGTTTTGACAAAAACAAAAACACCTTTCCCCCAAACAATGTTCTTTTTCTATTCACTGTTTTTTACAAAGGAAACAAGACACCCTCATCTGACTTGAAAAAACTTTCAACACAGACTCTGCCCTTTTGAATTTTGGGGTTGCACCAAGTTTACCATTTCACAATACAGAGAGGACCCTTTGAAATGACCAAGCCTTCACCCCTTTCCCACTATCTATATGATCAAAAATGTTTTGAGACCTCTACAATCACCTGTTTATCTGTCCAGCAACTGTGTATAACACCAGAAGAGTTTTCAAATTGGTCTAACAATCCTCCTTTTTAATTCACTGTTTTATCCTCTGAGTTTTTAACAAAGTCTCCTCCTTGTAGCAACTGTGGGCTATCATTGTTTTTAAAGGCAGCTAGGACTCTCTAAAACTGATCAAACACACCCTTGTCTATCACTGTGTGAATGCTTGACACCCACAGTCAACAAAAACCCTTTGATTTTCGACCAAAAACCCAAACTTATAATCACTGTTTCTCTCTTGAAATCACAGAAAGAGCACACCACCTCTTAACCTCAGAATTTATCATGGAGTGAGAAAAATACCTTGAAAAATGCTTAAGGGCCTTGTCGATCTTTGATTCAGCTTTCAAAGGTTTTTTTGAGGACTTTTGGGTGAGCGACACGTTCGCAGAAGAGAGCACCGCGCAGTGTAGAATGTCGAGTCGGCCTTCGGGCAGTTGGTGAATGCACGCACAGGCACGCCGCGTAGCAATGTAAACTCAGTGTATGCGTGCTCACAAGCGCACTGCTTAGGCTTGAAGCCTTGAAAAACTTGAAACTGCTCGAAATTTCTTGTTTTCTCCAGTGAGTAGCCAGGGGAGCGCTTGTTTAGTGTTTTTAAATTTCAAATGGGACTTTGCAACGGTCTCCTCTTCCTTTTAAAGTCGAAAAAGCCGAAAAACCTTTGTAGTCACTTTGTGAGGGTATTGAATGCCCTGTGAAAAAGGTTTTTTTTTATATAAAAACTCAAATCACCTTCAAAACATTATAGGGACCCATATTTGATCAAGATTTATAACAAAATGCTGTGGCCAACCTTTTTTAAAGACATCAAAGACATGACCCCTTTTTTGAAGTGAAGAAACTTCTTTAAAAGAAAATATTTTTCATTGTTTCTTCATTAAGGCGATGACCCTATCATTGTTGTCCATATCTGTCTTTTAAAGGAAACACTACTAAAAGCCACAATAAGGATTGTAGATGCATCCTTTTCCATATCCCCTGGAAGGAGATGATATACAATTCTACGACCTACGTGGACAATTCAACTCAATTGGTGTTTGATGATGATTATGCCCATTATGAAGTTGATCAAAATAGTCAGGCGCACTTGGATGTTTTCCTTTGACTGTGGATGAAGAACCTTATTTGCATTCACCCATGGCTTGATTTATATCTGTTGATCAAGGAGAAAAGCCTTTGGAAACTCTTAATGCAAATACATACAACAATAGGGTTTTTTCATATGTACATAAAGAGGTCTTTGTCTGTGATAGTGATATGGATTGATTCTTTGAATATTGTCTTGAATTTGAGACATTTTGTCATTACCATTTCTTCACACACACTGTCTCTGTGTATTTATTTGCAAAAGTCTCTTTCAGAAGAGAGGCTTAGACTATCTTCTTTGTCATTTCGATGAGGTTGTTCTAAGTTTGGGCATTCTAGCCTTAGATTACCTTTTGAAGGAGACCTTTGATAGAAGAAAAACAAAACTTATTTGATCATCATAGTACCACTGCTTGTCATCTTTTTAACACCATTTTCTACTAATGATCATTCAATTGTTTCCCACTGCATTTGAATTCTGTCTTTCAATTAGTGAAACTACGTAAGCATCCCTTGAAACATCACTATTGTATTTGCGGTTTCCTCCATTGGAGAAAAGGTGTAAACACATTTTTAAGGCCATTTGCAGCATTGCTAGCCTTGTGCTCTTTGAATGAGGCTACACCTCTGTTCCTAACCCTCTGCTTGTTAAATGAAGGAGGCCAGCATAATATTCCCAACCATCTGCTCATGTTTGGAGGAGGTTTACAATAAGTGACCCAACCCTCTGCTCATGTTTAGAGGAGGTTTACATAAGATATCTGAACTATCTGCTCATGTTTGGAGGAGGTTAACATATTCATGCTATTTCATCTCTTTTCAAACTGTGTCATCTTTCCTTGCAATGCATATCTCTGCTTGGTATATCACAATAAGTAATAAAAAGTGAAAATTTGACAATATGCCATGAGGGGCATGCTCTAAGATGTGTATTCTATTGATAGAATACCCTTATGCATCTTTAGAAACCAGGAGCAACCTGACTTGTATCTGTAGAGTATTACTTGCTAGTCATAAGTCACTAACCTTTTTTACTGTGTTTGCAGAAGTTCATTGAATTACCTCTCTGACTAGTACTTTCATCCCAGGCTCAAAACCACATGAGAAGCAGCTGTCTTCTCATGTTTAATTTAATAATGTCTTCTAGAACACTGGTACATTTTTGCTTTGAAAAAGACACTGAAACACTATAGATCAACACAATATGAGTTTGGCTTTTGAAACATGCATTGCTGAGACACCAAGACTTGTTAGTGGTGTGACCTAAGGGTGTATCAAGCTTTGTTTACAAAATAGGAAGTCCATCTATGACTGGTTGGTATTATACAGAGGCTCTTTTGGCTTAAGATAGTTTTTCAAGGGAAGATTTCCTAAAGCACCACTACCTAACTTAGGGAAGATCTTTGATAGATTTGGAGTATTCTCTTTGGTGTGACTAAATCTTAAGATGACGTATGACTAGAGGTAGGGTGGTTGAAATTCTTATCAACATTTGGTTAATGAATGGCCTGGGGATAAGGGTGAATGACAGCAGATGACTTTAGCTTATGACAGGTAATGGACAAGTTTGTATGACTGAGACTAGATAGGGCTTGACAATTAGGTGTTTTCTCATCATAGGCTGATTGAAAAGGTAGGAGGGAAAAATGTTTAGGGGTGTTTTCTAGCTGACAAATTTGACAAATTGGAGATCAGCTGCTAGAAAACTTGGCTTTAAAAACTAGTCGTCATCAACAGGTGAAAAATACTGATGACTAACAATGGCTCCATTTGGGGAGGGCAGCTCCTTTTGAGGAGGTGTACAGAATTTCAGATCTCTGTCCTTTGAAGACCAGTGCCTTTATCCATTGGCGCAAATTTCTTTCTTCCTTGATGCTATTTCTGAAAATTTGACAGCATGATTAGCATCAAATTCATTTCTACCTACCCTACTACATTTCCTAACATTTTTTCTTCTTTCGGGGGCATTTGGACTAGCAATCCTTTGACATAATATTTTTCAAAAATGACACTATCTAATTCTACACTTATATCCACCGAGATTTCAGATTAAGCTTATGAACTCCTTTTTTTCTCTACCTATGTTGGATCGACTGTCAAGGTTAAGCTGTTTGACAGGATTTTATTCTCTAATCTAAAAGATGAAATTGAAAAATGACCAAATCAGGATTAGACAGTCTGATTTTTCATGTACTTGTGGCATGAAAGACAAGCTGCACACAAATATTATTTTGCATAAAATGAAATCTAGAAAATCAGGGCTAGGATACACAGTTTGTTTTTCATCCCTACTTTCCTTTTTGGTTCTGTTTCGAGCATGTGGAACCAGTATCTTTTCCTAATCTATTTTCTTTGACAAGTCAAGCTTACACAATGTTGACTATCTTTCCTCTCACTAACTTATCAGCAAATAAATTTAAAACATGTTCAGTTATGATTAGGCTAGATAACTAAACAAGACATTTTGAGCACTAGTAGCAGCATTTAGACTTGCACGCTTTCAGAATGAGTATTCTTTGAACATGGGGCTTTCTTTCTATTTTTCAAACCTCCCTCTTTTTCTATTTTTCTATTGTTTTTGAATTTTCTTCTTTTTGATTTATTTCTCAAACAATGGTATATATAATTATTGAAAATGTTTTAACTCAGAAATCCCGGAAATGGTGAAACTTAAGCATCTTATCTTCATAAGGATCTCCTACCACTCTTGGTCCACTCAGCTCTTGAAAAGAAAAATTTGGAAAATTTTCTCTTTCAAGCATGACATAAGGATTCATGCATGAATCTCTAAACAACCCCATATCTTCCCGTTGTACCTCTTTATACCTTTGATTCCCACTTCTTCTTTTGTTGTACATCTTTTTTAGATAATGTAGATATTCTTTGTCATTTTTGAAGTATATGATGACATCATCAACGTACATCAGAATGTAGAAATTCAGAACTGGAGACATGGCTTTTAGGAGCATGTTTTTGGTGTCTGGTGATTTAGCAATTCTGGGTTTGAAGATGGAACTACTTCCAGCATACTTGAAAAATTATTTGAGCTTTTTTATTTGCAAAGGAATTATTTGGCGATATCCTGAAACATCATTTTGCAAAGACACCTGATTAAAAGCATTTATCATTGGTATATCATGGTCTTGGGTAGGAAGGATATAGTTTTTGTCACAAGGGTGTGTATTTGTATGTCTAAAATCAAAACAGATCCTATGACCAGTTGTTTTATCTTTGACTACTATTGTTTGGTCAAGATTTTTGTATTTTCTTTTGTCGAAGTTGTTTCTTGGAGTGATGGCAGTGGCATAGTGCTTCTCACTGTTTTCTATACATGAACTAGTATTTTTAACAATATTGCAAATTCTAGCAGTTCTAAGTCTTTGGTGGAGTGGCAAAATGCTAGCTAGTTCAAACAACTCAGGTATATTTGGACTTCAGTCATCATATCCTTTCATAAGAATTTTTTTAGACATTTCTCCTAGATTTTGAGTTGTTATGGCTACAGTCAAGGTTTCATTTGAAGGGGTAGAGTTATGTGATGGTAAATTCTTAAGGTATGGTAAGAACATTTAGCTTCCCTACCCCTGATTTCCAAAGAGGTTTGTGATATGCAAGTCTTCTAATGCCTCTGTTCTAAAAAAATTTCCTAGTGTTACTGCTGATGTTTGCCTATGGTTTGAGCAATTTTCTTGATGGTACATAATTTTTTGTGCTTCTTGCTCTATCTCTGTTTCAAGAGGAACAAACTCTCTTTCCTCAAGACATAACTGCTCATGGTCATGATAATTTTGAGTGTCTAGTTCATCATAGAGAACTTGGGGCAGTTGATGTGGTGGGTCTAAGTTTGTTTCAAATCCTCTTGACTATTCTTCAACGTCTTCATCAGTGTGTAAAATGAAAGACTTCAGATCAGAATGCAAGGAGTACATCAGGATGTTATCTAGCCTTTCTTGGCTGCTAACTATATATTTCATGTGTGATTCTCGATAGAGTATTCTAGTTTGGTTAAACACAGGAATAGTGGCATAGGACATATCAAGTTGAATATTTCCCTGAAGCTTAGCTCCCCAAGTTTTGGATAAAAGCATTTCGTACTTGGGGGGAATGTCTGCTACCACTATGTCCATGATCAGGTGTTTTGCAGGTATTTGGGCCAAACTAAAACAAAGATCTTTGATCAAGCCTAGACACTTGACTCTACTTGAATCAAATGAATATAAGTCTTTATAAGGTTTTGTTATTTCTAGGCCTAATCTTTCCATCACAACCTTCGGCATGATATTATGTGAGGCCCCAGAGTCTAGCATGGCATTGTGTAGGATTTGGTCATGGATATTCAGACTGATGTCAAAAGGAAGAGTGGTTCCTTCTTGGAATTTCCCTTCTATTTTTGGACCAAACAACATTTCAGGAGTGCCATCAACTAGATTTAGGGTGTTTGCATCATTTCCTATATTCAGGACATTTAACACTTGGAATTTATAAGAGCTTTGGGCGATTAGTTTAGTGAGAGGCATGGTAATATTTATTTTGGAGATTTCTCCCTCAAAACTAAAGGGTTCTTGTAGTTTAGATAGGTTTGCTTCAGTTTTTTCAGCGATGACTTTCTCTATGTTTTGAGTTTTCTGACTTTGTTTTGGGATTTTGTTAAAAACAACCATCTCGGGAATCTTGGATGAGGTACTGGGAAAATTTGGGCCAAGGCTTGTCTGAATAGCTTTATCTTTGCTTTGATCAGTTTTCTTGACCACAATTTTATTCCTATCCACTGATCTTTTAAGGATAGTATTAGGGGTTTTAGCAGTGTCTGAGATACCTTTCTTGGATTTGTCTAGGTTTTTTCTACTTCTAAGATCATATTGCCTATGAGCTTCTATTATGGCATTCTGAAAATCTATAGCAGGATATTTGGGATCTTCATAGTTGGTTTCATTTTGATTCGGAGAGAAGAAAGCTTGTTCTTCTTCTGTGAGGTAAACCTCACTCTTGTTATCAGAACCTATAAGGTTCAAATGACTTTCATCAATGGGTTTTGTATCCCTCTCATCCTCATCAACATAATTTTCATTAAAGGGTGGTCTAACTTGTTGGTCAGTTTCCCTTGGTTTGTTTTGAGGCTTTTTTCTCCTAAAGTTTTGGTTCTAGTTTCTGTTTGGAGGGTTTGGCTAGTTGTCCCTAAGAGGTGTCTTTCCACTTATCGTTTCCCACATTTTCGCCATGGATCTAACCAAGTCATCTATTCTAGGATCTAAGGAAGGGGCTGAAGGGGAGACCTCATCCCGGTATGTGACTTTCCTTTCTGATATGGTCCTAGCTCTCTTTTCTACTAAGTTAGCTTCTACACTTATGGCCACTTTTTGCATTTCCTCTAAGGTTCGGGGGTCCTTGTCTCTTAGTTGATAAGTCATGTCTGTCTCAAAATCTTTAGGGAACTTTCCTAAGGCTGAGCCAAGTGGAGGTTTGAAGTGAGGCAAGAGGGCGTTATACACACTATTGAACCTAATGTAGTATTCCTGGACACTTTCCCCATTTTCTCTTTTTAGATTGTTATATTTCGACAGGATTTGAATGGGGTTCTTTCTAATTTCCCACTTATTTATGAAGGTTTGGTAGAGTTCTGGGAGATCGTGTATGCTGTTTGGAGTTAAGCTCTTAAACCATTTTTTGGGTTCTCTGCCCAGGATTTGGGCAAACATCCTCATTATTATGGTCTCGTCCTCTATTTCCATATATTCAAAGGCATCGTTGATTCTATCTACATGTTGTTGAGCAGTAGTAGCCTCAACTCCAGTAAAGTGTGGGATTTCGGATTGATAGTCATTTTGTAAAGGAGCCAAAGGGTGTGGCAACACTAAGGGTGCATACAAAGCTTCCATGGTAGAAGCTAATGGATGATTTACAATATGAGGGCTTGTAGGATGAGCTGAGGTGATTTGAACAGTAGTGGTTTGGATGGGTGTGGCGGATGTACTTGGGCCAGTGATTTGATTTTGAGTAGATCTGGGGTGGTAGGAGCCAAAGTGATGGAGAAGCTGGAAGTCGGGAGGTGTAGTAGGTGAGGCTTTTCTACTAGGACTATGTGGAAAATTTAGGGGCTGAAGATCGTCAAAGTTTACTTTACTTTGTGACTTGCCTCTAAAAAAGGTTTTTTCTGATTTTAAGTCAAAAGGGGAACCCTGCAAGGATGTGATATGTTCAGGTACTGATCCTACTTTACGGATGGACATATTGGTAGCTAAGTTGCCAGTTTTGGAAGCTTGCCACAGAATCTTCTCTGGGTCATCTACTATGATAGGGGGATTTGGGTCCGGATGAGATCTGGTATAGATTCTTTGTGAAGACAAATTTTGAATTCAGAGTGTAGAGAGGATGGTATTTGTGAATGTTTTGGATGGATGGCCTCTCTAGGGGTTTTGCAAATATGAAGGATGATCAAAACAAAAGTGAAGGCTAGTGAAGTTGCCAAGTGGATTTCTTTGAGATCTATGGTCCGCCACCAAAACTATCAAAGATGCTTTTAGGAAAAAAAAAATTTAGCAAAATTTGAGGTGAAGACTTGCAAGAAAGAGTTATTACTTGGTTTCAACAGTTTTCTAGGCTATTTGGACAAGCTGATGGTTCTATTTGCAAGTTTATTTCTATTTATCTCCTATGTTTAGGTAAATTTTTCTGAATCGCTAAGCTATATTTAGTTTGTCACTGATAACAGAGTTTACACCATGAGTTTTTAGTTTTGGAAAGGATGAGTCAACAGAAAGGTATGGTTTATGAAATTTTTGATTTTTTTATGGAATTTTAGGCCTACTGGAGACTAGTGGAGTCACCAGGTGGAACTTGGTTGTTTTTATAGAGATGTAGCTATGGTTCACCACCAATAACTAGGAAAAAGCCAATTTGTGGAGGTTTTTTGGGGTTTTCTAAGTTTTATGTGTAGCCTATGTGGTTTGGAAGAGTTTCCTATAACTAAATCATCATTTTTCTTAGATGGTGAAAGAGCTAGCTTCTACTCTTCAAACAAAACTTAAGTTTTCTAAGTTTGATTTAGACTTCGAGAGTTACTAAGGAGTACTTAGATTGTCACTAACTCGGAAGGTCCCACCGTGATTGCCATTATGTTAGTGAGTGGTGGGATAAGTCAATCATATAGTATTCCTAAGGCTGGTGAAATGTTTAGGGAAGTCTAAGTTTGTTTATCACTCAGAGTCCCACCGTAATCGCCATTATGTTAGTGAGCGGTGGGATAAGTCAATCAGATAGTATTCCCAAGGCTGCTGAAATGTTTAGGGAAGTCTAAGTTTGTTTATCACTCAGAGTCCCACCATGATCGCCATTATGTTAGGGTCCCGTGATTTGGTTGATTGGCAAGCCAAGTGACAGGGTAACATAAAACCAGTCTTTGGAGCCCAAGGACCTAGCCTTCCTGGACTCAGAGAGGGCTCCCTCTATTTGTGTAAGGGATATCTATGTGTTTGCTTTTTGTGTTTCTGATTTTAGGCTATTTATGAAGTAGGTTTTTGGTTTTTTTTTTAAGTTTGTGAGGGATGAACTGATCAAATACTAAGATAGATAAAAGGATTGTTAGATTAACTGGGCTATGGGGTCAAAAAGGTTAAGAAAGTTCCATATGGTGATACAAAGTATGTTGAAGGGCTGATTTGATCAAGGTAAAATGGATCTTTGTGTAAAATGGAGTGGGATGGACACTAAGTTTGTGAAGAACAAAGGATTTCAAACATGAATAGTTCAATAGCTAACATAAACATGGTAGGGATAACCATTAATCATGAGAAATGTAACTATAAACTGATAAATGTATAGAAATAAACATTCAAGCAATACATAGAGATATATGACTCTCTAACTTTAGGAAATTGCTATCAGACTTTGGGGAAAGACAATTAAGACAAACAAACAACTCAAATCACTATGAGGAAATGCCTAATCATAGTATTTCAAGCTATTGGGCACTTTGAAGCAAGATTGCATAGTTTTAGGCAAGGAGCAAGATCAGTACAAGACCTCCTTGGTTCAAAAAATGATAATCAAACAATCAAAGAAAGGTTTCAGAGGTGGAGCTATGACTAGCCATGAGTAAGCAGGGCATACCTTGAATCATACTTAGCATGCATAAAACCGTAAATGAAACAAGCAAACAATTTCTTCAGTTATCAAAGAGAAATCAAGGATTCTTTGATATGACTAAGAAGGAAGAAAACATAGAAGCTATAAAGAAACAGGAAATTTGAGGTGCCTCCAAGGGCATGTCTCAAATCTATTCTCTACTATCTTATAACAAGCAAGAACATGGAATATGAATGAAAACTAAGAATCATAACAGAGAGGGACACTATACCATTTTACCAAGTCAAGGAATCCAACAACAGTGCTCTTTCATCATCCAAAAACATTCAAGAAACTATCAAATGCATGAGAAAAGTGTTTCTTCCAAGCTTGTATAACCATATATTGCTATATATCATCAATTTCAGCCTTATTTAAAATGAAGGCTCTATATAGGCCAAGATGAGGAAAATCCTCCTAGTGCAACTTGCCATCTCATTGGCCCATAAAAAATATCTGATTTTGTCCTTGAGGCTTTGCAAAGCCAAAGGCACAAAATATCTAATAAAACATCTCAAAAATGCTAAAAAAGGAAAATATATTGAATTATCATAACTAACCATGCCCAAAAATAGCTGAACGCACATTAGGAAAAGCCACTTTAGAAAAGTGCATTTTTCACAAAAATACTTAAGAAATATATCAGCACAAAGTCCTTTGTATTGCGGGCAGCTTTTGGATGCCTTCCCGATGTCAAATCAAGACCTGTGATGGCTCGTTGGAAAGCTCTGAATGTCTATTTTCTGAAAATTCTTAGTTTTCTCCAAAATGATCAATAGAAGTCTATCAAAAACTAACCTATGTGAAAAAACCAAAAAAATAGACTTTGCTGATAAACGGGGCAGAGTGTTGAAAAAGTGAGTGTTTTTCGCCACTTTTGGTGACCAATTCATCTTCAATTGATCTAAAAATCACTGAGTAGATGCCCCTAAAATTATGGCATCCAATGATACCATTTTCATCCTTTGAGGATGTCCCAAACAGAAATGGCGATGCCCATGATTTTTAACTAAAAGCCCAAAAATGACAAAAAACCAAAACTTGTTGAATTCCGCCCAATTTTGGCGAGCATGACCATCAAGGGTTTTTAGAAGCATGCTGAGAAGCTGAGGCCAAAATTTGGAGCTTTGAGGTGTCTTTCTTCATTTTTGGTGCCAGGCGCCTCTTTTGAGCTTCCTTGAGTTTTCCCTGTGTAGCATTCAATCTCCGTCGGGCGAACTGATTAAGCTTCTTATAGTGCCTGGTCATCCTCCTTTCAAGGTCCAAATCTCTATTGGCCTTTTCCAACTTCTTCTCAAAGTGATTATTTACCCTCTCAAGCCATGCTTCTCGATTGTCTTCTATCTCTTGGGTGAACAAAGTAGTGAGAG
Organism: Pinus albicaulis; assembly: GCA_034641835.2. Classification (NCBI taxonomy): domain Eukaryota; kingdom Viridiplantae; phylum Streptophyta; class Pinopsida; order Pinales; family Pinaceae; genus Pinus; species Pinus albicaulis. The sequence goes on along the minus strand of CM076571.1, from coordinate 228,496,885 downwards.
GAAAAGACTGGAAAAGGGCAACTTCTTCCTCCTTTTGTTTCTCTAAGGCTCTTCTAAGTCCCATGGTCCTTGGCCTTTTTCTTCTTGGCTGATCTTCATCTTCACTATCATTGAACTTTCCCATGAGTTCTTCCAATTTAACTTGCGCCTTGGAGGCCTATTTTTGATACTTGATGGCCAGTGTCTCATATACCGCCATGTGGACACTCATCTGTTTATTTTGTGTTTGCAAAAAGTGAATGAAGTTTCTAGAACTCTCTAGATCTACCCTCAAAGCATCAATTTTTTCTTCTCTATTGATCAAGAGAGACTCTAGGATTCGGGCCTCATTGTCGCCATCATCACTTTAGATCTGAATTATGTCAAAGTTCCTCTCCTTCTCATGGTTTCTTTCTTCTTTCTCCTTTCCCTTGCTTTGGGTGGCCTTCTTGTTCTTGTTCCTCTTGGGTAATTCAAAAATGGGTTGCTTGGGCAATTTCCCCTTGCTTCGGAGGTCCCTAGTAACATTTGGAGTTATAGTTTGAGGCACCCTTTTCCTTGATGTTTGGGGCTTTGCCACTTTTGGAGAAGAAAGCATGGCCCTTTGCCTAGGAGAGGCAGCTAGCACATGCTCTATTTGCTCTTTGCCCTTGCTACTTCCCTCATCAACCTTACCATTGTTTTGAGTTTCTTCATGGATGCTTTGACTGTCATCTTGCATGTCCTTTTGAGGGCTGCCCTCTTTACTCTTGTCTTTGCTTTCTTTAGGACATTGAGGCTCTATCTCTTCAATGTTTTGGATTTCATCTTCATCATTTTTGTTGCTGTGAGGGCTACCAGTATCCTCACTGTGTTCTTCTTCACCTTGCTGCCCTTCTTCATCATGTTGCTGCTCCTCATCATGTTGCTGCTCTTCTTCGTCATGCTCTTCTTCTTCATCAATCATGGGAAATTTGAGCTTCTTGGGAATGGCCTTACTTGAAGAAGGCGAAAGATGTTGAGTGCAAGGTGAAGGAGATGCATGGGTTGAAGGAATAGTGGTGAAATCTGGATGTGTAATGAAATTATCCCAAGAGATTCCCTTCTTCTCAAGTTGGTGAAGAATGACAATCTTGATGAGCGAATGATGGAAAAGGCAAGCTGACTGCTGAGAGGGAGGTCTCTTTTGAATAGTGGAGGCCATATTTTCAATACTTCTATAGAGGAAGAAGGGGAGGTTTAACAATTGGGCTCTTATGAAATGCATGAGCAACCGAACATGGTAAGCATAGACCCGGGAGAACCTTCCCTCGCATGTGAAATATTTCATGATTATCTTCATGAGGGGAGCATAGCTAGTCAACAGATATGAAAAAGGAAAGATGGATGGACATGTATCCCAATGCTCTAGCTTCAAAAGGGTTTGTACTGTTTTGAGTCGAGGTAGCTCTATTTAAACCACTTTTCCCCGACATAAGGGATTTTGGTAGCTTTGGAAATGGATCTAGGAGAAAACTTGAAATCCAATCCTGGCAGCTGAAAGTGCTTCCCTTGCAATCTCAAAGCACAAAGATGTGTCAAGGGGAGATATATTTTCACCTTCTGCACCCTTTGAAAAAACTCTAGTCATCCAACTTCATGAAAGTTAAACAGGACTGATGGATGAGCATTTACCTCTTCAGTTGAAACAGGTTCAAACCTCCTGTGAGGGCCACTTCTGCTGTCTTGCCTGGGAGGCATTTTGCTTTGAATACTCTTTAATTTTTTACCAAAACAAGCTGCTCAAATGGTTTTTGAAATGGTTTCCCAACACCACACTTTGTCCTCCTTATAAGTCATTGTGCCTCTTTGATGCCAATCAACAAGTGCTTGTCAGATGAAAACAAAAAAATTCAATTTATCACTGTGCTTGGGAAAGGTCTTGAAAAGATGTGTTTGTGGTCTCTTGGTGAAGAAAGAACTCTTGTGTTCTGAAAAAAAAAAAAACACCTTTCCCCCAAAAAATGTTCTTTTGCTATTCACTATTTTTTACAAAGTAAACAAGACACCCTCAGCTGACTTGAAAAAAAATTCAACACAGACTCTGCCCTTTTGAATTCTAGGGTTGCACCAAGTTTACCATTTCACAATACAAAGAGGACCCTTTGAAATGACCAAGCCTTCACCCCTTTCCCACTGTCTAGATGATCAAAAATGTTTTGAGACCTATACAATCACTTGTTTATCTGTCCAGCAACTATGTATAACACCAGAAGAGTTTTCAAATTGGTCTAACAATCCTCCTTTCGCATTCATTGTTTTATCCTCTGAGTTTTTAACAAAGTCTGCTCCTTGTAGCAACTGTGGGCTATCATTGTTTTTAAAGGTAGCTAGGACTCTCTAAAACTGATCAAACACACCCTTGCCTATCACTGTGTGAATGCTTGACACCCACAGTCAACAAAAACCCTTTGATTTTCGACCAAAAACCCAAACTTATAATCACTGTTTCTCTCTTGAAAACACAGCAAGAGCACACCACCTATTAACCTCAAAATTTATCATGGAGTGAGAAAAATACCTTGAAAAACGTTTAATGGCCTTGTCGATCTTTGATTCAGCTTTCAAAGGTGTTTTTTGAGGACTTTTGGGTGAGCGACACGTTCGCAGAAGAGAGCACCGCGCAGTGTAGACTGTCGGGTCGGCCTTCGGGCAGTTGGTGAATGCGTGTATAGGCACATCGTGCACCGTGCAGCAATGTAAACTCAGTGTATGTGTGCTCATAGGCGCGCCGCACATACTTACAGGTGCATCGCGCAAGCTTGAAGCCTTGAAAAACTTGAAACTACTCGAAATTTCTTGTTTTCTCCAGTGAGCAGCTAGGAGAGCGCTTGTTTAGTGTTTTGAAATTGCAAATGGGACTTTGCAATGATCTCCTCCACCTTTTAAAGTCGAAAAAGCCAAAAATCCTTTGTAGTCACTTTGTGAGGGTATTGAATGCCCTTGGAAAAAGGTTTTTGTTATATAAAAACTCAAATCACCTTCAAAACATTATAGGGACCCATATTCGATCAAGATTTATAACAAAATGCTGTGGCCAACATTTTTTAAAGACATCAAAGACATGACCCCTTTTTTGAAGTGAAGAAACTTCTTTAAAAGCAAATCTTTTTCACTATTTCTTCATTAAGGCGATGACCCTGTCACTGTTGTCCATATCTATCTTTTAAAGGAAACACTGCTCAAAGCCATAACAAGGATTGTAGATGTATCCTTTGCCATATCCACTAGAAGGAGATGATTTACAATTCTAGGACTTTCGTTGACAATTCAAATCTATTGGTGTTTGATGATGATTCTGCCGATTGTGAAGTTGATCAAAACAGTCAGGCACCCTTGGATATTTTCCTTTGACTGTGGATGAAAAACCTTATTTTCATTCACCCATGGCTTGATTTATATCCGTTGATTAAGGAGAAAAGTCGTCGGAAACTCTTAATGCAAATACATACAACAGCCGGCTTTGTTCATATGTACATAAAGAGGTCTTTGTCTGTGATAGTGATATGGCTTGATTCTTTGAATATTGTCTTGAATTTGAGACATTTTTTCATTACCCTTCCTTCACACATACTGTCTCTGTGTATTTATTTGCAAAATTCTCATTTAGAAGCGAGGCTTAGACTATATTCTTTGTCATTTTGATGAGGTTGTTCTAAGATTGGGCATTCTAGCCTCAGATTACCCTTTGAAGGAGACCTTTGATAGAAGAAAAAAAAAACTTCTTTGATCATCATAGTACCACTGCTTGTCATCTTTTTAACACCATTTTCTACTAATGATCATTCAATTGTTCCCCACTGCATTTGAATTCTGCCTTTCAATCAGTGAAACTATGTAAGAATCCCTTGAAACATCACTACTGTATCAGTGGTTTCCTCCATTGGAGAAAAGGTGTAAACAAGTTTTTAAGGCCATTTGCAGCATTGTTAACCCTGTTCTCTTTGAATGAGGCTACAACTCTATTCCTGACCCTCTGCTTGTTAAATGAAGGAGGCCAGCATAATATTCCCAACCATCTGCTCATGTTTGGAGGAGGTTTGCAATAAGTGACCCAACCCTCTGCTCATTTTTGGAGGAGGTTTACATAAGATATCTAAACCATCTGCTCATGTTTGGAGGAGGTTAACATAGTCATGCTATTTCATCTCTTTTCAAACTGTGTCATCTTTCCTTGTAATGCATAACTCTGCTTGGTATATCATAATAAGTAATAAAAAGTGAAAATTTGACAATATGCCATGAGGGGCATGCTCTAAGATGTGTATTCTGTTGATAGAATACCCTTATGCATCTTTAGAAACCAGGAGCAACCTGACTTGTATCTTTAGAGTATCACTTGCTAGTCATAAGTCACTAACCTTTTTCACTGTGTTTGCAGAAGTTCATTGAATTACCTCTCTGACTAGTACTTTCATCCCAGGCTCAAAGCAACATGAGAAGCATTTGTCTTCTCATGTTTAGTTTAATAATGTCTTCTAGAACACTAGTACATTTCTGCTTTGAAAAAGACACTGAAACACTATAGATCAACACAATATGAGTTTGGCTTTTGAAACATGCATTTCTGAGACACCAAGACTTGTTAGTGGCACGACCTAAGGGTGTATCAAGCTTTGTTTGCAGAATAGGAAGAGCATCTATGAATGGTTGGTATTAGACATAGGTTCTTTTGGCTTAAGATTGCTTTCCAAGGGAAGATTTCCTAAAGCACCACTACCTAACTTAGGGGAGATCTTTGACAGATTTGGAGTATTCTCTTTGGTATGACCAGATCTTAAGATGGCATATGAGCAGAGGTAGGATGGCTAACATTCTTATCAACAGTTGGTTAATGAATGACCTAGGGATGAGGGTGAATGACAACAGATGACTTTATCTTATGATAGCTAATGGACAAGTTTGTATGACTGAGACTAGATAGGGCTTGACAATTAGGTTTTTTCTCATCATAGGTTGATTGAAATGGTAGGAGGGAAAAATGTTTAGGGGTGTTTTCTAGCTAACAAATTTGACAAATTGGAGATCAGCTGCTTGAAAACTTGGCATTAAAAACTAGTCATCATCAACAGGGGAAAAAACTGATGACTAACAGTGGCTCCATTTGGGGAGGGCATCTCCTTTTTAGGAGGTGTCCAGAATTTCAGATCTCGGTCCTTTGAAGACCAGTGCCTTTATGCATTGGCGCAAATTTCTTTCTTCCTTGATGCTATTTCTGAAAATTTGACAGCATGATTAGCATCAATGTCATTTATACCTACCCTACTACATTTCCTAACATTTTTTCTTCTTTCGGGTGCGTTTGGACTAGCAACCCTTTGACATAATATTTTTTTAAAAATGACACTATCTAATTCTACACTTATATCCATCAGTGGTTCAGATTAAGTTGATGAACTCCTTTGTTTCTCTACCTATGCTGGATCGACTATCAAGTTTAAGCTGTTTGATAGGATTTTATTCTCTAATCTAAAACATGAAATTGAAAAATGACCAAATCAAGATTAGACAGACTGATTTTTCATGTACTTGTGGCATGAAAGACAAGCTGCACAAATATTATTTTGCATAAAATGAAATCTAGAAAATCAGGGCTAGGATACACAATTTGTTTTTCATCCCTGCTTTCCTCTTTGGTTCTGTTTTGAGCATGTGGAACCAATATCTTTTCCTAATCTACTTTCTTTGACAAGTCAAGCTTACACAATGTTGACTATCTTTCCTCTCACTAACTTATCAACAAATAAATTTAAAACATGTTCAGTTATGATTAGGCTAGGTAATTGAACAAGATATTTTGAGCACTAGTAGCGGCATTTAGACTTGTGCACATTCAGAATGACTATTTTTTGAACATGGGGCTTTCTTTCTATTTTTCAAACTACCCTCTTTTTCTATTTTTCTATTGTTTTTGAATTTTCTACTTTTTGATTTATTTTTCAAACAATTGTATATACAATGATTGAAAATGTTTTAACTCAGAAATCCTAGAAATGGTGAAACTTAAGCATCTTATCTTCATAAGGATCTCCTACCACTCTTGGTCCACTCAGCTCTTGAAAAAAAAAAATTGGAAAATTTTCTCTTTCAAGCATGACATAAGGATTCATGCATGAATCTATAAACAACCCCGTATCTTCCCACTGTAACTCTTTATACCTTTGATTCCCACTTCTTCTTTTGTTGTACATATTTTTAGATAATGCAGATATTCTTTGTCATTTTTGAAGTATATGATGACATCATCAAGGTACATCAGAATGCATAAATTCAGAACTAGAAACATGGCTTTTAGGAGCATATTTTTGGTGTCCGGTGGTTTTGCAATTTTGGGTTTGAAGATGGAACTACTTCCAGCATACTTGAAAAATTCTTTGAGTTGTTTGCTTTGCAAAGAATTATTTGGCGATATCCTGAAACATAATTTTGCAAAGACACATGATTAAAATCATTTATCATTGGTATATCATGGTCTTGGGCAGGAAGGATATAGTTTATGTCACAAGGGTTTGTATTTGTATGTCTAAAATCGAAATAGATCCTATGACCAGCTGTTTTATCTTTGAATAGTATTGTTTGGTCAAGATTTTTGTATTTTATTTTGTCGAAGTTGTTTCTTTGAGTCATGGCAGTGGCATAGTGCTTCTCACTGTTTTCTCTACAAGAACTAGTATTTCGAACAATATTGCAAATTCTAGCAGTTCTAAGTCTTTGGTGGAGTGGCAGAATGCTAGCTAGTTCAAACAATTTAGGTATATTTGGACTGCAGTCATCATATCCTTTCATAAGAAGTTTTTTAGAAATTTTCCCTAGATTTTGAGCTGTTATGGCTATAGTCAAGGTTTCATTTGAAGGGGTAGAGTTATGTCATGGTAAATCCTTAAGGTATGGTAAGAACATTAAGCTTCCCTGCCCCTGATTTCCAAATAGGTTTGTGATATGCAAGTTTTCTAATGCCTCTATTATGAAAAAGTCTCCTGATGTTACTGCTGATGTTTGCCTATGGTTTGAGAAATTTGCTTAATGGTACATAATTTTTTGTGCTTCTTGCTCTATCTCTATTTCAAGAGGAACAAACTCTCTTTCCTCAAGATATAACTGCTCATGGTCATGATAATTTTGAGTATCTTTTCCATCATAGAGAACTTGGGGTAGCTGATGTGGTGGATCTAAGTTTGTTTCAAATCCTCCTGACTATTATTCAACGTCTTCATCAGTGTGTAAAATGAAAGAGTTCAGATCAGAATGAAAGGAGTACATTAGGATGTTATCTGTCCTTTCTTGGATGTTGACCATATATTTCATGTGTGATTCCCGATAGAGTATTCTAGTTTGGTTAAACACAGGAATAGTGGTGTAGGACATATCAAGTTGAATATTTCCCTGAATCTTAGCTCCCCAAGTTTTGGATAAAAGCATTTCGTACTTGGGGGGAATGTCTACTACCACTATGTCCATGATTAGGTGTTTTGCAGGTATTTGCGCCAAACTGAAACAAAGATCTTTGATCAAGCCTAGATACTTGACTCTACTTGAATAAAATGAATATAAGTCTTTATAAGGTTTTGTTATTTCTAAGCCTAATCTTTCCACCAGAACCTTCAGCATGAGATTATGTGAGGCCCCGGAGTCTAGCATGGCATTGTGTAGGATTTGATCATGGATATTCAGACTGATGTAAAAGGGAAGAGTGGTTCCTTCTTGGAATTTCCCTTCTATTTTTGGACCAAAAAACACTTCAGGAGTGTCATCAGCTAGATTTAGGGTGTTTGCATCATTTCCTATATTCAGGACCTTTAACACTTGGGATTTATAAGAGCTTTGGGTGATTAGTTCAGTGAGAGGCATGGTAATATTTATTTTGGCAATTTCTCCCTCAAACCTGAAGGGTGCTTGTAGTTTAGATAGGTTTTCTTCAGTTTTTTCAGCCATAACTTTCTCTATGTTCTGAGTTTGCTGACTTTGTTTCGGGATTTTGTTCAAAACATCCATCTCGGAAATCTTGGAAGAGGTACTGGGAAAATCTGGGCCAAGGCTTGTCTGAATAGCTTTATCTTTGCTCTAGTCAGTTTTCTTGAACATGATTTTATTGCTATCCACTGCTCTTTTAAGGATGGTATCAGGGGTTTTAGCAGTGTCTGAGATACCTTTCTTGGAGTTGTCTTGGTTTTTTCTGCTTCTAAGATCATACTGCCTGTGAGCTTCTATTATGGCATTCTGAAAATCTATAGTAGGATCTTCGGGATCTTCATAGTTGGTCTCATTTTTATTCGGAGAGAAGAAAGCTTGTTCTTCTTCTGTGAGGTAAATCTGGATGTGCAATGAAAGTCTCCCAAGAGATTCCCTTCTTCTCAAGTTGATGAAGAATGACAATCTTGATGAGGGAATGATGGAAAAGGCAAGCTGACTGCTGAGAGGGAGGTCTCTTTTGAACAGTGGAGGCCATCTTTTCAATACTTCTATGGAGGAAGAAGGGGAGTTTTAACAATTTGGCTCTTATGAAATGTATGAGCAACCGGACATAGTAAGCATAGACCCGGGAGAACCTTCCCTCGCATGTGAAATATTCCATGACTATCTTCATGAGGGGAGCATAGCTAGCCAACAGATATGAAAAAGGAAAGATGGATGGACATGTATCCCGATGCTCCTGCTTCAAAAAGGGTTTGTACTGTTCTTAGACTAGGTAGCTCTATTTAAACCACTTTTCCCTGACATAAGGGATTTTGTTAGCTTTGGAAATGGATCTAGGAGAAAATTTGAAATCCAAGCCTGCCAGCTGAAAGTGTTTCCCTTGCAATCTCAAAGCACAAATATGTGTCAAGGGGAGATAGCTTTTCACCTCCTGCACCCTTTGACAAAAATCTAGACATCCAACTTCATGAAATTTAAACAGGATTGATGGATGAGCATTTATCTCCTCTGTTGAAACAGGTTCAAACCTCCTGTGAGGGCCACTTCTGGTGTCTTACCTGGGAGGCATTTTGCTTTGAATACTATTTAATGTCTAACAAAGACAAGCTGCTCAAATGGTTTTTGAAATGGTTTCCCAACACCACACTTTTTCCTCCTTATAAGTCACTGTGCCTCTTTGATGCCATTCAACAAGTGCTTGTCAAATGAAAAACAAAAATTCAATTTATCACTGTGCTTGGGAAAGGTCTTGAAAAGATGTGTTTGTGGTCTCTTGGTGAAGAAAGAACTCTTGTGTTTTGACAAAACAAAAACACCTTTCCCCCAAACAATGTTCTTTTTCTATCCACTATTTTTTACAAAGTAAACAAGACACCCTTAGCTGACTTGAAAAAACTTTCAACACAGACTCTGCCCTTTTGAATTCTAGGGCTGCACCAAGTTTACCATTTCACAATACAGAGAGGACCCTTTGAAATGACCAAGCCTTCAAACCTTTCCCACTATCTAGATGATCAAAAATGTTTTGAGACCTCTACAATCACCTGTTTATCTATCCAGCAACTGTGTATAACACCAGAAGAGTTTTCAAATTGATCTAACAATCCTCCTTTTTCATTCACTGTTTTATCCTCTGAGTTTTTAACAAAGTCTTCTCCTTGTCGCAACTGTGGGCTATCATTGTTTTTAAAGGAAGCTAGGACTCTCGAAAACTGATCAAACACACCCTTGCCTATCACTGTGTGAATGCTTCACACCCACAGTCAACAAAAACCCTTTGATTTTCGACCAAAAACCAAAACTTATAATCATTGTTTCTCTCTTGAAAACACAACAAGAGCACACCACCTCTTAACCTCAAAATTTATCATGGAGTGAGAAAAATACCTTGAAAAACACTTAAGGACCTTGTCAATCTTTGATTCAGCTTTCAAAGATGTTTTTGCGGACTTTTGGGTGAGCGCCACATTCGCAGAAGAGAGCGCTACGCAGTGTAGACTATCATGTCGACCTTTGGGCAGTTGGTGAACGCGGGCATAGGCACGTTGCGCAGCAATGTAAACTCAGTGTATACACGCTCACAGGTGCGCCACACATACTTACAGGTGCGCCGTGCAGGCTTGAAGCCTTGAAAAACTTGAAACTGCTCAAAATTTCATGTTTTCTCCAGTGAGCAGCCAAGGGAGCACTTGTTTAGTGTTTTTAAATTGCAAATGGGACTTTGCAACAGTCTCCTCCACCTTTTAAAGTTGAAAAAGCCGAAAAAACTTTGTAGTCACTTTGTGAGGGTATTGAACGCCCTTTGAAAAAGGTTTTTGTTATATAAAAACTCAAATCACCTTCAAAACATTATAGGGACCCATATTCGATCAAGATTTATAACAAAATGCTGTGGCCAACCTTTTTTAAAGACATAAATGGCATGACCCCTTTTTTGAAGTGAAGAAACTTCTTTAAAAGCAAATCTTTTTCACTATTTATTCATTAAGGCGATGACCCTATCACTGTTGTCCATATTTGTCTTTTAAAGCAAACACTACTCAAAGCCATAACAAGGATTGTAGATGCATCCTTTGCCATATCCCCTGGAAGGAGATGATTTACAATTCTAGGACTTACTTTGACAATTCAACTCTATTGGTGTTTGATGATGATTATGCCCATTGTCAAGTTGATCAAAACAGTCAGGTGCCCTTGGATATTTTCCTTTGATTGTGGATGAAGAACCTTATTTGCATTCACCCATGGCTTGATTTATATATGTTAATCAAGGAGAAAATATTTTGGAAACTCTTAATTGAAATACATACAACAGCAGGGTTTGTTCCTATGTACATAAAGAGGTCTTTGTCTGTGATAGTGATATGGCTTGATTCTTTGAATATTGTCTTGAATTCGAGACATTTTGTCATTACCCTTCCTTCACACATACTGTCTCTATGTATTTATTTGCAAAAGTATCTTTCAGAAGAAAGGCTTAGACTATCTTCTTTGTGATTTTGATGAGGTTGTTCTAAGTTTGGGCATTCTAGCCTCATATTACCCTTTGAAGGAGACCTTTGATAGAAGAAAAACAAAACTTCTTTGATCATCATAGTACCACTGCTTGTCATCTTTTTAACACCATTTTCTACTAATGATCATTCAATTGTTTCCCAGTGCATTTTAAATCTGTCTTTCAATCAGTGAAACTATGTAAGAATCCCTTGAAACATCCCTTCTGTATCAGTGGTTTCTTCCATTGGAGAAAAGGTGTAAACAATTTTTTAAGGCCATTTGCAGCATTGTTGGCCTTGTGCTCTTTGAATGAGGCTACACCTCTGTTCCCGACCCTCTTCTTGTTAAATGAAGGATGCCAGCATAATATTCCCAACCATTTGCTCATGTTTGGAGGAGGTTTTCAATAAGTGACCCAACCCTGTGCTCATGTTTGGAGGAGGTTTACATAAGATATCTGAACCATCTGCTCATGTTTGGAGGAGGTTGACATAGTCATGCTATTTCATCTCTTTTCAAACTGTGTCACCTTTCCTTGTAATGGATATCTCTGCTTGGTATATCACAATAAGTAATAAAAAGTGAAAAATTGACAATATTCCATAAGGGGCATGCTCTGAGATGTGTATTCTATTGATAGAATACTCTTATGCATCTTTAGAAACCAGGAGCAACCTGACTTAAATCTGTAGAGTATTACTTGCTAGTCATAAGTCACTAACCTTTTTTACTATGTTTGCAGTAGTTCATTGAGTTACCTCTCTGACTAGTACTTTCATCCCAGGCTCAAAACCACATGAGAAGTAGTTTTCTTCTCGTTTTTAGTTTAATAATGTCTTCTGGAACACTAGTACATTTCTGCTTTGAAAAAGACACTGAAACACTATAGATCAACACAATATGAGTTTGGCTTTTGAAACATGCATTGTTGAGACACCAAGACTTGTTAGTGGCGTGACCTAAGGGTGTATCAAGCTTTGTTTGTAGAATAGGAAGGCCATCTATGACTTGTTGGTATTAGACAGAGGTTCTTTTGGCTTAGGATATTTTCCCAAGGGAATATTTCCTAAAGTGCCACTACCTAACTTAGAGGAGATCTTTGACAGATTTGGAGTATTCTCTTTGGTATGACCAGATCTTAAGATGACATATGACTAGAGGTAGGGTGGCTGACATTCTTATTAACAATTAGTTAATGAATGACCTGAGGATGAGGGTGAATGACAAAATATGACTTTAGCTTATGACAGCTGATGGAAAAGTTTGTATGACTGAGACTAGATAGGGCTTGACAATTAGGTTTTTTCTCATCATAGGCTGATTGAAAAGGTAGAAGGAAAAAATGTTTAGGGGTGTTTTCTAGCTAACAAATTTGACAAATTGGAGATCAGCTACTAGAAATCTTGGCTTTAAAAACTAGTCATCATCAACAGGTGAAAAATACTGATGACTAACATGCGCTACAAAATAGCGGATTCGTAGGAAGTCTTGTCAAGTCATCAAATCATTCAAATTCCATTAATTTTTCATTATTAGGTGTGAACTAGGAGTCAGTTTTAAGGCATGAAACCATTCAAATCCATCATTTCGAATATATGGGTCATCATGATAGGTATTTTCAAATTCGAAAAGGGCTGGCCAATTTCTTATTGCAGTTTGCATGCAAACACTTAAAGAGACTGTTTTCGAATGCTAAGCTTATGGTAATATCTTACCAAAGTTTCTCTCATCTATCAAGTGAGGCTGATTACTATTTTCAAGCGAGGCTCATAAATATAAATTCAAGCGAGGCTGATTTGTTACAGGAATTCATAAACAAAGATGACAGAAGAAAGGAAAAACCACAAGTCTGGACATTGTTTAAGAATAGAACACAAAAGAACAGAGGTATTAGCCAAAGATAAATCAGTGATCGAGGCTTTCAAGAAAACAGGGTGTTGGAGATTTTGTGAAAATTGCAGGGAGGACATAGTCAAGTGTCAAAGGAGTTTGCCCTACATTTCACTAGCTCAAACACAAAAGTTGGAATCCTAAACTTGCCAATTAGTCTTGAGATCATAGCTTTGGTGACAGAGATTCCTAGGGGGTAAGATAGATGGTTCAAAAACTTCAGATTTGACATGGAACCATGTAAAGTGTTTCTGAACCCAGAGTTTTTAGAAACAGACTTAACCAAGGCAACTCCAAGGAGCTACATCAAAGACATCTATGCCAGCTTTCTCTTCAATATTCAAAGGTATTTCACCTGTGAGGGAAGATATCATAAAGTATATTCATATCATTTTAAACTCGTGTTGCATTTTACTGGCATGATTTATTTAGATTTTCCTTTCTTCTTGTATCGAAGTTTAGCTAAGATGGCAGATAAAGTGAAAATGAAATCTCAAGGATGTGAAACTTCAGTTTTTCATCATGGTCTAATTAAATTGATAGTTTTACATGAACTCAAAAGGATCAAAAGGGAATGGTCATAATTTCTATTTTTATGTGGTTTTGGATTTGAAACACAAGCTACAGGCATTAGCCCTAAGGCTAAAGAAACCCTACCAGCAGAAACCAATAAGTCTATAAAGACCAGGTCAAAAATATTTGTTAAGCTGAAACCTAGAAAGCAGGCGAAAGAACAAGTGAGCAAAGCATCAGTGGTTATTCTTGAGACTCCTCAACCTACAAAAGAATAGATAGCTGAAGTTAAAGAAATGACACAAGAACAGTCAGCTAACAAACCAATTCAAAGGAGATTGACTAGAAGTCAAATTGCAAAGGAAAAGGGTAAATCAGTAATCTCAGAAGAAAGTCCAGGTTTAAAAGGTAACTTGAATGATATTTAAAAGCCATTGAAATTGAAGAATCTCCTTTGGTATAGGCAGATTTCATAAAATTTGATGGAGAAAAACCAAATAAGATGAAATCTTCTAAGAAACTGGAATTCGAGGATGAGGTTGTAGCATTTGTATTCAAGCCCAGAAAGCCTTTAACCAGGCAATCTAAAAAGATGCAAGAGTTCAATATTGAGTTAGGGAAAACAGAGGAAGCTTCTACTATTCAGGAAGAGTTGATAGACCTTTCATCACCAATACCTAAAGGTGACAAAAATAGAGTATTTTTTACTCAAACAGAAAGGACCAGTTATGAAGAAATGGAAGAAAGGTTGAAGTCAGCTAATTATGAAATTGCTAGACTAAGGAAAATAGCAAGAAGGCATGCTGCTGAAAAGACAAATTTCAAGAGGATAAAGGCTCTCTGGGAACTTGAAATGGTTTCCAAACCAGAAACAATAAGCAGTGAAGCTCAGTAATTTACTTGGATTGTTCCTACAATTAAAGAGGCTAGATTTGTGAGAATGATGAATTTTTAGTTGAGGGCTACCAACAGAAAAATGAGGAGGCAGATTGAAGAGCTAGAATTCCAGCTGAAAAAATCTGAAGAGAAGCTACAACAACAATAAAACAGGGAAGTAAGTGATAAATCCTTAAAACAATTTTGTCATGAAGAGGAAGACCATTTTTTAGGAAGAATTTTTTTTTAAAAAGGTTAAGTTGTTTTGGTATTTAATGTTGATATCAATCCGTGAAAAATTTTGAAAAATCCTCAAAACTGTAAATTTTCAAAAAACTGTGTTAAAGAAGCATACACAATAGTTTCGTAGAATGCTACGAAACTGCTGAAGGTGAAATTTTGGCATTTTATGCATGTATTTGGGAGGTAAGGACTGCTTGGTTTCAAATTTTGGTGTTGTTGGTGGAATGATAAAGATCATAGATGAAGATGCAGATTGAAGGGTAGTAGAAAGAGTGGTCAAAACAAGGGTTTTACAGTGATATAAAAATAGGTTGTTTTCGTAGCGCAGTCATGTTTCATCTTCTTCTCAATTTTTTCGAGGATTTTTGTTTGCACAGGTGGAAGACTGAAGTGTTAATGGAATGTTATCATATGTCACACATACAAAATAGTCATCAATGCCAGCAAACCTGTTCGAAGATAAGCATGAAGGATTAAGGGCTAAAAATCAGGAACTTTGTCTCTTGGTTTTTAGGACAGTTAGATCATGGATCAACAACATTCATAACAAAGTTGTAGGCATCATGAAGGTCAAAGATATGGATTAGCAACTGTTAAAGAATATATTTAAGTTTTAGATAAGGTTGTTGAAACATGTTTTGGGAGTTTCACTCCTATTTGTATTGGGACTCCTAAAAGACAGTTAGCTGTCAGTTTGTAATTAAGAGTTTGTTTTATGAGTAGATAGGTGTCAATTTTATAAATTTTAATTCTCCTAAGGATGGATCATATAATCCAAAGTTTTAAAGACTCTATATGAAGCATGAGGTCGAATTCCTCAAGGTTGGCATTTTTCATTACCAAAGAAACTGTGTTACTGTATGTGACTGTATCTTTTTCAGCAGAATAACAAATATTGGTTTTACTACTCAAGATTCACAAGGGGTTTTATGTGTTTGATATTTCTATGGCCTCTTTAAATCACCTATTTGCAGTGGTATGAACATGTGTTACTTAGAATTCATTGGATAATTCTATAACTTCCTTCACATGTTTGTAAACTGTGTTTATTCAATGTGTTTATGTTTCACTTATAAGCCTAAACCCCAAGTGCCTTGACTTCCAAGTTTAACTGATTATGATGTTTTTTTGAAGACTACTTTGACACTATTAGCAACCTATAATATAGGGGTCATAATTTTGACTTGACTATTGGTAATTTTGTAAATTTGTACATAATTTTCCTTCTGCAAGTTGTATTCACATATTCTGTAAAAAAAGAAAAAAAAAAGGGTAAAAATTCCTAAAAGAATAATCAAAGGACTTAGAAAAAATAAGATAACCCAAAAGAAAAAATGAATAAAAAATGAAAGTGAGCAAGCATAAATGCCACTAATTTTTACTTTTTTGAATATGGCAGAGTGTCAATAAATTCCATTAGTCCATGATGAGTTAAACAGTTCAATATTAAATTATCATTTTTCAATTTCCATTGTTTTAGATAGAGAACAATGAGTTTTTAGACAGTTTAATCCTAAAAATTCAGTAGTTAGGTAGAGAAATAAAGTGAATCTAACTGTTTAATCTAGATTCATGGATGAAATAAGTGTATAGTTAGATAGTTTACTTGCTTTCAGAAAAAATAAATGTTGTGAAGGTTGCTAGCTTAAATGCACCTTGTTACAAAAGAAGAAAAAATATTAGCATGGTAAGATGGGTAGGTAGAAGAAGGTGAAAATTTTCAATGTAAATATCATTCATCATGAGCTTCAGAATAACTAACTTCCCCTTCCCATAGTCATAAAACATTCTAAACGATCAATCAGAAAGGCTCAAGGCATTTCCTTGACTTTTGTTGGGACCGGACCCAAGGCTCTATGACTGATTAGTTAAAAAATGTGAAATGTCTATATTAATCCCTCAATCACATCATTTACCATTCATGCACTCATTTCCCCTGAAAATTCCTAAGCAAAACTTCATTTTTACTTAAAGATACTCTAATCCTAATTTAGCTAACTTCCTACATCATTTAAACACAAAAAGCCCTCAAAATCACATTTTATCCTAAGCCTAAGTGATGAAGTTATTATAATGCAATTTGCTTTTGATCTTCACTTTCTTAGTTATATTAATGTGTTTTTGAATATACATTGTCCCCTTGTCATATTAGCTCTAACTTATGTATTAATTCCCTACAATTGACCTTTTCCTATTATATAACTCCTTTTATAAATAAATCCCAAAAAACTCACTTATTTAAACTTAAGCCAAAGTATTTATTCCCACATGTTCAAATAAAACCCCCCTTATAACCCCTTTGGCTAAAGTTTATCCTTATATATAATCCTGCCCCTATGGTAATTAAGTCTTCTTGATTTAATTTACCGTATAAATAAAATATGAAGAAAAAGCGTAAAACATATGTTATATATGTTTTAAATAAAAAATCATTGAAGTTTCGCCTAAACTAAACTTCAAGAAAAAAAACAAACCTTTCCCCGGTATATTCCCGCTCCAAGTCCCCTTAACCCAAGGTCAAAACCTTAACCTTATCTTCTTCCCCACATATATTCCTCCTAATCCCAGTCCCTAACCTCGGTTAATTCCTTGGTTAGCCCTCCCGATCATTCTATTTTTCATCAAAATAGTCATTTCTGTATAACCCATCAGAGTCACTTCTGACCGTCTGATCCGCAGAAGACCATTTGATCCTATGATCAACCACTAGTGCGAAAGATCCAAATACATTTATCCTATTCTCATCGCGTAAGATTTCCACCGTTCGATCTCCTTTCGATTCCCAAGATCTACGGCTCACGTCCAACTCGATAAAACGTTATCCCCGCACTTTCCCTTTTAATCTAGATAGTTCGCTCCCAAGCGCCCGATCCAACGACGATTATTCATTTTCATGCTCCAAACATACACGATTGAATTTTCGGCAAAGCCGCGTGAAATGGGTGGTTTTTCCAAACCACCCCGCACAGACGTGTTGCAACCTCGTTGTATCGCATTCAAAAAACTCATTACCGCTTACCGCCCTTCACCAACGCGAATACCACTGGCGATATTCCCTAAACCGCACCCACTTAACCATGATTTAATGTTATTTAACTATGGTTTATGCCATTGATTCAATACGTTAAAGTTTAAGGCTCTTATTCAAATTTTCACCATTTTCCTTTAAACCTGTGAAAGCGTCCATAAACCCTTTTTCTTCGAATTTGCGCCATTAAACCTTGATAAAACCACACAGAGCCTTTTTCAACTTACCAGTGCCATTTTTCAACGCCCATTACCCTAAATTTCAATTACAAAGTGTTGCATTGTCCTCTGAGAAGCCATTTTCGAAGAATTGAAGACTACGCACCTCTACGAATGTCTTCAACCAAATTTCACTGGTTTTCCAGGTACTTTTCTTTGAGCTAGCACTCTAAGACTTCAAAATTCCTGTTATTTTCAAAATAATTTCCAAAATTATACAATTGAATTGCGGGAAACTCTGTCAAATTTTCCCTGGAATTCCTAATTACACTTTCTCGCAGTTTTTCTCAAACCCCAGTCTATTTCACTATTCAAATCAATCTTAATATACGTTCTGAGCTTTAAAACCCTTGCATTACCCAAAACCCTGCTCAGAAACCCCATTTTCCAATAGAAATTCACCAAGAAACCCTTGTTTCTCATAAAGGAACTTAGAAAACCGTTTGAGCTTGCTTCGTTCAAATTTAAAATGACAAAGAAACAGGTAACCCCTAAGAATGGAGGCCCAAAATCTCAAGAGAAATCTTCTGCAAAAATCCCTCAGGCTAAACCCTTCAAAATCGACAAGTCGACCCCTGCACTCACGGCTAATTCTACAGAAGTGGTCAGACCAGTCCAGCCTCCAGTCATTTCCATAGAGAATAGCCCTTTAGTTGATTTGGACTATAGAATACTGGACCCTAATGTAGAATTTAACCTGCTTGATGTCTATAATTGGAGCTATGGCTAATCAGTGGAAAAGGGTGAAAAATATATTCCAGTTTGGGAATCTAATCTGCCTAGATATATTGTCCCTCTCACTCATTCAGTTCTTGACTTTATCAGATTATGCCAAGCCTATTATATGCCAAAACAAAGATGCATTGTAAACAAAGAAAAAGAGATCGTGTTTTACATTACTGAAGAGTCAATAAATTCCATGCTGTAAATGAATCATGACCCCAATTTTTCTTCCTTATCAATAGAAGATCTAACCCAACTATATCTTGACTTGGATTTCAATACCAAATTCAAAATATTCTATACATTTTTTCCAAAGCAAGTTGATATTCCTAAGCTAAATCCTCCTTTTGATACCTCTGATTTCCCAGATGAGACTAGGTAGATTGTCTCAATGCTCTCCTTCATACTAGGATACACCAGTGATGAATTCATTGATGTGGCTATCCTAGGTTTTCTGTCAACTCTAAGCCCTGGTCAATCACCATCCATTCTGTTTAATTTTGCTAGGTTCATTGCTGGAAACATGCATTATCAGTTGTCCAGATTATCAGAAGTAGGAGTCTTCAGATACTCCTCTTATCTATTCCACCTCTTCCTATATTATCAGACAGATAAATTCCCCATTGAATGTCAGAAACTGGATGTAGAAGGAAAGGTTCTGTCAGTAGTATTTTGGTCATCTATTCTAAGAAAATGGAATAGAGAGTATAGTTTTACAGATTTCAATGACTCATTTATAGCTCCTGCTATATATCTTTTGGAAAAAGAGGAGATCCCTAGAATCAATGATGAGACAAGAAGAATTCTACAGCTATCAGAGAGCTATAAAACTGGAGATTGGTATTTATATAAAAATCATACAGAAATCAGAGTGTATGGCTCATCCCTGGCCCCATATAAATTACCGAGATTTGTTACTACAAGAATATTTGCTTTGGAATATCTAAGACAACTATTTAATGTAGATGAAATCAACTTCATAGCTTCTAGGAAAAAGACCCAATTTAAGCTGAAAAATCAAATTGGGCCATTCATTGTGAATAACAGAGAAGCTACCAATTAAATAAATGTCAAACTTAAAGAGTACAAGTTCCTATGTAGTTTTACATGGAATTATGACCCACAAGGGATTTTGCGTACAATAAGGGTAAAATGCAAGTTGCCTATTTACTTGCATGATCCTAAGCCCCATATTGAAAGATATGCAAATAAAATTGAATGGGAGCCAAACACCCTATCTGATGATGATTCACAGGCAGTACAGGTAATACAGGTAGACAGTGGCAAAGGCAAACAGATTGAACAGACATAGGTGGCTTCTACAAGGAAAGATATTGATAATGTACATAAAAGAGACTGAGAAGGAGATAGTTTCGTAGCTGAGACTATTGAGGACAAAAAATTCAGAATTCCTTATAGTAAAAGAAGTAAGTTAATAGAAGAAGAAAAGGATAAGGCTGTAAATATTGAAAATAATGAAACAGATGATGAAGCAACAAGAATAGTCACTGAAACTGTTACGCCATTTTTTTGGTCATCTAACTCATTATCATTAGATGAACATAAGTACACCATGTAAGACCAATTTTACCCTAAGTAAAATTGCTTTCACCATGTAAAATAACATTTGTCTATATTTCCTGGTCATATTTAACCCAAAACAAGGAAATTAATTAAATAAATCATTATTTATTTAATTATTTCCTAAGAATAAGTTATTCAAATCATTATTTAAATAATATTCCTAGTTAAATTTGACTAAATCATTTTTAAATAATTAAATAAATCATTATTTATTTAATTATATTCCCATCATCTCCCTAAAATAATAAATAAATCATTTATTTATTTATTGTTTATAAATAAAGGAATTGACCCAAGTCAAAAGACCTTTTCCCTCCAACAAATATAAGCTACAAGAATAGTCACTAAAACATTAAAAGAGCTTCAAAATGTAAACATTGGAACACAACAAAAATATACAATCATGAAGGAAAACCAGGCTACTGTCGATTTGCCTCCTTCTTCTCAGGAAACTAACAATACAAAGTCAGAGATTCAGATCAGATTCAGACAGATTAAAGAGAAGAATGAAGAGATCAAGAATCAAGCTTATTCTAGATTTCTTAAGGAAAAGCCTGGAAACAAAGACAAGCTTCTTTCAGCATTTGATTATTCATCCAATAAATTGGTAATGTCATTCTTGAAGCCTACAGTGGCTGAGCCAAAATCAGTGGCAGATTCTTCAAAAAAAGATTTTGAAGTGGATGCAGATGCCATTCATGAATTAGATCAAATTGAATTTCATAGGAGCAATACTGAAATGCTATATTCCAAAATTGTCAGTAAAACTATGAAATCAATTAGGCTTGAGAAAACTGTGCTCAACCTCCAAAATAAAATGAAGTTGGACAAAGCCTCACTGTATGCTAATAATTTAAGAATAAAAGCACTAGAAGATATAGTGATTGAAGCAGGGGGTGACCCAGCCAACATTGAAGGGGAAAAAGTCTTAATTAAACAGAAAAATGAGGATATAGCTGCTCTTAGAAAACAGCTGAAGTTGCCTCAGAGTGAAAACTCTCAGGCAAAAGAAATTCTACAGCAAAAAACAGAGAATGATGATTTAAAGCAAGTTGTACATGAAATGACAGGTCAGATAAAAAAAATGGAAAGTAAAATAGAAGCTCTAATGAAAGAGAATTAAGAACTAAGAAAAGCACAACCAATGGTCATTCCTACAGTGATCCCCACTGTAAACACTGCTATACCATCTACTTTGGCAGAACACTTGGCACCGAACGGAGTACTGCCAACTGCAGTGCCAATTACTTCTCTAATCTCTGCCTCTTCTTCTTAATCCTCACAGAGGTGCACACCACAAGACCAAGATAAAGAGATCCTTAGTTTGAGAGGCACTATTAAAAATTTAGAAAAATCCAAAAATGATGCCTTGACTACTTCTAGAGGACATGAGCAAAGGGTTGATCGACTACAAGAACAGGTAAAGATTCTGCAAGCACAAGTAAATATTACAGATCAAGTGGCCTTTATAAAAAATCATTTATGGACCAAAATTATTGATGGCATTCATTCTCAATGGCCTTCAATTCGGATAATTTATGAACAGAGGGAGTTACTTCAAGTTGCTAGTGCAGAGATTGACAAGACTAAGAGGGAAATTGACAATAAACCAGCCCAAGCAATCCAACTCATAGCTTTTTTAAACAGTAAAAACAAGGAAGAGTTGGAAGAATTGAAAATTGTTGATAGAACAGAAACCATTCTTCAAATCAAAAAGGTCCTGAACAAAAGAAACATAATGAGTAATCTAGAGGACCGGTGTAAAGACATGAATGTATCCATCTCAATATTTTTAGCCAAATACAAAACATTATCAGTAGCAGGTTTTCCTGATATTCACACATTGAATGACAAGTTAATGCCTCAAAAAGATTATGATCTAAAAATCAGAAATCATGCAAAAGAGCAAGCTAGACAACCACTGCTTCAAGGATCACCAACAGGAAAAATACTTCTTCAGTATTTTGATAATCTGTTCTTTTTAGATAATGATATCAAGCATATGTTTACTATCAAGCCCAAATTTGCTAAGTATACAAATGCAGATGAAAGTTACAGAAAATTGAAGACTATGAAGATCCCCTCTGCAGAAAAGTGGCAAGAATTCACAGATCTGCTGTGAATTTAATGGATAAAAAACAAAAAAATCACTTGGAAATTCATTTTTTACTGTTACCTCAAAGGTAAAAATACAGGGTTAAAGTGTATCAGTAGGTGAAAGAGTATCAGTGAAAATAAAGTTACTATTGATTAATTTTTAATTACCACAGTAAAATAGCTCAAATCAGATGAATAAAGAGTATCAGCGTTGAAAGTTAGAGGAAAGGAAAGTTCTTCAACCACTTTCGATGATAAAATGCACCTACTGCTAGCAGTACTCACAGCACAACACCAATCAGTTCAAATTAGAATAATCAGTTCTATTTTTGCTTGTAAAAAGGTAACAGCTTGCAAACTATTTTGCAGCTATCCCTCTTATTAAGTTTTATTTCCTATTTTTTATTAAAACATTATCTCAATTCCTGATATATTTTGTAAATAGTTTTTTGTATAAATACTTCACAATTAGAAGTATTTAGGGTGAATAAAAATTTCTCAAGACAACTATAGTCTTATTTGCTGGTAATATTGAAGTTGGTGAGTCAATTAGCGAAAGCAGCAGACTGGAAAGAGATCAGAGACATCATAGCTAAGGATTCTCGTGGTGACAAGATAAGTCTCGTTTCTTTCCTTGTTTTTAGTGTATTTCTTTAAAGTTTACATTCATTAATATTATGTTTTTCTAGTCTGTAATGATCAACTAAGGAAAAATTAAATAGGATTAGTGATAATAAGCTCCTTGTTTCGAAACATGTTGGCATTTTAATGTTTTGTACCTGATAACCAGACCATAGAATTCTTAATTGCTCTAGGTCCCAGTTAGATCCCCTTCTTCAATCTTCTTATCTATAGCTTAAGGATTCTTAAGTTCCCTTTTGCTCAAATTCCATCCACTCCATCAAATCAAGCCTATACAAAGCCTTAGAAGGTCACCTATCTTGCCCTTAGCACATTTGCATCTCTGAGCCTTATTTCTTAGTTCTGCTTGCCTAGAGAGTTGACTCCATTGCCCAATATTCTGGTAGATCCTTCTGGTTTACCTTGAAATCTCTTTATTCCCACCAATCTTTTAAAATCAAACCCAACAGCACAATCATAGCTAGCCTAATATCTGTTACTAAAACAAAGCTAAATCATACAGAGAGATCCTTCTCTGGAGTTGAAGAAGGCTAGATCTTGAATTCCCAAAGCGGTTCTTGGTTACCCCTAGTTTTCTTAACTACAAAAATCCCCATCCCACAACCTGAGAATTACTAGGGTGACAACATATTGGCGACTCAACTAGGGATACTAACCACTCTCTAGTTTTAAGTTTAGTCTTGAAGGAAGATCTTTAATTATATGGTTTTAACTTTAAGATTGAGTTTAAAGGTTGTGGGTATTTTACCCAATAAAAAATTTGGCTCCCAATAAAATATACTACACTAGAAACAACCCTGATCCTAATCCTCCAAATATAGTAGATAATCCTGACCAGATAGGAAAAAAGAAGAAAAAGCAAAGTAATAGTTCTCAAACTGAAATATCCCTGACAAGAGCTGATTCTTTACCCAAAGAATTGGTAAGTTTATCAGACATTGATTTTGACTTAAATTTTGAGAAATATTTATTTAGAACAAAATCTGAATCGAATTCAAAAGAGATTGTTTTAGATCCAGTTTTTGCTTCTTATGTAAGTGAAAAACATAAAATTATTTATGTTCCTACTAAATCAGATGAAACTGAAAGTAAAAGTCCAGTTAAAAGGGTAAGTGTTACAAAAATAAAATACATTGAAGAAGTTGTTAAGTTAGCAAATTTTTTCTCTAAATTTAAACCCCCAGTCTCTGAACTATACATAACAATCTTTCCAGCATCAGATTCAACTTTTTATGCTGCCACATCATTTATTGGTTCTGCTGTCAGTTTACCTCAAGAGCCTATAATCCCTGAGTTACCTCTACCCCAGCGAATCATATACTCATCATTT
Organism: Pinus albicaulis; assembly: GCA_034641835.2. NCBI lineage: Eukaryota > Viridiplantae > Streptophyta > Pinopsida > Pinales > Pinaceae > Pinus > Pinus albicaulis. The sequence continues at coordinate 228,472,833 of CM076571.1, read as the reverse complement.
CCACAATCCACTGCTAGTTCATCAACCGATCCATTCATTCCTGAGCTACCCTTGCAGCCCAAAGTAGTATATCCATCATTTACCCAACCCATTACAACTACTATTAGCCATACTACTTCTATTTCATCCCCATTACCCAGCTCTTCAAGTTCATCCATTGCATCAACCAGTACTATCCCTCCTACCACAACAGTACCTCCCAGCCAATCTAAAATTCAAGCCATGGCAGCCTGATATGCTCCCTTGGTCTTAACTCAAAATCTCCATGACATGCCCCAAAACTATCAAAAAGATATTCCACTGTTTGATAATATTTCACAGATTACTGCACATTAGAACATTACTAGAATGAGTGATTTCTGGGAAGTCTATGAGATAGATGAGTCAGATGTCCAAATGAGACTATTTGCTTAGAGCTTAATTGGAGAGGTGAAAACTTGGTTTAAAGCTTTAGCACCTAGTAACATTGCAGACATAACTGCATTCCATAGAGCCTTCTTCAATAAATGGGAGAAAAAGAAGAACCCTATGCAAATATTATCTGAATTTGATGCTGTCAAAAGAGCCCCAAATGAAACTGTCTAAGATTTCTGCACAAGATATAACAACGTATACAATGCCATTCCTGCAGACCTCAAACCTACACCATATTCCGTGCTACTGAAATTCCCTAACTGTTTTGATGTAGACATGGCTTACCAACTTAGGGAAAGGGATTAAACCCTGAGAAAACCCTGTTTCTTCAAATTTGCGCCATTAAACCCTGAGAAAATCACGCAGAGCCTTTTTCAACTTACCAGTGCCATTTTTCAACGCCCATTGCCCTCAATTTCAATTACAAAGTGCTGCATTATCCTCTGAGAAGCCATTTTCGAAGAATTGAAGACTGCGCACCTCTGCGAATGTCTTCAACCAAATTTCACTGGTTTTCTAGGTACTTTTCTTCAAGCTTGCACTCTAAGACTTCAAAATTCCTGTTATTTTCAAAATAATTTCCAAAATTGTACAATTGAACTGCATAAAAGTGTCCATTTTACAGAGGAAACTCTGTCAAAATTTCCCTGGAATTCCTAATTCCCCTTTATGGCAGTTTTTCTCAAACCCCATTCTGTTTCGCTGTTCAAATCAATCTTAATATACGTTCTTAGCTTTAAAATCCTTGCATTACCCAAAAGCCTACTCAAAAACCCCATTTTCCAGTAGAAATTCACCAAGAAACCCCTGTTTCTCATAAAGGAACTTAGCAAACCGTTTAAGCTTGCTTCATTCAAATTTAAAATGACAAAGAAATAGGTAACCCCTAAGAATGGAGGCCCAAAATCTCAAAAGAAATCTTCTGCAAAAATCCCTCAGGCTAAACCCTTCAAAATCGATAAGCCAACCCCTACACTCACGGCTGATTCTACAGAAGTGGTCAGACCAATCCAGCCTCCAGTCATTTCCACAGAGAATAGCCCTTTAGTTGATTTGGACTATAGAATACTGGACCCTAATGTAGAATTTAACCTGCTCGATGTCTATAATTGGAGCTATGGCAAATCAGTGGAAAAATGTGACAAATATATTCCAGTTTGGGAATCCAATTTGGCTAGATATATTGTCCCTCTCACTCATTCAGTTCCTGACTTTATCAGATTATGCCAAGCCTATTATATGCCAGAACAAAGATGCATTGTAAACAAAGAAAAAGAGATCATGTTTTACATTACTGAAGAGTCAATAAATTCCATGCTACAAATGAATCATGACCCCAATTTTGCTTCCTTATCAATAGAAGATCTAACCCAACTATATCTTGACTAGGATTTCAATACCAGATTCAAAATATTCTAGATTTTTTGTCTAAAGAAAGTTGATATTCCTATGTTAAATCCTCCTTTTGATACCTCTGATTTCCCAGATGAGACTAGGCAGATTGTCTCAATGCTATCCTTCATATTAGGATACACCAGTGATGAATTCACTGATGTGGCTATCCTAGGTTTTCTGTCAACTCTAAGCCTTGGTCAATCACCATCCATTCTGTTTAGTTTTGCTAGATTCATTGCTGAAAACATGCATTATCAGTTGTCTAGATTATCAGAAGAAGGAGTCTTCAGATACTCCTCTTATCTATTCCACCTCTTCCTATATTACCAGACAGATAAATTCCCCATTGAATGTCAGAAAGTGGATGTAGAAGGAAAGGTTCTGTCAGTAGTATTTTGGTCATCCATTCTAAGAAAATGGAATAGAGAGTATAGTTTTACAGATTTCAATGACTCATTTATAGCTCCTGCTATGTATCTTTTGTAAAAAGAGGAGATCCCTAGGATCAATGATGAGACAATAATAATTCTACAGCTATCAGAGAGATATAAAACTGGAGATTGGTATTTATATAAAAATCATACAGAAATCAGAGTGTATGGCTCATCCCTGGCCCCATATAAATTACCGAGATTTTTTACTACAAGAATATTTGCTTTGGAATATCTGAGACAACTATTGAATGTAGATGAAATCAACTTCATAGCTTCCAGGAAAAAGACCCAATTTAAGCTAAAAAATAAAATTGGGCCATTCATTGTGAATAACAGAGAAGCTGCCAATGAAATAAATGTCAAACTTAAAGAGTACAACTTCCCATGTAGTTTTACATGGAATTATGACCCTCAAGGGATTTTAAGTACAATAAGGGTAAAATGCAAGTTGACTGTTTACTTGCATGATCCTAAGCCCCATATTGAAAGATATGCAAATAAAATTGAATGGGAGCCAAAAACCCTATCTGATGATGATTCACGGGAAGTACAGGTAATACAGGTAGAGAGTGGCGAAGGCAAACAGATTGAACAGACACGGGTGGCTTCTACAAGCAAAGATACTGATGATGTACATAAAAGAGACAGAGAAGGAGATAATTTCGTAGCTGAGACTATTGAGGACAAAAAATTCAAAATTCCTTATAGTAAAAGAAGTAAGTTAATAGAAGAAGAAAAGGATAAGACTGTAAATATTGAAAATAATGAAACAGATGATGAAGCAATAAGAATAGTCACTGAAACATTAAAAGAGCTTCAAAATGTAAAAATTGGAACACAGCAAAAAAATACAGTCATGAAGGAAAACCAAGCTACTGTTGATTTGCCTCCTTTTTCTAAGGAAACTGACAATACAGAGTCAGAGATTCAGATCAAATTTAGACAGATTAAAGAGAAGAATGAAGAGATCAAGAATCAAGCTTATTCTATATTTCTTAAGGAAAAGCCTGGAAACAAAGACAGGCTTCTTTCATCATTTGATTATTCATCCAATAAATTGGTAAGGTCATTCTTGAAGCCTACAGTGGCTGAGCCAAAATCAGTGGTAGATTATTCCAAAACAGATTTTGAAGTGGATGTTGATGCCATTCATGAATTGGATCAAATTGAATTTCATAGGAGCAATACTAAAATGCTATATTCTAAAATTGTCAGTAAAACTATGAAATCAATTAGGCTTGAGAAAACAGTTCTTAACCTCCAAAATCAAATGAAGTTGGACAAAGCCTCACTGTATGCTAATAATTTGAGAATAAAAGCACTAGAAGATATAGTGATTGAAGCAGGGGGTGACCCAGCCAACATTGAAGGGGAAAAAATACTAACTAAACAGAAAAATGAGGATATAGCTGCTCTTAGAAAACAACTGAAGTTGCCTCAGAGTGAAAACTCTCAAGCAAAAGAAATTCTACAGCAAAAAATAGAGAATGATGAATTAAAGCAGCTTGTACATCAAATGACAGATCAGATAAAAACAATGGAAAATAAAATAGAAACTTTAATGAAAGAGAATGAAGAACTAAGAAAAGCACAACAGGTGGTCATTCCTACAGTGATCCCCACTGTAAGCACTGATATACCATCTACTTTGGCAGAACACTTGGCACCGAAAGGAGTACTGGAAACTGCAGTGCCAATTACTTCTCAGGAAATCTCTGCCTCTTCTTCTTCATCCTCACAGATGAGCACACTACAAAACCAAGCAGCCGTGATCAAAGCCATGGAATACATATCTATTAAAGATAAATAAATTCTTAGTTTGAAAGGAATTATTAAAAATTTAGAAAGTTCCAGAAATGATGCCTTGATTACTTCTAAAGGACATGAGCAAAGGGTCAATCGACTACAAGAATAGGTAAAGATTCTACAAGCACAAGTAAATCTTACAGATCAAGTGGCCTATATAAAAAATCATTTATGGACCAAAATTATTGAATGCATTCATTCTCAATGGCCTTCAATTCGGATAATTTATGAATAGAGGGAGTTACATCAAGTTTCTAGAGTGGAGATTGACAAGACTAAAAGGGAAATTGACAATAAACCATCCCAAGCAATCCAACTCATAGCTTTTTTAAACATTAAAAACACGGAAGAGTTGGAAGAATTGAAAATTGTTGATAGGACAGAAACCATTCTTCAAATAAAAAAGGTCCTGAACAAAATAAACATAATGAGTAATCTAGAGGACCGGTGTAAAGATATGAATGTATCCATCTCAAGAGTTTTAACCAAATGCAAAACATTGTCAGAATAAGGTTTGCCTGATATTCACGCATTGAATGACAAGTTAATGCCTTAGAAAGATTATGATCTAAAAATTAGAAATCATGCAAAAGAGCAAGCCAGACAACCACTGCCTCAAGGATCACCAACAGGCAAAATACTTCTTTAGTATTTTGATAATCTATTCTTTTTAGATAATGAGATCAAACATATGTTTACTATCAAGCCCAACTTTTCTAAGTATACAGAGGCAGATGAAAGTTACAGAAAATTGAAGACTATGAAGATCCCCTCTGTAGAAAAGTGACAAGAATTCACAGATCTGCTGTGAATTTAATGGATAAAAAACAAAAAAATCACTTGGAAATTCATTTTTTACTGTTACCTCAAAGGTAAAAATACAGGGTTAAAGTGTATCAATAGGTGAAAGAGTATTAGTGAAAATAAAGTTACTGTTGGTTACTTTTCAATTACCACAGTAAAACAACTCAAATCAGATGAATAAAGAGTATCAGCATTGAAATTTAGAGGAAAGGAAAGTTCTTCAACCACTTTCGATGATAAAATGCACCTAATGCCAGCAGTACTCACAGCACAACAACAATCAGTTCAAATTAGAATAATCAGTTCTATTTTTTCTTGTAAAAAGGTAACAACTTGCAAACTGTTTTGAAGTTGACCATCTTATTAAGTTTTATTTCCTATTTTTTATTAAAACATTATCTCAATTCCTGAGATATTTTGTAAACAGTTTTTTGTATAAATACTTCACAATTCGAAGTATTCAGGGTGAATAAAAATTTCTCAAGACAACTATAGTCTTATTTGTTGGTAATATTGAAGTTGGTGATTCAATTAGTGAAAGCAGCAGACTGGAAAGAGATCAGAGACATCATAGCTAAGGATTCTCGTGGTGACAAGATAAGTGTCGTTTCTTTCCTTGTTTTCATTGTAGTTCTTTAAAGTTTACATTCATTCATATTATGCTTTTCTAGTATGTAATGATCAACTAAGGAAAAATTAAACAGGATTAGTGATAATAAGCTCCCTGTTTCAAAACTTGTTGGCATTTTAATGTTTTCTACCTGATAACCGGACCATAGAATTCTTAATTGCTCTAGGTCCCAGTTAGATCCCCTTCTTCAATATTCTTATCTATAGCTTAAGGATTCTTAAGTGCCCTTTTGCTCAGATTCCATCCACTCCATCAAATCAAGCCTATACAAAGCCTTAGAAGGTCACCTATCTTTCCCTTAGCACATTTGCATCTCTGAGCCTTTTTTCTTAGTTCTGCTTGCCTAGAGAGTTGATTCCATTGCCCAATATTCTGGCAAATCCTTCTGGTTTACCTTAAAATCTCTTTATTCCCATCAATGTTTTAAAATCAAACCCAACTATACAATCATAGCTAGCCTAAAATCTGTTACCTAAACAAAGCTAAATCATACAAAGAGATCCCTCTCTACAGTTCAAGAAGGCTAGATCTTGAATTCCCAAAGCAGTTCTCGGTTACCCCTGGTTTTATTAACTACAAAATCCCCATCCCACAACCTGAGAATTACTAGGGTGATAACAAACTCCATAGCCCAATAGATGCTTGCTAATCTATAATTCAGCCAGTTATACATTTTTATCTATTTTCATTTCTAGAGTTATCCATCTAATCATTAATTGAAAATCTTAAACCTATTGAGAGAGACCTCTCAGGTTGAGGAGGCTAAGCCTTAGCCAAAAGTCTGGTTTGAAAGAGTGACTCAGAGTCTACTTGATCAGTAGCCTATCAGGGTCAGATTTTGAGATAACATTTTGGTGCATCTACTGAGAGCCTAAAGATTACTCATTCCTGAAATCAAGAAGCTGAACTTCTGAAGGTAGCAAGAGCTCAGAAAGTTTTTTCAAGGCTGCATCTACCTTGGTGACTCCATACATTTTCAAAAGTTTAAAGGTGGCTTTGAGAAGGAGATACACATGGAGCAATCCTGATCCCAATCCACCTACCATTGTGGACAATCCAAACACTATTTCAAGAGGTATTCAAAGAGTTTCAGAAATATCAAGTACTCCATCTCATTCGAAATCTTTGTCCTCTAAAATATTAAGAAGTCCTAAAGACAGAAGAGTTGATGATAAAATTCATGAAGTGTTGTTTAGATTAGAAATTGAAAAGAAACTCCTTGATATTATCTTAGACCTGCAAAAGAGAGGAATTGACACTTCAGCCCTAGTAACACAAGAAGACAAAGAAGAATTTTGGGAAGTTGTTACCTTTGAGTTGTTGTTAGAAAAAGAGTCTCTAGATAAATTGAAAGAACTTGACATTTTCAAAGTCTTGCTGACATCCAAATTTGGTTTACCCCTTCCAAATTTGAGCTCAATTGTTAGTGGCTTACAAAAACCAAGTAGTTATCCTCATATCAGTTCTTCATCTTCTGTTTCTTGCCTTCCTAAAACTATTGTTCATCCTTTAATCATGGTTGCTCCTGCTAGGTATGCAGCACTTGTACTTCCTGTTGTTTTGCATGACCTTCCTAGTAAATATGCTGCTAGGATTCCTACTTGGGGTAGTGATGAAGAAATCACAACAGAAGAACATTTAGATAGATTTAATGATTTTACAGACAGAGAAGAAGTTGATCATGAGGATGTGAAATTAAGACAGTTTGCACATAGTTTTCTTGGTGAAGTTAGAAAATGGTTTAAAGCTCTTGCATCGGGAAGCATTCGAACTTGGGATGAGTTTGAAGATAAATTTTTAAGGAAATGGGGAAACAGAACCAAACTAGTTCAAGCACTTACTGAATATAACAGCCTTAGAAGGGTAGTTGATGAATCTGTCCAAAACTTTTCAAAGAGATTTAATAAATTTTTTGACTCAATTCCAGCTCAGTTGAAATCTCCGGAAGCCTTAGCATAAATGAGATATGCGTGATCCAGGTGGATATTGGTGGCCACTCGCCTATTCCACTTGGGGCCCCACCATTGTCTCTTTCAGCTTTTTAGTTTTGACACGACTTACTACTTTTAGCAGTTTTTCAGGTCCTGAACTTCCGGAGCCATTTTGAGGCCCTAAACGACGTTTTTTGGGAAAACGGGGAGCAACATGGGTCCATGATTGATGTTTCTCACTCGAAAGTTATATTCCTCAGATAGATATTTCTAACAAGGTATGGTATGCATCAAACGGAGATCGTATGCCAAAGTTACATCCCCGGGAAGTTGAAACACCAATTTACCCAAACGGGGCCCATAGTTTTGGCACTTCATCTCCTAGGGTTAGGGTTTTGGATGTTTAGGGTTTTTCATTATTTCTAAATAGTAAATAGGCCCTCGAGCCTCATTGTAACTTAGTTCAGAGGCCCGTAGCCGCCACATCTCTTCTCAGAGATAAGCTACCAGTGCCCTAGCTAGTTTATTTGCATTCTATTTGTAAGCAAATTTCAGTTCTTTGATATTAATGAAATGAAGTGTTATTTCCGCTGCATCTTTATATTTATGGTTATATGTGTATTCTATTGCATTCCTACATAAATCGATCACTGTATCGTAGCTGCCTACTTTTTTCGATCCTTTCTTTGAATTCCCCAAAGAAGGTCGTGGTCGCATAAGGAGTTAGGCCGATCCGTGGGACCTTTACAAGACTGCCCACGCAAGCCCCGGGACTCACGCCCATGGGGGACGAAAAGAAAGACGAGGGAGCATGAGATCCTATCAAAATATTGCTCGAGGAGGCCCTCGAAAAACAAAGGAACGCGATGATGGATAACTTTGCCCAGATCCTTCAACGACTGCCCACTGGTGGCGCATCTGCATCCAACAGCCACTCTGGAAGTGCGACTGCCTTTAACGTACAAGTAAACTTTGACATTCCCATATTTGAGGGTCAAATAGATGTAGATGTTGTAGATAGATGGTTGAATCTATTGGAAGGATATTTCTTTGTTCATGAATTTTCCGACCGAGAGAAAATTTTTTTGCACTCCTCAAAGCTACCCCCCATGTCAAGGACTAGTGGGAAACCCATTGTGAGAAAAAGGACAAGACAGAACACTCTCTGTTCTCAGTCATACCCACTTGGAATTATTTCTGAGCCGCCATCAAGGAATAGTACTATCCCGTGGGGAGCTATGAGGACAAGTACATACAATGGACGATGTTGCGACAACAAAGGGATCAAGATGTGCATGAGCTTATGAATCTGTTCCATGCCCTGCGCACAAAGTTGGGTATCAAAGATTCAAAGAAAAATTTGGTGCTAAAGTATCGTAGTTTTCTCCACACATACATTCAGGAGGAAATGGAGTTCCTTGACATCTCCTCGCTTGGTACGGCATACCGGTATGCTGCCAAGATTGAGAAGAAATTCAAACAGAAGAAGCGAGACTTTGGATCAGTGAATCAAAAGCAAGGGAAAGGTGCCCATAAACCGCAGAACAAAGGACAAAGCCAAGGCACGGCAGCCCAAGACTACCTATCAAAGCCACAAGCAAAGAAAAACACCACAAAGCCAAAGAAGGACATGGGAAAGTGGTGTGAGTTCCATAAGAGGTCCACTCACAACACAAATGAGTGTCGGGCCAAGCAGTCGCTGGTGGCCGAGATGAGGGCTTCTGAGTCAGATGCATGCTCCGACTCTGAATCAGAACCTCACAAGGGGAATGACAAAGGGAAACAGATTATTGATGCAGAGCCTAACACCACTGTTGCCACTGCAAAGATCCAGAAGGAGGAACCGGAAGATCCAGAGGAGGAGGAGCATCTCTTCCACTCCTAGATGTGGGTAAAGGGTTCTCCACTACAGTTCATTGTCGACAATGGGAGCCAAAATAACCTCATTTCAGCAGACACCATGAAGCAGTTGGGCTTTCCGACCACAGCGCACCCACATCCATACACCATCGGGTGGCTTCACCAAGGACGGGATCTGCGCGTCAGCCAGCAGTGTCACCTTCCCTACAGCATCAAACCCTTCACAGATGAGGTATTATGTGACATTGCTCCTATTGATGTTCCAGTGTGTTAATGAGCCAACCATGCTTGCCGGGAGGGCATGCTATGTATGGGTCTCGTCCTCATCTTATTGTGTTAGCAGAGACTAAGGCTGTGACTGTTCTGAAATTTTGCCTCCTACGAATTTATCTGTTTGGGTTTTACTGTAAAAACAATGCGGTAAACTTCTTTCTCGAACCCGGGAAATTTGTTTTCCAGAGTGATGGCCGGTGGCCACAACCTCAGGCAGAGTTCCTCTGCACAACAAATGGATAAGGTCGTGGAGGAGTGCGGGGACATCTTCACCTCACCCACAGGGGTTCCTCTGCACTGCCAGGTCAAGCACCCGATTGATCTGACCCCAGGTGCGCCACTACCCAATGGACCAATCTATCGACGCTCTGTTCTGGAAAATGATGAAATCAAGAGGCAGATTCAGGAGCTGTTGCAGAAAGGTCACATCAGACCAAGTTCATCGCCATGTGGGAGCCCGATCGTGTTGGTACAGAAGAAGGATGGGACGTGGAGACTCTGTATTGACTATCGGGCGCTGAACAAGATCACTGTCCGGAATAGGTACCCAATCCCACGGATTGATGACCTTCTGGACCAACTCCAAGGTGCAAAATATTTCAGTAAGATCGACTTGAAGTATGGGTATCACCAGGTACCAATTGAACCCTCTGATGTGTGGAAGACTGCCTTCAAAGCCAAGGAAGGCCTTTTTGAATGGCTGGTCATGCCTTTCGGGTTGACGAATGCTCCCGCAACCTTCATGAGGATGATGGATGACATCTTGCGACCATTCACCAACTCATTTGTAGTGGTGTGTGTTGTTAGCCATCGGTGTTTTACATGTTAGTGATGACTATATCTACAGCTGAGTTTTCTAGAAACTGATTTCCTCATGTCAATATGTCATCCAGAAAACCCCCCTAAAACTTTTTTCGCCTTTCTACCTTTTCAGTTCGCCCATGTCGAAATCAGAACCTCATTATCACAATCCTATCTAGCTTCAGCCTTATTAGTCTGCCCATCAGCTTTAAAAGGCAAATACACATTTGGTTCAAGAGTATCCCCTATGTTAGGAAGTGGCGTTTTAAGACATTTCACCCTTGGCAATCATCAAAAAGCCAAAAAGCCTCCATCTGCAACAGGCCTACCATGACTGACCTCTTACTTTGCAAATGAAATTGACAAGCAGCCCTAAGTCGCGCCACTCACACCCCCTAGATCTCAGCACTGCATAAACCCCAATCTCAAGCTGACTATTAAGTTCTTCACAGTGTTCTATGGTTTCTACAAAGGCAGGAAATATAATTTCATCTCATGGAGTGAATGTTTGAGTTTACAGTTAGAGGAACAGCTGCTTCTAAATGTATTATGAGCCTGAGATGAAGTTGCAAAACAAAAGTCACTCATCAGGACCTTGCAGCTCTTTCCAGCATGAAAATCACAGTAAGAAAAGGTCACCACTGTCTCAGCAAACTGGTAAATTGTCAAGGCCCAGAACCTCCTTCATTCACAAGCAGAGGGTTAGGGCGCCTCCTTCATCCATAAGCAGAGGGCGTGGGCCAGTATTGACTTAGAAGGTTGCAAAAGTCCAGGTTTGACTTGAACTGAAACAAATGAAACAGGGACTCCAGGTTTTATGAATGTGACTGATGATCATAACAGGAATATAGTGAAAATATGCTAGCTCAAAAAAAAGGGGAGTTTGGTCTGATAAAGGAGCTCATTTCAAACTTGCAAATCATGTGAATTGTTGAAGCTTTAGAAAGCATGTCATCAGTAAACCTTCCAATCTTAAGTAGTCTGTTTTGTCCACAAGATCAAATGGAATAGATGCTGTTAACAAATGCCATTACACAGGCAGAAAGAAAGTTTTTGGTTTTTCAAAAAAGCACTGACCTTCATAGTCACAAAGCTTATTTTTCAAATAATCTGTCATGAGATGACCAAGCCAAATGATAAATATCTCAGCCACCCTTAGAACAGTACAGGGAAACAGTGTCACTGTGGCTAGGGTTTCTTCTGAAATACAGTAATTCTTGCAAGAAAAGATGCTAAGATTGATGTTTTTCAAGTGGCTTACTCACCATCACATTCAGAGAAAGGCTGTGTCAAACAGAGTTTTCAAAAAGCCTTCAGATACCTTACCTGATGAAGAGCCTCCTCCATGTATGAGCAGATGGCCAAAGCTATTGCAGGTTGCTGAAACTGATTGATATAAGAAAGCAGTGGAAGGATACCAAAAACTGAATAGGAGTCATTTCACGGGTAAGTGTTACTGTTTATGATGCAAAGGTATTGATTTCCCTCTTCAAAGAGCTATCTGTCAGACTGTACCTGCAGTAGAAAAGAGAAAATATTGAATATATGTATGCCATTGATGCCAAAAGAAGGCATTTTCCTTGAGGGAAGGGTCAAGCAACAAAACAATATCACATGCCAAAGGTCCAAAGAAGCGCTTTTCAAGATATGGTGTTCAAAGCTTTCAAATGTTTTTGGCGCATTATGAATGGTCCTTCCTTGATAAAAATCGCCAAGAGGGGAAAAACAATGAACATAGTCCAGTTATGAAATGGTTCTATTGACAAAAAAGGGGTTAACACACTGGTCAAAGCAAAATAATGACTGTGTATCAAAGAGCCATGTTTTCTTATTTTACAAGCTTATCTTTTCAGATAGACTAGCCAAATGGGTATACAATCTTATGAATAGGCAGAAGAACTTTGTTTTGATGAATTATCACTGTTTATATGTCTTATAACAAACACAGTTGTCATCATTCCAAAGGGCAGATGTAGCACAGAACTACATGGAAAAGGGATCTGCAGACAAGGCTTTTAAAAATTCTATCACCAAGAAGATTTCCCCTTTTAAGTTATTGTTCACTATGTTCCAAAGGTCTTTCAGCCTGTGATCATTTTTGGATAGTTTAAAAAGAAGAAGCACAACCTTTATACTTAAGGGAAAAAGGTTACTGTATACCACACCTACAGGCAGGGATTTGAACACCCACTATAGGTAAAAGATGAAGAAGCTGCCGAAGACCAAGAGTTGTCAGAGAAAATTGACAAATTACCTGTGTTATTAAAACACCGTAGCAGAAGTGGTGGAGTTGGTTGAATTGTTGGTCAAAATTCAAATCTCGGGGTCAGAATCAATGAGCGGGTGTATATATTCAAATAACAAACCCACTGTTTTAAAACAAACAGAGTTAAAATCAATGTTACTTCCAAAAGTTTAAATGACCATTGGAGAGTTATTGTGACATAACATCAAAAGGTAAGTATGATGTAAAGATTTCATTTTCAAAAACTGAAGAAGAGCCCGCGCCTCTCTAGCACCAAGGCAAGAGAATCTGGTCGAAAATTCACAAGTTTGCACTGAGAAACACTGCGCGACGTGCCTGGGTTCTTGCGCGACGTGCCTGGGCGGAAAATTGCACGGGCCACCTTCGTCGGAGCGACGCGCCTGTACATTGGCGCGACGCGCCTGTACAAGGCCGCCCGACCACCCGACAGGTCGACCCAACAGGCCACCCACGGTGATTTCTGCGCGACGTGCTGACTGCAAAAGAGTGCTGCGCAGCTTGTGAAGATCCCTGGTGCTCCTCCGGCCCCACACAAGGGTTGTCCATCAATTTTAGAGGTATTTCTCACACATTTTACCATGTTATTCAAAGCCACCTCAAGGTTACAGGGGAAAACTGTTGATTGACTGCCTTATATTGATCGAAACTTATTGACAAAGTTGCCATCCATTCAAACAAAGGTTTTCACAATATCACCAGAAGGCTGCACTTATAAGGGACTATTTATTGTTTTAAAAGAGAAAACTCATATAACCCTTGTCTTAAAAGCTCTACAGTCTTCTAAAAACTCTGTCAGGTTTTGCTCCAATACTGTGTATTGACAGTCCAATCATATGTGAGGTAGTTTGCTTGAGATACAAATTGTTGAAGGGTGGCACACTTATACAGGGTAAAGGTTTTAATGGTTGAAAGCCTCCTTGAGCAAGGATTTTTGGTATGTAGGTTGACATCAAAGATTTTAAGAACAGAGCAATTATTGGTATTTTCTCACAGCACACTTTTAGCAGACTGCCTCCCTTTCACTGTGTTGTCCCTCCTATAAATTGTTGAAAAAAGTTTTTCCAAAGGTGCAGAGCCACTTTCTAAAGGGCAGAGTTGTTGATGATTGCAGTTTTACATTGAAGACAGAGATGTGGCTATGATTGCTTAACACTCTATACAGGAAATTGACACAGGAGTTTTGTCCCATCTTCACACAGGGTACCATATTAGAAAGTTTGCTTGGCTGAAGTGCATCCAGAGTTGGAGGGTTGTTTCTAAAGAGTGCAGAGGGGGTTTATTCAAAGAAAAATTGTGGCATTACATCCAAACCATATTGTCTAAACTGTCCAAACAGTCTAGTGGCCAGTTTCAATCCAGCAGAGCATTTTCATACAGTAAAGGCAGTTTGCCTCTTCCAAAGCTTGTTCAAGTCAGAATGCCTCCAAAGCAAGATCACAGGAGCGGTCCACATAAGAGATATGAGCCTATCTCCATAGAAGAAATCAATGCTCACCCATCAGTGCTTTTCAATTTCCACGAAGTAGGCTGTCTTGATTTCTGCCAGAGGATAGAAGAAGTCGAGAGTTTTTCGCCACTTACACATTTGTGCGCTTTGAGATTCAAGGACAAACACTTCCAGTTAGCGGGTCTTGATTTCAAAATCTCCCCAAGGTATGTATCCAAGGCTACCAAGATCCCGTATCATGGTGAAAAGTGGTTTAAACAAGCGCATCTTGATCTAGAAGATTATAAACCTTTCATCAAGCCTGAACATAGGGAAACCATCACTGCTATTTTCCCTTTTTCCTATCTTCTTGACAGTTATGCTCCGTTGATGAAAGCCATAATGAGATATTTCACTTGTGAAGGAAGGTTTAACCAAATTTATGCCTATCATATCCGCTTGTTGATGCATTTTACCATAAGCAGGCAATTAAACCTTCCATACTTTTTGTCAAAAAGTATAGAGAAAATGGCAGCTACTGTCCAAAAGAAGGCTCCACCTCAGCAAATCCCTTCTCTCTTTCATCATTCCTTGATCAAGATTATCTTCTTACACCAGCTGGAGAAGAAAGGGGTTTCATGGGATTCATTCATTAGCCATGCAGATTACGCCACTGTCCCTCCTGTTCATGTGTCTCCTACTCAGCCTGTCCATCGCCCAGTGCCTTTGTCTAGAAGGCCTACACTTAAAAAACTCAAAATGACCACTGGGCAGCCAAGTCAACAGGGAGAAGGAGAGGGCAGTGAACCACAGGGAGAAAAAGAAGGCAGTGAACAGCAGCAGCTAGATATTGAGAGACAGCAGCAGTTGGAGATTAGTGAACAGCAGCAACTAGAGTTTGAAGATCAGCAGCAGCTACAGGTTGATGAACAGCAGCAGGTACAAGAAGAGGGACAGCAACAGACAGAAATTGAAGAGCAGCAAGTTGGGCAAACAATTGAAGCGCCTTTCGAGCCACAAACTGGACAGGATGTTGAGGAAGGACAGCAAGCTGAAGCTGCCTCCTTGACAGTGACCAAAACTGTTCCTAGAAAGAGGAAATTGCCCAAAAAGACAACTTCTAGCTTTCCAAGGAGAAAAAGCGCTAGATTGGCATTCAAAGGCAAAAGCATCGTTGGAGAAAGTGCCAAGCATGGAGGTAAATCAGCTGTCATCCCTATCCCAAGCGATGACAGTGATAACGAGGCCCGCATCCTTGAAAACCTCCTCATTCACAAAGAAGGGAAAATTGAGGTGTTACAAGAAGATCTTCAAAGGGCGAGGAATTTCAACCATTTCTTGGAGGTTGAAAACAAACAAATGAAGTTTCATGCAGCTATCCATGAGGCAAGAGCAATCAAGTATAAGAAAGAGGCAGAAAAAGCGCAAGTAAGAATTGAAGA
The DNA here is from genome assembly GCA_034641835.2 of Pinus albicaulis. Classification (NCBI taxonomy): domain Eukaryota; kingdom Viridiplantae; phylum Streptophyta; class Pinopsida; order Pinales; family Pinaceae; genus Pinus; species Pinus albicaulis. Next base: position 228,457,350 of record CM076571.1, on the reverse strand, counting down.
GCTCATTGGCGAGTTTGATGATGAAGAGGAAGAAGACCAGACTAGGCGAAAGAGGCCTAGGACCATCGGGCTTAGAAGAGCCTTGGAGAAACAGAGAGCAGAAGAACAAGCTCATTTCGAAGCCTTTCCTCTCACTGCCCTCCTTGAGCAGGAAATTGAGGAAAACAAAGAAGCATGGCTTGAGAGAGCTAACCAACATTTGGAGACAAAGCTTGAGAGGGCGAATAGGGATCTTGAGCTACAGAGAAAGAGGACTCTTCATTTTCAGAAGCTAAATCAGTTTGCCAGGCGAAAATTAAAGGTAGCACAAGAGAAATTGAAGAAGTTGAAGGAGAGGCGCCTAGCACGGAAGGAAGCAAAAAGCATATCAGCCCTTGATATTTTGGCTTCAGCTTCGGAGCATGTTTCTATGGACCCTTGAGGGTCATGCATGCCAATTTTGAGCCTGTTTCGGCAACTTTTTGTTTTTTGGCATTTTTTGGGTTTTTGGCCAAAAACTCATAAATTCGCCATTTCAGTTTGATGAGTTGTCAAGGGAGGAGGATGATACCGATGGATGCCATAATTCCATGAGCAGGTCTCCAGCGATTTTCGGGGCATTTGAAGATCATTCGCCCCCTCAAATTGGCGAAAAACAGCCTCATTTTGCACATTCTTATACTTATGTCGTGACTACTATTTCACAGGTTTTGCACGGTACAGTTTTGAGGGACTTTCAGGAATCAGATTGGTGATTCCCGCAGATAGGAGACTTTGCCTAAGGCATAACGACCATCATGGAGCCTCATTTCGACACGGGGAGGTTTGCCATTTCCTTCAGCAAGCAGGGGACCTTTTTCGAACATAAATATGATATTTTTGTAATTTTTGAACTCAAAATCTTTTCCCAAATGTGCGTTAAGCTATTTTTATCATTGGGAAATGATGTAAAGTCAATATAATTTCCGTTTTTAGCAGTTTTTTAGATCTTTTGTGGGATATTTTGTGCCTTGGGCTTTGCAAAGCCTCAAGGACAAGTTTAGATATTTTGACTTGGCCAATGGGATAGCTAGTTGCTCCATGAGGTTTTCCTCCCTCAAGCCTATTTATTCCATGGTTCTCATTGTAAATCAGAGGCTGAACTTGAGAGAAGAATTAATACATTGATCATATGAGCTTTGAAGAATACACTTGAGTTATGATTTTTGGACTGCCTCTTGGATGCTTTTGAGGAATGGTGAAGGCTTGTTGATGGATTCCTTGTCATGGTAGAATGGTATAGTGCTTCTTAATGTGTTTTGTCTTCTAGTTCTCATTCATATTACATATTTCTTGCTGCTATAGATCAGTAGAGATTGATTTTGAGATATGCCCATGGAGGCACCTCAAAATCCTTGAATCTTCATAGCTTGATGTTTTCTTCTCCCTTAGTTATGCTAAAGAATTCTTAGCTGCTCTTTAGTAACCTAAGGTATTGTTGCTAAGTTTTATTCATAAGTTCTATGTATGTTGAATAGGATGTATGGTTTTCCCTACCTACCTATTAGCTTCCCATAGTTCTGTCCATAAAACTTTCTCTTTGACTGATTTGTTGATCATCTTGTTGAACCAAGGAGGCCTAGTCCCGATCTAGCCCTTTGCCTAAAACTATGAAAACTTGTTTGTCAAAGTGCCCAATGACTTAGAGACTATGTTTAGGCGTTCTGGCGTAGTTTATGAGTTGTTAGTTTGTCTTATGTGTTTTCCCCAAAGTCTGATATCCATTTCCCGAAGTTAGAGGGTCTTATACCTCTATGTATGACTGGAATGTTTGATTTCTATGTATTAAATAGCTTATAGTTATACTTAGCATGATTAATGGCTTGCTATTACATGTTTATGTCTGCTATTAACTAGTTACACTTAAAATCCCTTGTCTTTCACCAACTTGTTGTCCGTTCAATCCATTTTGCCCAAAGATCTCTTCTGCCATGAATCAAATCGGCCCTACAGCAGCCTCACATCATCACCTCATAGCTTCCTTGACCTGTTTGACCCCATAGCCCAATTTATCTACATCTTGTTATCCAGTTTATGTATTTGATCAGTTTCATTCCTCACAAACTTAAAAAACCAAAAAACTAAAAACATACTTCATAACTAGCCTAATATCAGAACACCGCAAGTAAACACACCGACATCTTTTGCACATATAGAGAGAGCCCTCTCTGAGTCCAGGAAGGCTAGGTCCTTGGGCTCCAAATCTTGGTTTGATGTTACATCGTCATTTGGCTAGCCAATCGGCCAAATCACGGGACCCTAACAGTGTACTTGGATGACATTCTGATCTTCAGCCAGACTTGGGAAGAGCACCTCCACCACAACCGACAAGTCCTCCAAATACTGTGGCAACACAAGTTGTGTGCCAATTTGGAGAAGTGCACTTTTGGCATGACCCAGGTTCAATATCTAGGATACATTATTGATGAAAGGGGGGTACATGTGGATCCAACCAAGATCCGATTCATTCAATATTGGCCAGCCCCAACCACTCTAACAGAGTTTCGCAGCTTTCTGGGTCTGGCTAATTTCTACCACAGGTTCGTGTTGGGATTCTCTCATATCACTTGGCCCTTGAGTCAAGTCACCAAGGGAGGAGAAAAAGCAAAATTATTTTGGTCAGAATATCAACATAAGGCATTCATAGAGTTGAAACATCACCTCTGTTCTACCCCAGTGCTCACATTACCAGACTTGCAACAACCCTTTGAGATCAAGACAGATGCCTCTGACTATCCTATTGGGGCAGTTCTTACTCAACATGGACATCTAGTGGCATATCACAGTGAGACATTTTCCGACACAGTTCGCAAGTATCTAACTTACGACAAAGAAATGTATTCCATTGTGCAGGCTTGTCGACAATGGAAGCATTACATTTTGGGGAAGGAAACAATCAACCACACAGACCACCCCCCTGCAATTCATACAGACGCAAGGGAAGTTGCAGAACGATCGCCATCAGAAGTGGTCCACATATCTACAACAGTTTCATTTAAACATCAAGTACAATAATGGTAGCACCAATAATGTTGCAGATTGTCTCAGCTGACCACCGATCATGGCACTAACTATCGTTCTCAACTCTTGTGGGCATGAGACTTCTAATTGGCCACTTCTCTACGAGAGCGATCCAGAATTCAGCCATACATACAAGGCACTCTTGGGAGGTACGCAAGTTCTAAATTTTCACCTCCAAGATGCACTGTTATGTCACTTGGGACACCTTTGTGTTCCTTCAAGCGAGCGTGCCAAGATGATATGGGAAGCACACTACAGCCAAATCGTTGGTCATTTCGGGGTCGAGAAAATAGTGGCAGTACTGCAAAAGTATTTCTATTGGCTGAACCTTCGATAGGATTTCAGGAAGTACATCAGATCCTGCACTGCTTGCGCCATTGCCAAACCGACCATCAAGAAGCAAGGCCTCTATACTCCGCTACCTACCCCTAGTCGACCTTGGGAATCCATCTTCATGGATTACATGTCAGGCCTTCCTTATACTAAGCATGGGAACGACTATGTCTTCGTGGTCGTCGATAGATTCTCGAAGGTGGAAATTATGGCAGCTTGCAAGAAGAATGTCACAGCAGAAGCCACTGCTAAACTCTTCTTTGAATGAGTGTGGGTGCACTTTGGGATCCCACAGTCTATCATATCAGATCGGGACAGTAGGTTCCTCAGCACATTTTGGTCCAGCCCTGGTCAATGTTGCATTAGGGGAATTTTGAGGTCTAAAATGGGCCTCCTAAGGAAATTATAAAATAATAGTGGAAAAAATCAAATAAGATTTGATGACATCATCAAATTTTAGAGGGAAAAATGAAAAAACTACTCTTTCAACTCATATTTTCAACTTATCTCCCAAATTTTTTACTCAAATTTTGAGCGGGAGTACTCATTGGATGCAAAATTTAAATCCTCATCCAAGGAGTACCCATGTTGCATACTTTCGATGGGTCCTACTACACGAAAAATGAGAAATACATAAAATATGTGATTGTAATCACGTTTTTTATGTATTTCTCATTTTTCATGTAGCAGGGTTCATCGAAAGTATGCAACATGGGTACTCCTTGGATGAGGAATTAAATTTTGCATCCAATGAGTACTCCCACTCGAAATTTGAGTAAAAATTTTGGGAGATAAGTTGAAAATACGATTTGAAAAAGTAGTTTTATTATTTTATTATTTTTTTATATTTTTACCCTTTTATTTAAAAAATGGTAAATCATCCCCCATGGTTGACATCATCATCTTGAATCCTATTGGTTGTTATAAAGTTTATTTTTTTTGTACATTTTTCTTAGGAGGCCCATTTTAGACCTAAAAATTCCCCTAATGGAAACCAAGCTCACCAAGTCCACAGCTTTCCATCCCCAAACTGATGGCCAGAAAAAGGTCGTCAACAGGATAATTGTACACATTCTGCGCATGTTCAATTCAAAACATCCACATACATGGGATGAGAGCCTCCCTTATGTATAACACAGTTATAATCAGGCTCTCCACAGCTCAACTGGCCAGAGCCCCTTTCAGGTGGGCTTGGGATTCCAGCCACTATGTCCCATTGATGTATCCATGCCATTTGCAGTTGCTCAAGCAAATTAGGCTCATGTTCAGTCTGAAGCTGACAAATTGAACAAATTCATTGAGTGCATTCAGCACATCTGCCAACAGGTTCATGACATATTGGACAAAGCTAATGCTAAATACAAGCACCGACATGATCAACATCGGGTGCCACACAACTTCCAGGTGGGTGACAAAGTGTGGCTACATTTGTAGAAGGAGTGCCTCACTGGACCCCACCACAAGCTTCGCCCACTGCGATATGGGTCGTACACCATCACCAAGGCTGTAGGGAACAATGCCTTTGAGCTTAGTATTCCACCATTCCTTGGTCTGCACCCAGTATTCAACGTGGACCACCTTCATCCATACTTCCCACCTCTACTGGACAACTCGGACATTGCAGAACAACTCACACCAATAGAGTTAAACCCAGACTGCATGGAATAGGCCACCACAGATTGTATCATGGACATGCAAATCAAGAACACTTTCCAACAGAATATTCCACTATATCGGGTTGTCAAAGCTGGCCAACTCCTACACCAAGACAAGTGGTTCACCAGGGACCAATTTCAACAGAAGTTTCCTCATCTCATGTAGGAACTCAACGCAATGGGGACCATTGCTTCCTAAGGAGGGAGGAATGATCTAGGTGGATATTGGTGGCCACCCACCTATTCCACTTGGGGCCCCACCATTATCTCTTTCAGCTTTTCAGTTTCAGCACGACTTACTATTTTTAGCAGTTTTTCGGGTCCTGAACTTCCGGAGGCGTTTTGAGTCCCTAAATGACGTTTTTTGGGAAAACAGGGAGCAATATGGGTCAATGGACCAATTTTTCTCACTTAAAAGTTGTATTCCTCGGATATATCTTTCTAACAAGGTATGGTACGCGTCAAACAGAGATCGTATGCCAAAGTTACATCCCCAGGAAGTTGAAACACCAATTTACCCAAATGGGGCTCATAGTTTTGGCACTTCATCTCCTAGGGTTAGGGTTTTGGATGTTTAGGGTTTTTCATTGTTTCTAAATAATAAATAGGCCCTAAAGCCTCATTGTAACTCAGTTAAAAGGCCTGTAGCTACCACATCTCTTCTCAGAGATAAGCTACCAGTTCCCTAGCTAGTTTATTTGCATTCTGTTTGTAAGCAAATTTCAGTTCTTTGATATTAATGAAATGAAGCGTTATTTCTGCTGCATCTTCATATTTATGGTTATATGTGTATTCTGTTGCATTCATGCATAAATCCGGATCAATGCGGAAGCATTTGATTATGAATTTTAAATCTTGTTGAGAGAAAGAGAATCACCTACACTTGCTAAAATGCAAAGTGATGCAGTAAAGGTAGAGGTAAACATGATAGCTACTAAAAAGTCAAAAATGGAAAATACTAAATTGAAAGAAGAAGAGAAACCTTCCATTTCAACTTCTGAAGATAAATTTGACTCAATGATGAAAACCATGGAGAAGTTGATGGATAGGTTAGCTCTTGGAAACACTTATGCTCCTCCTGTGCAACATGAACCTTAATTTATAAATCCCCAATTTAGGAGACCTCAAAATCAACAAAGGCCAAGAGAAAATAGAAATGAACAGCCTGATCCTCCAGTGAGACCTCCTTTTCAGCAGAATTTGGTAGATGAAGAAGTTGAGCCGGAAATTCCTGAAGAATCTATACATTGTCTTGACGAAGAGATGTCAGGAATTTTCTTGACTAAAGAAGAGCATGATGAGTCAGATTTGGCTAATCAAAGAGAAGAATCATCATATTATTTTAAGGGGTATCAGGATGCCATTTTTGAGATGCAAAAACAATATAATCTCAAAAACAAAAATGTGCCTATCATTGCAAACAAAGTGTAGCCTAAGAAAGATGCTCCAAAGGTTGTTGAAGCCAAAAATGATACCCCAAATATTGTTGAAGGTAAAAAGGAAATTCCACTTGGTAAGAAAGACACTCAACTTCCTCCTCTTATCAAAGAAGCTGAAAAATCTATTTTTGTTTTCAACCTTGAGAATGAAATTTCAAAAATTAAAATATCAGTCCCTTTTAGTGAGATTCTCAAGGTAAATGAATATAGAAGCAAGATTGTTAATATGTTGAATTCACAACCAGGAGCTGTTGATATTTTAAATGTTCAAGAAGATAATCCTACTATATATTTGGGTCCAAGGTTAGAAGATTATCAAAATGAAGAGTTTCCTCCTTTCTATGTAAGCATTAGTATTCATGATATGACTTTACATAATGCTATGTTGGATTCAGGGGCTTCTCATAACCTTATGTCCAAAGTAATCATGGAAAGGATGGGGTTACAAATCAAAAGACCATATAAGGATTTATTTTCTTTTGATTCAAAAAGGGTTCAATGTATTGGTTTAATCAAGGATGTTGTTGTTGGTCTAACACAATTTCCAGCAAAGATGGTTGTTATGGAAATTTTTGTGGCTGATGTGCCACCAAATTTTGGTATGTTATTGTCAAGATCATGGGCAGCAAAAATCAAAGGCACAATGCAGATGGACCTTTCCTATGCTACTATTCCTGTTTTTGGTGAGCAAAGGAGATTGTATCGGGAGACTAGAATGGCTTACATGGTAAGTCGCAAATATAAACCTCAAAACTCTCCTATTTATGCCTTTGATACTGAACTTCGATCTGCCATTCTTTTCAATGAGTCAACTGATAGTGTTGAAGAAGAAATGAAAGCAGAAAATCAGCGTCCAGAAAATCAGCAAGTAAATGACAAAGGGATGGAAGAATGGTGGTCATTGTACTTTGATAGATCAACAGGAAAAGAAGGGGCAGGAGCAGGGATTTGGATTACAATTCCAAGCGATGAGAGTAAGTTTTACTCTTACAAACTGAATTTTGATTGCACAAACAAGATTGTTGAATATGAATCTTTGATTTTGGGTCTAGATGTTTTGAAAAGAATGAAGGCTCAAAATATTTCTGTTTTTGGAGATTTAGAATTGGTTATTATAAAATTTGAAGGTGTTTATAAAACAAAGGATGTAAGAATGAGAGCTTACAGAAATTTAGTTTTAGACATGTTGGAGAATTTTCAAGCCTATTCCTTCATAATCAAAACTAGAGATCAAAATTCCATTGTTGATTCTCTTGCTGTCTCTGCAATTATTTTCATCATTCCTATGAATTCTACTGAAAAATATGAGATTGAAGTTCACCATAGACCAGCTATACCAGATAATATCACTAATTGGCAAGTTTTTGAAGATGATCAACAGGTAAAGAATTTTATTGAGTTGAAAGAAGAATTTGAAAGTACACAAGTTGATCAACAAAACATGCTTGTTGAATCAAAAGGAAATTCTGAAGTTTTTCAATTAAAGAATAATTCAATACTCGAGTCTTATTCCTCTTGAGAGCTTTTTGATCAGAATGATGTTTTCAAATTACCAAAGATACAAGCTGATGAAGAGGAAGTAGAAATTTGTAATCTTGGTACATTATATTTTCCTAAAATGATAAAAATTTGAAAGTTTCTTTTAGCCGATATGAAATTCAAATATATTGAGATGATGAAGAAGTTTATTGATTTTTTTACATGGAGTTATGCTGATTTTAAAAAGTATGATCCTTCCATTATTCAACATACTATTCCTATCAAAGAAAATGAGAAACCTTTCAAACAAAAGTTGAGGAGAATTAATCCCCTTCTCATGCCATTAATTGAAAAGGAGATTAAGAAGCTCTTTGATGCTAAAATCATTGTCCCAATCAGATTCTCCAATTGGCTTGCAAATTTGGTACCGGTTAGAAAGAAGAGTGGAGAAATCATAATTTGTATTGACTTCAAAAATTTGAACAAGGCTTCACTTAAGGAAAACTATCCTCTTCCCAAGATGGATTCAATTCTGCAAAATATTGTTGGTTCTCAAAGAATGTCTATGCTTGATGGTTTTTCAGGCCACAATCAAATTCTTGTGCATCCGGATGATCAGGAAAAAACAGCCTTCACAACACCATGGGGCACTTTCATGTATGCCAATATGCCTTTTGGTCTCATGAATGCGGGAGCTACCTTTCAAAGAGAAATGGACATTTCTTTTTCTGAAGAAAATGAAAAGATGGTGGTTGTTTATCTTGATGATATAACAGTCTTTTCAAAGAAAGAATAAGATCATTTGAAACACCTAGAAAAAATTCTGCTTAAATGTAGAAGGTTTGGTATCTCTCTTAATCCTACTAAAAGAATCTTTGCTTTAACTACAAGCAAATTACTTGGCCATATTATTTTTGAATATGGAATTAGGATTGATCCTAACAAAGTTAATGCAATTCAAAAAGTAGATTTTCCAAGAAGTAGGAAAGAGATTCAATCATTTCTTGGGAAAGTGAATTTTGTTAGGCGCTTCATTCCTAACTTTGCTGAGATTGTCAAAGATATAACAAGGATGTTGAAGAAAGGAGTTGATATTAAATGGACAGATGAAGCAAAGAATTCTTTTGAGCAAATCAAGAAGGCCCTCACACAAGCATTGGTACTCATTAGTCTAGATTTTTCCAAAGAATTTCTGGTTTTTACATTTTCTTCCGAAAATACAATTGTTGGAGTTTTGCTACAAAAAGGAAAACAAGGTACTGAACAACCTATTTATTTCTTTAGTAGAACATTAGAAAATGTTGAGTTGAAGTATAATATTCTAGAAAAATAGGCCTATACTTTGGTGAAAGCTATTAAAGATTTTAGAATTTACATTCTGCATTCACACATTGTGGCATTTGTTCCAAGTAATGTGGTAAAGGACATTCTAACTCAGGTAGATCCTGATGGTAAGAGGGGAAAATGGATCACAAAATTACTAGAATATGATATGGACATCAAACCAACAAAGTTGGTGAAGGGACAAGGCTTGGCGAAGTTAATGACTCAATCAAACTTGGACTGTCTTGATATAAATCTGAATGCAGAAATATCATAAATTTCTGATGATGAGGAAGAATTGGTCCAAATAGATGAAAAATACATTACTTCAGAGTGGTATAAGGATGTGGTTTTTGTTCTACAGCATCACAAAGCTCCCACTGATCTAAAAAAGTCCAAATCAAGGTTTGTTAAGCTGAAATATTTGAGATATTTTTTATTTGACAGAAATTTGTTTTGGAAAGATACAGGTGGAATATTACTAAATTGTTTACTTGAAGAAAAGGCTGATAAAGTCATTGAAGAATTCCATAAAGGTGATTGCGGAGGACACCATTATTGGAAGGCTATAGCAAATAAGATTCTAAGAGCGGGATATTTTTGGCCAACAATGTTTAAAGACATTTACAAGAGAATTGTTGCATGTCATGAATGCCAAATTTTTGAAGGAAGAAGAAAGCTTGTACCTCTACCTTTGGTTCCTATCTATGTGGAGGCACCTTTTCAGCAATGGGGATTAGAATTTATTGGAGAGATACATCCATCATCATCACGACAACATCACTGGATTCTCGCAACAACAGACTACTTCACCAAATGTATAGAGGCGATCCCAACAAGGCAAGCTAATGGCTCTGTAATTATTTCTTTTCTAGAGAATAATATATTGTCTAGATTTGGCTGTCCCATGAAGATTATAATAGATAATGCTGAAGAATTTAAGTCTAAGAAAATGATCAATTTCTGTCATCAATACCATATCACTCTTGGACACTCTACAACATATCATCCATAAGGAAATGGTCTTGTTGAATCATCAAATAAGAGAATTGTAAGAATCATCAAAAAGGTATTGCAGGAGAACAAGAAAGCTTGGCATTTAAAGCTGAAGTATGCCTTGTGGACTGATAGGATATGTACAAAGGGATCAATTGGAACTTCGCCATATGAATTAGTTTATGGTGCTGAAGCTATTTTTCTGACATCACTTGGGGTACCGGTCATGAAATTAATTCAAGGACTTGAAGAGGAACCAAATTCCATTTAGAGGAGGATCAACCAACTGATAGCTTTGCAGGAAAAGAGAAATGAAGTCTACAACAGCCATCAGCATGCTCAAAATAGAATTAAAAATACATTTGACAAGAATATCAAAGAAGACAGTTTCCAAATACAAGACAAAGTACTGAAATGGGAGGCCAAAATTGAGGAAAAGGGCAAGCATGGTAAGTTTGAGGATTTATGGAAGGGTCCATTTCAGATTTTTGGTTTTCATGGGAACAACACTTATATATTATAGGAAATTAATGGAGAATCATATTCTGGAGAGCCTGTTAATGGCGGGTTCCTAAAGCATTATACTTGCTGAAATTTTATCAATCACTCATGACATTGTATATATTCCATCTTTTTCAGTTTTATTACAAATAATGATAAGCTGAAACAGAGAGCTTAAGCCCGAGGTGAAGGCCCAAACAGTTTGAAGAAGATGCTTGTCAAATTAAATAATTTTTTTTCCTGTTTTATCAAAAATGGATAGCACTGGAGCTGCGGGTTCTTAGTGTACCACATGGGCACACTATCCCAAGTGGAGCCACTGTTATCACCATAAAAAAAATAAATTCTAAACTTGGACAGTTTACATCGTTCCCAGTCATGGTCTTAGATAGGTGTTGGGTCATTTCATGTTTCAAAGGGTAGGTGATAGAGTAAGAGTCTTAACAGTTCCATTTCCATGTCCAAATAATGTTTTACAACCTTATTCCATGTCTTAGAAGTATCACATTCTGTGTAGAAGTCATGTCATAAACCATTTGAATTTTTTTTTAGAATTATCCACGAAACCACGTTTTCGTAGCACAGACAGTGTAAAAAACCTATTTTGCGCTACAAAAACGTTGCTCTTTTCGTAGCGCAAACTCCTGAAAATACACTTAGCACGCTACGAAATTGCAGATTCATAGGAAGTCTTGTAAAATCATCAAATAATTCAAATTCCGTTAATTTTTCATTATTAGGTGTTAGCTAGGAGTCAGTTTTAAGGCATGCAACCATTCAAATCCATCTTTTCAAATATAGGGGTCATCATGATAGGTATTTTCAAATTCGAAAAGGGCTAGCCAGTTTCTTATTGCAGTTTGCATGCAAACACTTAAGGAGACTATTTTCGAATGCTAAGCTTATGGTAATCTCTTACCAAAGTTTCTCTCATCTATCAAGCGAGGCTGACTATCATAAGCAAGCGAGGTTGATAAAGAGAAATTCAAGTGAGGCTGATTTGTTATAGGAATTCATAGACAAATATGACAGAATAAAGGAAAAACCGCAGGTCTGGACACTATTTAAGAACAGAACTTAAAATCACAGAGGTCTTAGCCAAATATAAATCAATGATGGAGGCTTTCAAGAAAACAGGGTGTTGGAGATTTTGTGAAAAATTGCAAGGAGGACACAGTCAAGTGTCAAAGGAGTCTTCCCTACATTTCACTGGCTCAAACACAAAAGTTGGAATCCTAAACTTGCCAATTACTCCTGAGATCATAGCTTTGGTGACAGATATTCCTAGGGGAGAAGATAGATGGTTCAAAAACTTCAAATTTGACATGGAACCATGTAAAGTGTTTCTGAAGCCATATTTTACAGAAACATACTTAACCAAGGCAACTCCAAGGAGCTACATCAAAGACACATATGCCAGCTTGCTCTTCAACATTCAAAGGTATTTCACCTGTGAGGGAAGATATTATAAAGTATATTCATATCATTTAAAACTCCTGTTGCATTTTACTGGCATGATTTCTTTAGATTTTTCTTTCTTCCTGTATCGAAGTTTAGCTAAGATGGCAGATAAAGTGCAAATGAAATCTCAAGGATGTGAAACTTCCCTTTTTCATCATGGTCTAATTAAATTCATAGTTTTACATGAACTCCAAAGGATCAAAAGGGAATGGTCATAATTTCTGTTTTTATGTGGTTTTGGAGTGGAAACACAAGCTCCAGGCATTAGCCCTAAGGCTAAAGAAACCCTACCAGCAGAAACTAGTAAGTCTGTAGAGACTAGGTCAAAGAGATTTGTTAAGATGAAACCTAGAAAGTAGGTGAAAGAACAAGTGAGCAAAGCATTAGTGGTTATTCTTGAGACTCCTCAACCTACAAAAGAATAGATAGTTGAAGTTAAAGAAATGACACAAGAACAGTCAGCTAACAAACCACTTCAGAGGAGATTGACTAGAAGTCAAATTGCAAAGGAAAAGGGTAAATCAGTAATCTCAGGAGAAAGTCCAAATTTAAAAGGTAACTTGAATGATATTTTAGAAGCCATTGATATTGAAGAATCTCCTTTGGTATAGGCAGATTTCATAAAATTTGATGGAGGAAAACCAAAGAAGATGAAATCTTCTAAGAAACTGGAATTCGAGGATGAGGTTGCAACATTTGTGTTCAAGCCCAGAAAGCCTTTAACCAGGCAATCTAAAAAGATGCAAGAGTTCAATATTGAGTTAGGGAAAACAGAGGAAGCTTCTACTGTTCAGGAAGAGTTGATAGACCTTTCATCACCAATACCTGAAGGTGACAACAATAGAGTATTTTTTACTCAAACAAAAAGGACCAGTTATGAAGAAATGGAAGAAAGGTTGAAGTCAGCTAATTATGAAATTTCTAGACTAAGGAAAAGAGCAAGAAGGCATGCTGCTGAAAATACAAGTTTCAAGAGGATAAAGGATCTTTGGGAACTTGAAAGGGTTTCCAATCCAGAAACAATAAGCAATGAAGCTCAGTACTTTACTTAGACTATTCCTGCAATTAAAGAGGCTAGATTTGTGAGAATGATGAATGTTAAGTTGAGGGCTACCAACAAAAAATTGAGGAGGCAGATTGAAGAGCTAGAATTCCAGCTAACAAAATCTGAAGAGAAGCTACAACAAGATTTAAACAGGGAAGTAAGTGATAAATCCTTAAAACAATTTGGTCATGAAGAGGAAGACCATTTTTGAGGAAGAAATTTTTTTTAAAAAGGTTAAGTTGTTTTGGTATTTAATGTTGATATCAATCCATGAAAAAATTTGGAAAATCCTCAAAACTATAAATTTTCGAAAAATTGTGTTAAAGAAGCATACACAGCAGTTTTGTAGCACGCTACGAAACTGCTGAAGGTGAAATTTTGGCATTTTATGCATGTATTTGGGAGGTAAGGACTGCTTGGTTTCAAATTTTGGTGTTGCTGGTGGAATGATAAAGATCACAGATGAAGATGCAGATTGAAGGGTAGTAGAAAGAATGGTCAAAAGAAGGGTTTTACAGTGATATAAAAATAGGTTGTTTTTGTAGCGCAATCATGTTTCATCTTCTTCTCCATTTTTTCAAGGATTTTTGTTTGCACAGGTGGAAGGCTGAAGTGTTAATGGAATGTTAGCATATGTCACACATACAAAACAGTCATCAATTAAAAAAAAACCTGTTTGAAGATAAGCATGAAGGATTAAGGGCTAAAAATCAGGAACTCTGTCTCCTGGTTTTTAGGACAGTTAGATCATGGATCAACAGCATTCATAACAAAGTTGGAGGCATCATGAAGGTCGAAGATATGGATTAGCAGTTTTCAAAGAATATATTTAAGTTTTAGATAAGGTTGTTGAAACATGTTCTAGGATTTTCACTCCTATTTGTATTAGGACTCCTAAAAGACAGTTAGCTGTCAGTTTGTTATTAAGAGTTTGTTTTATGAGTAGATAGGTGTCAATTTTAGAAATTTGAATTCTCCTAAGGATGGATCATAGAATCCAAAGTTTTAAAGACTCTATATGAAGCATGAGGTCGAATTCATCAAGGTTGGAATTTTTCATTAGCAAAGCAACTGTGTTACTGTATGTGACTGTATCTTTTTCAGCAAAATAATTGAGATGGATTTTACTACTCAAGATTCACAAGGGATTTTATGTGTTTGATATTTTTAAGGTCTCTTTAAATCACCTATTTGCAGTGGTATGAACATGTGTTACATAGAATTCATTGGATAATGCTTTAACTTCCTTCACATGTTTTTAAACTGTGTTTATTCACTGTTTTTCTATTTCACTTATAAGCTTAAACCCCAAGTTCCTTGACATCCATGTTTAACTGATTATGATGTTTTTTTGAAGACTACTTTGACTCCATAGCCCAATAGATGCTTGCTAATCTGTAATTCAACCAGTTATACATTTTTATCTATTTTCATTTCTAGAGTTAGCCATCTAATCATTCATTGAAAATCTTAAACCTATTGAGAGAGCCCTCTCAGGTTGAGGAGGCTAAGCCTTAGCCAAAAATCTGGTTTGAAAGAGTTACTTAGAGTCTACTTGATCAGCAGCATATCAGGGTCAGATTTTGTGATAACAACATCTTCATGATGCCAGAGGACTACCCCATGGGTTTGGAGAAACAGAGGGTGCTTCCTTTGAGGAAGGAATTCCCCATACATGGGAATAGATGGAGGCCACTCATGCTTGCATTGGCCAAGATTTGGAGATTCTTTTTGGATGATAGCTTCTCATGGGGGGCCAACTTCCAAAGGTCGCCATTTTTGTTTGAGTATAAGCAGCTGCATGATGGGCATGGAAACACTTTGGAGGATAAATTTGACATGGGGGATGTCAAAGGAGTAGACATCAGCATGTGGATAGTTTCACATTCCAGATCACCAGCGTTGTTTATGAGGAGGATTGATCCATATTGGAGGTCTCAACTCTTGGTAGAGTACTCCAAGGATCTTGGTGCTTATAGGATTCTTGATGACCTAGATGGAGATGATAGATACATGGTGGATGATGTGGTCATCTATTCTTATGGAAAAGTCTTCTTGACTAGAGCTTCTAGTCTGAAGGAGAAGTTGCTACTTGCAGAACATGAGGGCTTCTTTTCCTTGCATTTTGATGCATATATTTCCTTGGCAGAGGAGTTCATTTGGGAGGGCATCCAATAGGATATATATCAGCATATGGAGAGATGCATAGCCCGGATGGTGATAGAGAGTATGTCACAACCACCTTCCTACTGATTGGGAGTGAGGGAGCATTTTTCAGTTGAGCCATTTCAACTCAAGGACCAAAGTACATGGTAAAGAAGGTATACATTTGCAATATGATTTGCCTTTCTTTACTTTACATGAGTAGAATGTTGTATTAAGGAGGATAACCCCTTCTTATACTTTGTATTATGATGTACTTGAGGCTAATTGTAGCATTGGGATTGGCTATCTAATTAGTGGTTTGTGGGGGAAGCCACATGATTTTTGGTGTGCACCATTGACACCACTTTGTAGTTTCATGTTTATATCTTGTAAGATGATTGTGGCAGCAAACAAGTGGCTGGAAGATCACTTGTTTTTTTTTTATTTGATGCAGGCCAATGATGCACTGTGCTGGTTCCTTGTGTGGGGCCTTGATCCACTTTCCGGTTGTCATATAACAACTTGCTTCTATTGGTTTTTGCTTCCATGTATTGCTGATTTTTCTATATTCATGGGAAGATTTGTTTGGAGAGTGGGATATGAGTTGAAGATGCCCATTGGGAGTATGATTCTCCCTACTTTACATGATGCATGTTTTAGGAGAAGCAACGGGAAGCCCATGATTGCCAAGCCACACCTCTTTTCTTCATGTGGGAGAAGCCATTTGGAGAGCTTGATTTTTTGGAGGAGGCACTTCAAGGTTTATATGTTTGGTGGGGTAGCTTGGGCCACTCTTGGAGCCCATGTCATTTCAGCTCAAGGACAGAAACACCCCCGTGTTTACCATAAATGGAGAGAGAAACCATTTGGATGGGAGAATCCAATCTCTCCATGCAGCCCCAATACATTGTATAAAACTGGGGTTGATGATTCTTTTAATGAGCTACCTAGGATGGCTAATTTTATTTGGATGATAGCACGGGTGAGGGAATCACTCATTCACCATGTTTTTCATCACTCCTACCTTGAGGAGGCCATTGGACAACAAGAAGATTTCCACTTGCATCTTTCATTGTCTCATGATGCACACTTTTGTTTGACACACTGGGAGGGATTCATGGAGGAAAAATTCATTGCATTTTATGATGAGCCATGGTGGAATCTATTGATGAGGAGGCCATAGGAAGAAGGGGGGAGGAATTTTTCTCTACCTTGTAGTTGCTTGAGGACAAGAAACATTTTGAAGGGGGAGGACTGTAATATTCCCAACTTTTAGATGTCATCTAAATGGAATATTATAGTTGATTTTCATCTTTGATAGAGGAATAAAAGGGTAGGGAGGCCCAATAACCTATTTAGTAGGAATAATAACACTCCTCATGTGAAAGGAGGAAGAATAAAGCAGCTATTTTGAGCACCTATAGGTGTGAATAGGATTGGATCATGTTGATCTAGTCATCTTTGACCAAGTCAACATGCACTGTCTAGATACAATGTATCTCCATGATAAACTGCACAGTTTTAGAGGAAGATCACTTGCATGAGTTGGAAGGCACATGTGGATGGGACCCATTACAGAGAGGAGCACTTGCTATATATGAAGAGGAGGGCGGCCATTGTGGGGTTTATTCTATTGATTACTTGCTTTGGTTTGTTTATACTTTGCTTCCTCTTGCTGTTTAGCAGGGTTGCAATGTTGTTTAGCACAAGGGTGTTCCTGATTGGGAATACCTACCTCACCCTCAGGGAAGGAGAGGTATTTGAGATAAATTTCCTCATTCCAAAATTGTCTCCTTCAGCTATTGCACATTTTCTGTTTAGAACTAGTTTGTGTTGCAAGGTGCAGCAAAGGAGGATCTCTTTGAGCCATTTTTGGGCTTGTTTTTTAGTGAAGGGCTTCTCTATCCATTGGAGGATCAGCAAAGGAGTCTCCCAAAAATAATATCACATCTTGGCATTGGGCCAAAACATTCCTACACTTCTACAACACAATTACCTGTATTAACTGCGTCATTTTTTAGGGAGCTATTACAGCAGGGTTTAAGACCCTTGTTTTGAGCTAGTTTCCTAGGGAAAGGGCCAACCCTTCTCCCGGAAAGCTAGAAAATGGATTCTCATCCCTATTGTATCATATTCAACCATGTTCATATATTGTATGCAGGAAACTATGTTATTATGCAGCTCAATATTCAGATCTGCTCTTTTTGTACTTGTACTTTCATGAAACCCTTGTTGGGTTGGATTTATAATGCAATAAGGAGCTTAGATCTTCATTTTCTTGGCACATTTTTCCATAAAGTTCTAGATCCATGTTGTTTCATCATAATACTTTAGAAACTCTTATAAGATAACACTGTCATTTTCTTCAGTCTTTTCTGCATCATTCAAGTCATGGGATTTGGCTATTTTTGGGTTGATATGAATCTGGGAGGTCTGTTTAACATATCAAAATGGATTTCTTTTTTATCCCCTTTTGTATGTAAGGACCTAATATCATATGCTAAGGGAACCCAGTGTTATTTCACCCAGTAAAAATGCATATCTTCATAAATAACGTTTTTAGGCCAGTACTACTGCATTTTCCCCACTTGGGAATGTGTAGAAGTTCTTCTTATGTTGTTGTTTCACTCTTTTGAGGGATATGTGTTTCCAACACATCATATAATCTATATTGCTGCATCTCCAACTCTAGAATACCTTAAGTTATTCTTATTGTTGTAGAAAATCCCTCTTTTGGGATATTACAGTAACAAGTCTATTAAAGGCCATGAGGTCGAATTTGTCAAGGGTTGGAAGATTTTTTGGAAAAATTGCAGCTTATTGTAATTGATTGTTTCAGCTAATACAGAGATCTATTACTTGAACAACTTGAGATTCTGAAGGATTTTTTAGTGCTTTCCTATTCTATTTGTGCCTCTTATGTCTCTCACTTGTAGTGGTTTTCACTTATATTACACATAATTCATCTATGAGATGCTTTGACTTCCTTTATATGTGAATTGACTGTGTATATTCATGTTTTATTTGTGTGTGTCCTATTTGTAGAAACTCTGATTTGCCTCAACTTCCATGTCAAGTAACTCACTGAATCACTAAAAAATTTTACTCCATAAGCCCAATATCTACATGCTAATGTTGTTTTCAACCTACATTCATCATAACCATTTTAGTTCCTAAATAGAGTTAGCCATCTACATATTTACTTCATATTATTAACCTTGAGAGAGCCCTCTCAGATTGAGGAGGCCAAGCCTCAATCAAAATATTGGTTTGAAACAGTTGCATGAGATTGACTTGATTAGCGTCCTACCAGATCTAATTGTGTGATAACATCTTGGTGTGTCTATTTGGAGCCTAAATATTATACTTTCCTGAAATTTTGAAGCTGAACTTCTGAAGGTAGCATGAGCTCAGGAAGCTATTCAAGGTTGCATCTACCTTGGTGACTCCATAAAAATTCATATGATCAAAGGTGGCTTTGAGAAGGAGATACATGAGGAGTAATCCTAAGCCAGATCCACCTACCATTGTGGACAATCCAAACACCATTTCTAGAGGAAGTCAAGGCATTTCTGAAATATCAGGTACTCCATTACATACAAAATCATTTTCCTCTGAAATTTTAAGAAGTCCTAAAGATAAAAGAGTTGATGATAAAATTCAGGAAGTCTTTTTTAGATCTGAAAGTGAAAAAGAACTAACGGAAATTATCTTAGACTTTCATAAGAGAGGTATGGATACCTCAGCCCTAGTAACACAGGAAGATAAAAAAGATTTTTTGGAAGCAGTCACTTCTGAGTTGTTGCTGGAAAGAGAGTCTTTGGATAAGTTGAAAGAGTTTGACCCTTTTGAAATCTTGTTGAAAAGTAAAGTTGGTTTTCCTCTTCCTAATTGGAGTTCAATTGTCAGTGGACAAAAAATACCAAACAGTCCTCCTATAAACAGTTCCTCAACCTCAATTGCTATTATTCCTAAAGCTACCACAGTCCCTTTCACCATGGATGGAATTGTACCACCTCCACCTGTTGCACCTGCTAGATATGCCCTTCTTGTTCTTCCAGCGGTTTTACATGACCTCCCTAGAAAATATTCTGCTAGAATAAAAACTTGGGGAAGTGATGAAGATATTACAGCAGAAGAACATGTGGTCCAATTTAATGATTTTATAGATAGAGAGGAGGTTGATCATGAAGATGTTAAGTTGATATTTTTTGCTCAAAGCTTTACTGGTGAAGTTAGGAAGTGGTTCAAATCCCTTATTCTTGGAATCATTCATAATTGGAATGAGTTTGAAGATACCTTTTTGAGAAAATGGGGATATAGAACTAATCCTCTACAAGCCCTGACTGAGTATAATAGTTTAAGAAAAGCTATTGATGAAACTGTTAAAAAATTTTCAAAAAGGTTTAACGAGGTTTATGACTCTATTCCTACCCATTTAAAACCTTCACAAGCCCTAGCTCAGATGAGATATGTTGAAGCTTTTGACTATGAATTTTTTATACTACTAAGAGAGAGAGAATCCCCTTCACTTGCTGAAATGCAGAATGATGCAGTGAAGGTGGAGGTTAATATGATAGTAGCCAAAAAGTCAAAATGGGTAAGACTAAGTTAAAAGAAGAAGAGAAGCCTTCTTCCTCTACCTTTGATGATAAATTTGATTCAATGATGAAAACAATGGAAAATTTGATGGATAGGTTGGCCCTTGGGAATACATATGCTCCTCCTACACAACATGAGCCTCATTTTAGAAACCCTCAATTCAAAAGACCTCAAAACTAGCAAAGGCCAAGAGAAAACATAAATTAGCAACCTGATCCTCCAGTGAGACCTCCTTTCCAGCAGAACTTGGTTGATGAAGAAGATGAACCTAAAATCCTTGAAGAGTCTATTCAATGTTTAGATGAAGAAATGTCTAGAATTTTCTTGACTAAAGATGAATATGATTAATCAGACCAAGGTAATCATGGAGAGGAACCATCTAATTATTTTATAGGGTATCAACATGCTATTTTTGAGATGAAAAAACAATACAATCTCAGAAATAGAAATGTGCCAAATCATTGCAAATAAAACACAGCCTAAGAAAGATACTCCCAAGGTTGTTGAAGTTAAGAAAGATACTCCAAAGGCTACTGAAGGTAAGAAAGATACTCTACTTCTTCCTCCTATCAAAGAAGCTGAAAAAGCTATTTCTATTTTCAGTTTGGAGAATGAAATTTCTAAGATCAAAATATTAGTACCTTTTGGTGAGATTCTCAAGGTAAATGAATATAGAAGAACGATTGTTAAAATGTTGAATTCACAACCAGGAGCTCCTGATATCTTGAATGTTCAAGAGGATCATCCAACCATATACTTGGGCCCAAGATTAGAAGATGAACAGAATGAGGAGGTGCCTCCTTTTTATGTGAGCCTTAGCATTAATGACATGACATTACATAATGCTATTTTGGATTTAGGGGCCTCTCACAACCTTATTCCCAAAGTAATTATGGAGAGAATGGGGTTAGAAATAACTAGACCATATAAGTAATTATTTTCTTTTGATTCAAAAAGATTTCAATGCATTGGTTTAAGGATGTTGTTGTTGGTCTTACACAAGTCCCTGCCAAGACAGTGGTCATGGATATTGTCATAGCAGACATTCCACCGAAGTTTGGCATGTTATTATCAAGGTCATGGGCATCAAAAATCAAGGGTACAATGCAAATGGACCTTACTTATGCCACTATTCCTGTTTTTGGTGAGCAAAGGAGATTGTATTGAGAGACAAGAATGGATTACATGGTGAGTAGTAAATATAAACCTCAAAATTTTCCAATTTATGCTCTTGATACTGAACTTGGATTTGCTATTCTTTTCAATGAGTTTACTGATGAAGCAGAGGATGAGAAGAAAGCAGAAAATCAGCAATCTAAAATTCAGCTGACCGAAAATCAGCAAACAGAAGATCAGCAAGTTAGTGATAAGAATTCGAAAGGTTGGTGGTCATTGCATTTTGACGGATCGGCAGGAAGAGAGGGGGTAGGAGCAGGGATTCGGATCACAAGTCCAAGTGATGAAAGTAAGTTCTTTTCCTACAAATTGAACTTTGATTGCACAAATAACATGGTTGAGTATGAATCCTTGATTTTGGGCTTAACAGTTTTAAAAATAATGAATGCTCAAAAGTTTTCTATTTATGGAGATTTTGAATTAGTCATTAAACAACTTGAATGTGTGTATCAAACAAATGATATGAGAATGAGGGCATATAGAAACTTAGTCATGGACATGCTGAAAAATTTTCAAGCATATTCATTCATTCTCAAGACTAGAGACCAAAACTCCATTGCTGATTCTCTAGCTGTCTCTGCAAGTCTTTTCATTATTCCTATTCACTCCACTAAAAAATATGAGATTGAAATTCTCCATAGACCAGCTATCCCTGATAATATTACTAATTGGCAAGTTTTTGAAGATGACCAACAAGTGAAGAACTTTATTGAGCTGAAAGAAGAGTTTGAAAATATACAAGTAGATTAGCAAAACATGCTTGTTGAATCTAAAGGAAATTATGAATTATTGCAGCTAAAGAATAATTCCATACCAAAGGGCCTCATACCTCTTGAAATTTTTTTTGATCAGAATGATGTTTTCAAATCTCCTAAGATACAAGCTGATGATGAAGAGGTAGAGATTTGTAACCTTGGCACGGTAGCTATGCCGAAAATGATCAAACTTTCCAAGTTTCTTTCAGTTGATGTGAGCATAAATATATTGAGATGATGAAAAAATTCATCGATGTTTTTTCTTGGAGTTATGCTGATTTGAAGAAGTATGACCCTACTATTATTCAGCATACTATTCCCATTAAATAAAATGAAAGGCCTTTCAAGTAGAAGTTGAGGAGAATTAATCCACTTCTCATGCCACTGATTGAGAAGGAAATCAAGAAACTCTTTGATGCCAAAACCATTATTCCAATTAGATTCTGAAATTGGCTTGCAAACTTGGTTCCAGTTAGGAAAAAGAGTGGAGAAATCAGAATATGAATTGATTTCAGAAACTTGAATAAAGCCTCTTTGAAGGATAACTATCCTCTCCCAAAGATGGACCAAATTTTACAAAATATTGTTGATTCTCAAAGGATGTCTATGCTTTATGGTTTTTCAAGATACAATCAGATCCTTGTACATCCAGATGATCAAGAAAAGACAACCGTTACTACACCATGGGGCACTTTTGTTGGGGCCCTTGTTTTTGAAATCTTGGTTAGAACATTTTGAATTTTGAATAAAAGATGACCTTTTGAGTTGCGGCATGAAGACACATGGAAATCGCGACTGCGTCGCAACTACCAGGAGTCACGGAGCTATCAAGGTAGCACGGAAGCATGAGACAGATGAAGAAAGAACACGGACAAGTACAGATGAAGAAAACACACAGCAGAAGACAGAAAGCGGAACACACAGATAACAGGAGAGAAGCTGGAGGCAGCTGAAGAAAAGACACAGGGAGGAACTGATAGTCGCGATAGCGGGTGAATAAATAACAGTCACCCGGCTGAAAGAAGAGAATGTTGTAGAGGTTGCGAGGCTCGTGACAGGAGAAGAAGCACAGAGCGACTGCGAGAAATCATGCATGACATCTCTGTGATTCCTAATCTTCTCTATTCTACCTTTCTTTTCCGTAAGACATCTACATCAGGGTTGTAAGCTATCGCTGAAGATGCTATGCAATCATGAGCTTGGAAAAGAGATTAATATAATGAAAGGTTGCTGTCTCAATAAGAATTTACATGCATGTAATGTGTTTAAGCTGGTTTAAAATTTTATTTGCTAATATCTGAATGCTTCTTAAGGTCTCTTGCATACATGACTCTATCTATATAATCAATGCATTGTCCATCATGAGTTGCGACTTTGTTCCTTGCCATTGATCTCATCCCCTTCTGCATGTGGTTGCGGCACGCCTCGGGTGAGACTCACTGCTCTCCGGAGTAGGGTGAAAATGTCGGCGTGATCCTAGACTACATTGGACCCCTTTGTTGGCCACAACTCCTGAACCTGGATCTTGTTCGCGAGACCTGACCTCTCACCAACAAATGGTTCCATTGCCGGGACCTGCATGTTCTGAGGGGAACTAGATCATGGTATCAAGGATTTTTGAAGGAGAGATACAGCGATGGTGGGATAATCATCTCGACCAGTTCATTGCTCAGCAAGAAGAGCTGACCAAGAAAAAGGAGGCGGCGATTAAGGAGCTCGTCCTTTTCTCTGACTCAGCCAGTGATACGTACGAAATTTTCTAGGGAAGGTTCCCTACCGACCTTTACAATTGGTTGCGGAGATTACGAGCGACAGTGCCTCGAGAGGGCTTGCAGAAGATAAACCGCAGGTGGGCGCACGAAGATCTGGTGGCGCTACATCGAGTGAACACTGAACTAACCCGCGCGGTGGATTTTTGGGTAAGGACCACGTTGGAAGGATACACAGTGGAGTTTGCTACTGAGTGCTATCAATCTTTCTCGAAAGCCGAGGTTGTCTTCCACTCAGGGCTAAGATGGAAGCTGCTTAAGGAGATTCCGCTGTGGATTAAAGCTCTGATGGTGGATGAAGGGTTGATTGAATTCCACAAAACGCGTATGGAAGCGTAAACCACCCGTGCTGGGGGAAGGGTTGAGGGGACCGATGCTATGTAGAATGTGAAAGCGGGAAGCACGGAATGGATGTTGAGGCCGCATGCAAGTTGAGGGAGCGATGTGCGCATCGGCGGGCACAGATCGTCGATAGGTGGCGAAGAAGGGTGATGCGAGATTTGAAGAGACGGGAGATCGAGAGGAAAAATCAGAAGGAGGCGCCTCAGAGGATAGGAATTATGGATTTGGATACCCGGGAAGAAGACGAGACAGCGGTGGAAGTGCAATGGGTGCATGGGAGCCCAGTGACGCGAGGAAGAGAGATGGTGACTAACGAAGACGATGAAAAGATGCAGCCCAAAGAGAGTTTCGATGACGAATGGCACGGCGTGATGTAGCGGATGTTTCAAGAGCAGACGGCACTCACCCCTCCAGGCAGCCCTACTTCCCACATTCTGCATGGCCAGGATCCCTACCTTCCCCTGGTACTGTATCAACCTTTAAGTAATATTTTCATTCAGTTACAAGCATTGAGTCAGTCATACAGTAGTTCATCAGCGTCAGTAACGTCCGGTAATAGCAGCGTTACTAGTAGTGTTGTATTCCCTAGTGGAACCGTTACGCAACCAAGACCTAGAGGATTTATCCTGGTCAATACTCTGCAAGTACACATGGCTGGATCTTTCACCCAGTATCCAGAGTTCTCTGGCCGGGGCAATGATGATGTAGAGCAACACTGGTATCTGTGCGAAGCCATCTGGAGGGCTCGGCAGACGCCAGATGCAAGGAAGTTAATAGAGTTCCAAACCACGCTCAGAGAGAGGGCTCTGCGATGGTTTATCAAGTGGTCCGAGGCTCATCCTAACCCCATAATTGCGGACGTAAAGCGGGATTTTTTTCGCGAATTCAAGCTTCCCCAAACAGACCAGCAGGGCCTATCCGAGCTGTGGGAAATTAAGCAGAAGGAAGGTGAGACTGCATGGGAGTTGATGCGGCGATTCAAGGACGCGATCGGAAAAATTAGCTACCCGATCGATCCAAACCACCAGAGGGACTGGTTCATCAAGGCTCTGCTTCCCTTGACACGAACCCCTCTCACTCAGCAGAAGATTGATAATCTGCAGGACGCCTTGGAGCAGGCCATGAAGATTGAAGCCATGGCGGGCTACCCCCAGGAATACCGGGGGGGGCCGGCCCCGCAACATCCTTCTTTGATAGGGTTGCAACACCAGATCACCAGCTTGACTGAAAAGCTCAAGAAGCTCCAGCCAGTGAGACCAGCGTGGCCGAATGTTTGGTGCACTCATTGCCTGGTCGAAGGCCACGTCACAACCGAGTGTCCGCGGTTGCATGGCACAGGGGCAGGACCCTCGGTCGCGGCAATCCAGGGGGGTCCACCACCTGGTGGTGGTGCGGCAATGAATCCACAGGGGGTCTACCAGCCGCAACAGCCTTACGCGGGGTTCCTACCTCAACAGGGTTCCTCCACCACAGAGTACTGCGAGATTTGCCGGACGCTGGGGCATCCTCCTCGGATGTGCCCGATACTACAGAAGTACTCCACAGTCCCAAACAATGTGTACTATGAATTTTTTGTTTCCACGAATCACAACACTGAGCAGTGCAGGGCGCTCGACGCATTTGCGGATCGATTGGATCGTCCCTCCTACAGGGTGAACGAGGCCCCAAGGGGAAGAGGCGGCGGCATGCGGGGAGGCCGCACAGGCGGACGTGGTCCGGTGAAATGTTACAACTGTGACCAAGAGGGTCATGTGGCTCGATAATGTCCCCTTCCACGACGACCCTAGTGTTCCCAGTGCTGGGTGAACGCCCACGCCACAGAGGATTTTTCGGAGCTCATCAAGAAGTGGGAAGAACGGGCGAGGCAGAGGGGAGCGAATCTGATAAATTCAGAGCCGCGAGGGACCATGACCCCAGACATGCAGAACGTCGTGATCGTGACGAGGGGCGGGAAGAAAACTAGGGAGGATGCCCACGGGAAGGAGCCAGCACGAGTGGTTCGGCCGGCATCCCCGAAGATGTTAATCAGGCCCGAAGCCTAGAAGAAGTATTTCCATGAGGCAGTTGAGGCGTTCACCCAACTGCGGGACGCGGGAGGTCTGGAGGAGCCCGTGCCGCCAGAATCTGGGGCATAGAACGTCACAGGTACTGTGATCGAGGACTGGCTCCAGCTATTCCTCAGGATTGTTGACAATGCTGCGCTACGGCAGCAGCTCAAGCATGCTTTGGAAGGAGAACTGCAGGGGCACACAGGACTTAGAGATCCGGCAAATGCTACCCCTCAATACGTGCAGCACATCAAGCGGAACAAGCAACGAACAGGCAAATAATTCTGGCTTAACACGTAGGTTGCAGGATTCCAAATCAACGATACCATGCTGGACTTGGGGTCCGACGTCAACATCCTACCACGAAAGACGTGGGAGGCCCTTGGAAGGCCACGGCTGGCCTACTCGCCAATCCAACTCAGGATGGCGAACCAGTACTGCATTCTGCCAATCGGCTAGCTCGAGGGTGTCGAGGTCGACATTGCGGGGGTGAAGACATACACCGATTTTGAGGTTATTGATATCATGGGCGATAAGGATCCTTTCCTGCCTTACTCGGCATCGACTGGGCTTTTGAGAATTACACCATCATCGACCTTAAAAAGGAGCTGATGATCTTTGAGGATGGGGAGGTACGGGTCACCCAGCCCCTTGACCCATATCAGAGCCTGCGATATACGGAAACAGTGGATAATCGGGAGGATGCTCAGATGATGGACCACCTTTATTAGATGACTGTAGGAAAGCGGGACGACTATATTAACCCGACCGCGACTGGTTCTGTCAGTTGGTGGAGTGTGCAGAGCTCGGAGCTCAGATCCGAACTCGCGCGGGAAGACTAGCAACAAGGTGGGTATGAGACCACCACGCGGAGATGTGCTACCATTGCCCAAGTCCGGTGGGTGGGGACTGAGATCCGCGGATATCCCACCCTGTCAAACATGCAAGTTGTCAATACTTTTATTACCAAGGTGGAAGACATGGTCCCACACGAAAGCCGGATGCCACTTTTGGATGTGGCCTTGCAATCCACATCGGCTCGGTGGTGGAAAAATCACCGCAACACTCTGTTGCGATGGGATTGCGTGGCAGATGCTCTGCGGGCACACTTTAAAGAGGATGACGGACTTCGTAGTATGCTTAAGTATCGCGGAACTTCCGACCCGCGAAACCATTTGTGTGCCTATGAGGAGCAGTGGCACAGTACCAAGTACCCGGAGGAGCTGTGGGTCCATAGGTTTATCCACTCCTTGGATACAATCCCCCAGGCCTGGTACCTGGAGGAAGAGCAGAAACGGGGAACCCGCTTATGGAAGGAAGTCACAGAAAAGTTCGTTCGGTGCTTCTCGTTCGAAG
This sequence comes from Pinus albicaulis, assembly GCA_034641835.2. Classification (NCBI taxonomy): domain Eukaryota; kingdom Viridiplantae; phylum Streptophyta; class Pinopsida; order Pinales; family Pinaceae; genus Pinus; species Pinus albicaulis. Next base: position 228,429,886 of record CM076571.1, on the reverse strand, counting down.
GGGAGACGGCACAGGAGTCGCGGGCCCTACAGGCAATCAAGGAGGTCTTGTTTTTCCGCCATCCCGAGCTCGACGGGGGCACGGTTGTGTCACGCCCTGAGGCCAGGCATGAGTTGGTTTGCCAACGGATTGATGGTGATCCGGATGATGATAGTCTAGAGGACCTCAGGCATCTCTATTTTGACGAAAAGGAAGGCGAACGGAACATTGGTGAAGAGCCAACGACTGAAGGATTCCATTTACAGCCACTAAAGATGAAGAAGCTGAACATTGGAATAGACGAGAAACCCAAGCTAGCAACGGTGGGAGATTACTGGGATGAGGAAACGACAAAAGAAATTTTCAGCCTCCTCTGGGAATACGAAGACTTGTTCCCGTCCTCAGTTGCAAACCTGAAGGGGATCAAGAGGACCTTGGCAAAATGCGCATTATGCTGAAACCGGATGCCCGGCCTGTCAAGCATCGACCCTACCGGCTAAACCCACTTATCAAAGAAAAGGTCAAGATGGAGATCGACAAGATGCTGGCTGCAGGTCTCATCTTTCCAGTAGAAGAAGCAGAGTGGGTGAGTCCCATTTTCATTCAGAACAAGAAGGACAAAGCGGATATACGTGTCTGCGTAGACTACCGGAGTCTGAACAATGCCTGCATCCACGATCTGTTTCCCACCCCTTTCAGCGATGAAGTTCTAGATCATGTTGCGGGAAACGAAGCCTATTCCTTCACTGATGGGTTTTTGGGATACCATCAGGTGCGCATTGCCGAAGAAGACAAAGCAAAGATGACATTCACCACTGAGTGGGGATCATTCACATACCAGGTTATGCCGTTTGGTCTGAAGAACGCACCGGATGTGTTTTCCCAGATTGTAATTGCTGCTTTCTGGGAGTACATTCACAAGTTCCTGGAGGTCTACATGGACGACTGGACCGTCTACAGCCTGTTAAAGAAACACGCCACCCTTTTACGTATTATGTTTGACCAGTGTCGTCAGCTGCAGATTTCCTTGAACTTGAAGAAATGTATTTTTGCAGTTCCATTCGGCACACTCTTAGGCCACGTGGTGTGCAAGCAAGGGGTCTGTGTCGATCCCGCCAAGGTCGTGGTCTTAGTTCACATGGAAGCCCCCGAAACCATGAAGCAGTTGCGGGCACTGCTCAGGCACATAAGATATTACAGGCGGTTTATCCGCAACTAAGCAAAGATTACGGCCCCTTTAGAGAAACTGTTGCGGAAGTCAGAAGTATTCCAGTGGACGGAGGAGTGTAGGAAGGCCCTTGACACCTTGAAGGAGAAGTTGGCGATGGTGCCCATACTTGTTCATCCCGACTGGGATAAGCATTTCCACATGCATATTGATGCTTCCAGTATTTCACTCAGAGCCGTCTTGGCTCAACCAGGAGAGACAACCCTCGACCATCTGGTCTATTTCGCCAGCCGCAAGCTATCGAATGCGGAGAAGAATTACACCACGACCGAGCGGGAGGCGCTGGCGATGGTGTACTCCCTCCAGAAGTTCCACAACTATCTTCTGGGCAGAAAATTCAAATTCTTTACGGACCACTCTACATTGAAGTATTTGGTGAATAAGCCTGTTTTGGAAGGATGGATCTGTCGATGGCTTCTACTCTTCCAGAAATTCACGTTTGAGGTGATTGTCAAGCCTGGCAGGCTGAATGTCGGTCTCGATCATTTATCCCGGTTGGAGATGGGAGAGAATGAAGTCTCGTTGGACGATCAGTTGTCGGATGCCGACCTCTTCCGAGTCGAAGCAGTACCGGATTACTTGGCTGACATTGCCACTTATCTGACCACGAGACAATGCCCTCAGGATTACAGCCCGCTCCAGAAACGCCACCTGGTTGTCCAGGCGGCCAACTACCAATTGATCACGGGGTAGCTATACAAACTGGGCCTCGATGAGGTGTTGCGCAGATGCGTCCTTGACCACGAACGGGAAGCGGTAATGTGGGAATGTCACAGCGGTGTTGCGAGAGGGCATGTCGGTGCGAAACCCACCGCAAGAAAGGTGCTCCAAGCTGGCCTGTGGTAGCCGACAGTACATGCTGACTGTAAGGCCTACGTGAAGCGCTGCGATGTTTGCTAGCGGACCGGAAGGCCCTCTCACCGGGACGAGCTTTCGCTACACCCAATGCATGTGTTGCAGCCGTTCGAAAAGTGGGCTGTCAATTTTGTGGGTCCTATCGCCTCGGTCACCGGACACTCCAAGGCCCAGTACATCATTACCGCCACGGATTACCTTACCCAGTGGGCTGAGGCAGCAGCGGTATGTGACTGCACGGCAGATACCACTGCCCAGTTCATTTTTGAGCAAATCATTTGCCGTTTTGGCTGCCCGCGAAGTTTAACCAGTGATTAGGGTACGCACTTCATTAACAACATGGTCAAGACACTGCTGGACACCTTCATGGTTCAGCATCATAAGAGTAGCCTGTATCACCTGCAGGCTAATGGTACGGTGGAGGCCTTCAATAAGATTCTTGAGAAGGGCCTGACTAAGATTTGCAATGCCCAGCGAGATGATTGGGATGAGCGCCTATCTATGGCATTGTGGGCCTATCGGACTACGGTGAAGCGCTTGACCAATCAAACGTCGTTCCAGCTCGTGTACGGCCGGGAGGCTGTGATCCCTGCCGTGTTTATTGTACCCAGCATGGTGATCGCCACGTCTCTCAAGTTTTCGGAAGAGGCCTCCCTCCAGGAGCGCCTCCATGAATTATAGGAACTGGATGAGGCCCACTTCCTGGCCGAATTCCACCAGAAGATTCAGAAGGACCGGCAGAAAGCGTGGCACAACTGCCACATTAAGAAAAAAACCTTTCAGGTTAGTGGCAAAGTTCTTCTATATGATAGTCGGTTCCAGAAGTTTCCAAGCAAGCTCCAGATGCACTGGTTGGGACCCTACTTTGTCATCGAGATTCGCGACTCAGGAGCCGTTCGGTTGGCACAGCTGGACGGTACAGTTCTCCCTGGGTGGGTGAATGGCACATGCCTGAAACCCTACCAGGATTAAGTACCTTTCACTTCTCATCAATAACTCTCGCACCCGAGAGCACCCGTAGCGTAGTTTAGTCGAATAACTTTCCCGCAACCGGGATGAGCGTAGGGAGTCTTTTCCGTTCACAGGTGGTCTGTCAATAACCTCTCAGTTGCGGGGGACCGCACCGCAACTGACTGTGGTCGGGGCGGCGCTCGTCCAGCATGTCATCATTGTAGGATCCATCCACGTGCCAGTATTAGTCCAGGTCATTTTCGTCAGTCCTTTTTGTCAGTCTGTAGGATCGCTCAGATTTGCATCATAAATTACCATAAGTAGGCAGTAACCGTACCATAATCATTTGCCATCATCCGCAGTTCCCTCAGCCATCGCGTCCGCCCATTTCCCCATGCCGCCGTCAGCAACTGTCAAATTACACACAGGCATGCGATCGATCGCACGATTATCGCAGGCATGAAGGCCAGCAGGAATTAATTATCGTTATTGGGTCTCATCAACTCCGCTTATGCCAAGTGATGACATAACTTGCATGGAGACCAACAGCACAAGAATGCCAGACCAGTTCAATTTGGCAATTGCAGTGACACCAGAGCGGTTGAAGTCTCAAAACACATCGCACCAAGATAGAAGCTCCAGGAGAATTCTCCAGGTTTACCAGCACTGTGCCAAAATTCCAAAGGCTCTCCTATCCGTTGCTGAACCAGCGCTGGACAGTTGGATCCATAGGACAGATTCACTGGTTGGAAAATACGATAGTGCAGCATTGATAGACGCCGACCTATCCGGCTCGGTCGAATTCCCCTCCCTCCACTAGCAGACATATATGGAGCATCACTACACACCAGGCGGTAGCTCAGCCAACCGTATGCGACCAGAGTTCCGACACCTCCAGCAATCGTCCCTGATGAATTTAAGAACTCTCCATGTCTTTGGGACTACCGGACCGGCCCTGCAATGCACCCGGTTCCTCCTCAGCCGAATTCAGACTGGGTCCTTGTGGCTGAACGAGGAGATCCCCATTCATGCTGAAGACATTCATCGCCTCACAGGGCTGTCCCAGAATGGCACAGACATCTCCGCTGCCGGTCAGACATCTTCCAAGCGTGCACGAAAGACGGGTGATACAGACCTCTATGCCAAATATGGCACTCGCCGGGGGGGGAAGGCGCCAAAATTGATCTGATTAACAAGCCGGAGATTCGGTTCGCTTGCTATCTCATTGCTAGCAAGACGATGCGGCATTATACCAAAGGAGAGTGCACCTTGGATACCATCTCCATTGCGGAGCACTGTTTCCAAGGCACCAAGCTGAATTGGTGTTCTTTCGTGCTCAAAGAACTGTTTGCGGCATGCGAAGAGAATTATAAGCGCACCACTAGTTTCATCTATGGTTACCTGATTGTAGCTTTTGCCATGTGGAAATGGCACACTCCTTCTGTCCGGCTGCCAGTAGAAACTACCATGAGCCAGCCCCTCGTGATGAAATTCACCCCATGGCAGGTGTCCTCTAACCCCAGCACGAAACAAGTGAATGCGGAAGCGTTTCGGTCTTAGTACGGGCTAATGATATATGTGGTGGCTAACCAACAACGAGTGCCCAGGAACCTGTTGGACGACTATAGTGAGCAGGTATGGTTCAAGGTAAGCCACAAGCACACTTACCTCCGCCCCACTTGCGTGCCAAAAGCCACCTTCCACATGACGCCACTCAAATTCTAGCTTGACGATGCTACCTTTCACCACGAGGTCTGTTCGTGGCCGGGGGTCACAAAGCACATCCGCGACGGGATCCCCAGATACAACTTTGAGCGGATGCTGCCGGCGCAACGGCCTGCCGAGACGGGCGAGGCAGGGCCCTCATAGACCATGGCGGGATCTTCTCAAGATGCAGCCAGGAACTCACAGGAACTCCCCGAACCACTGGTCCCTGTCGTCCGCCACTTCAATACTCAGGTAGGAAGTTTCAACGTGGCGACCCAAGTTATTTCAAGCGGTGCTCCTTTGTTTCCTTTATTTTCTGAATTCCAGCTCAGTCGTTCTCTTTCTCTGTCCCATACTGCCCCTCTCACTTCTCCCATCCCTACCAACTTATTCACTTCTACCAGCCCCATCATCACCCCAATGGGCGAAACGGGCCCGGGACCTGATCAATTAGACCCCCCTCCAACCAAGCGGGCCCGCACCACCGTCACTGATCTAGTGGTGGACCTTACTGATGACAATCTGCCACCCACTCCAGTCACAGGGACATTATTTCTGGAGGAACCCCTTATCGACCCATCAGAATTCATCAATATTCACATCCCCCATACCTCCTCCACACCGTCCACCGCTCCCTCCACCGTCCATCCACCTGCCACTTCATCCGTTCCATCAAACTCATCTACCACTATATCCGACCCCCTTATCTAGGAACTCTTTGGAGGAGACCACGGGGCTGAAGTCACCTCCAGTACTGCGGCTGTAGTACCACCAGTCGACCCCGTGGCCACACCCGAGGGTTCTTTCTCTACTATATTTACCCGGCTGGCCAATGTTGGGGCTGATTTGGTCAAGGCTCCGTCTGAGCATGTTGACCCTCCCCCCACAGGCTAGACCACTCAGCAAGAACGGCCAGATTCTGACATGGGAACCTCAACGCAGCAACAAACACCGGTGTCCCCTCCTGAGAATTCCAACAGATCAGTGGCCAGTGGGCAACCTTTGCAGGAGCGAATGCCAAAGCAGGGAGCTTCTGGCAACCCCAATGTAGAAACATGGGGTACAGCCCAGTTGTACCTATTCATTTATAGGGCGGCCCTGCAGGCCGAACAGCTTCATTTGGAGCCGCAACAGCGGTGCGATGAGCAGCACCACCAGATCATGGCGCTTACTGAACAGCGCGACCAGCTGACCACGGAGAAGGCCTACCTGCAGGAGCAGATCACCATTGTCACTCAGGCATTCTCAGACCTATGGCCGCTATCAGGGCTCACCATGCCCCACTTCCTGACGATATAGCAGAGAGCAATGTAGCAGTCCAGGCTTACCACATTCAGTCTGCCTTCACTGGTCTATGCAGGGAGAATCAGGAACTTCAAGCGGCCTTAGCCGCACGGCCCGCGCTCCCCGACCCGCAGATTGTATACTCTGAACAAGTGGCAGCCAAGTAGACCCAAGCAGCTCACATGCAGGCGACCCTTCACTCCATGGCGCATGAGGCTTACGACCTCCTGCGAAGTCTACAGGAGTGTTCACTCGCCCTCACGGTCAAAACGCAGCCCATCTCCATCCAGCTGCAACAGATTTCCAGGGAAATTCAGGAGACCACAGATCCTGCGCGGTTAGAGCAACTATATGTCCAGGCAGACGAGCTTGAGGTTCAAATGCACCAGACCAAGGCCAACTCAGCAATGGCCAAGCAGATAATTCGGGAACTTCGTCCGCCCATTCAAGCCAATGCCAAATCAATACAATAGCTAGCTGCAAAGGCCGAGACCCAGCTTACCACGATGTTCAGGGATGTCCCGGCAAATATAGAGGAGGCCACTACCACCAGGATCACTGAGGAAGCAGACTCGCTAATGCAGGGATGGCAGCAAGCTGTGTCAGACTTTACCGGGCTCAAAGATATAGCGCTCCGCAGGGTCCCAGAGTTGGGGCCCTTGTTTGAACAGCCGCTTGGAGGCGCACAGCAGGAAAGGGCATGAGACGAAAGCACACAGGCCAAACAGGGCACGGGATCCAGCGGGGCAATGGAGGTGGAAACTGTCATTTGTGATTGACTCGGGGACGAGTCAAGGAACTGTGGTCGGGGCCTGTTGGGGCCCTTGTTTTTGAAATCTTGGTTAGAACATTTTGAATTTTGAATAAAAAATGACCTTTTGAGTTGCGACATGAAGATACATGGCAATCGCGACTGCGTCACAACTACCAGGAGTCGCCGAGCTATCAAGGTAGCGCGGAAGCATGAGATAGCGGAAGAAAGAACACGCACAAGTACAGATGAAGAAAACACACAGCAGAAGACAGAAAGCAGAACACATAGATAAGAGGAGAGAAGCTGGAAGCAGCTGAACAAAAGACACAGGGAGGAACTGATAGTCGCGATAGCGGGTGAATAAATAACAGTCACCCGGCTGAAAGAAGAGAATGTTGTAGAGGTTGCGAGGCTCATGACAGGAGAAGAAGCACAGAGCGACTGCGAGAAATCATGCATGACATCTCTGTGATTCCTAATCTTCTCTATTCTACCTTTCTGTTCCGTAAGACATCTACATCAGGGTTGTAAGCTATTGCTGAAGATGCTATGTAATCATGAGCTTGGCCAAGAGATTAATATAATGAAAGGTTGATGTCTCAATAAGAGGTTTACATGCATGTAATGTGTTTAAGCTAGTTTAAAATTTTATTTGGTAATATCTGAATGCTTCTTAAGTGCTCTTGCATACATGACTCTGTCTATATAATCGATGCATTGTCCATCATGAGTTGCGACTCTGTTCCTTTCCATTGGTCAAATCCCCTTCTGCATGTGGTTGCGGCACGCCTCGGGTGAGACTCACTGCTCTTCGGAGTAGGGTGAAAATGCCGGCGTGATCCTAGACTACATCGGACTCCTTTGTTGGCCACAACTCCTGAACCTGGGTCTTGTCCGCGAGGCCTGACTTCTCGCCAACAACTTTCATGTATGCCAAGATGTCATTTGGTCTCATGAATGCAGGAGCTACCTTTCAGAGGGCAATGGATATTTTTTTTTTGAAGAGAAGGACAGATGGTGGTTTTTTATCTTGATGACATAACAGTCTTCTCAAAGAGGGAAGAAGATCACTTGAAACACCTAGAAATAATTCTACTGAAGTGTGGAAGGTTTGGAATCTCTCTAAATCCCACTAAAAGTATTTTTTCTTTAACTTCAGGTAAATTACTTGGACACATTATTTCTAAATATGGGGTTTAGATTGATCCAAACAGGGTCAATGAATTCAGAAAGTGGATTTTCCTAAAAGCAAGAAGGAGATTCAATCTTTCCTTGGAAAGGTAAATTTTGTAAGGAGATTCATTCCTAATTTTGCTGAGATTGTGAAGGACATAACAAAGATGTTGAAGAAAGGAGTTGAAATTAAGTGGACAATAGAGGAAAATCACTCATTTGAGGAGATCAAAAGGGCGCTCACCCAAGCACTAGTATTGATCAGCCCAAATTTCACAAAAGAATTTATGGTTTTCACTTTTGCATCAGAAAATACAATTGCTGGAGTTTTGTTACAAAAGGGATAGCAAGGTATTGAGCAACCTGTTTAATTTTTTAGTAGTACATTAGCTAATTCTGAGCTCAAATATAACATCTTGGAGAAGCAAACTTATGCTTTGGTTAAGGCCATCAAATATTTCATAATTTATATTCTGCATTCTCATATTGTAGCTTTTGTTCTTAATATCATTGTGAAAGACATCCTAAATCAAGTTGATCTTGATGGTAAGAGAGGAAAATGGATTGCTAAGTTGCTGGAATATGATATAGAGATCAAGCCAACAAAATTGTTCAAAGGACAAGGCTTAGCAAAGCTGATGGCACAGTCAAACTTTGACTGTCTTGACATGAATTTAATTGCAGAAATTTCAGAAATTTCAGATGAGGAAGAAGAACTAGTCCCTATTGAAGAAAATTACATCATTTCAGATTGGTATAAGGATATTGTTTTTTTCCTACATCATCGTAAAGCACCTGCTGAGCTAACAAAGTCTAACGCAAGATTTGTGAAGTTAAAATCCTTAAGGTATTGCATTTTTGATAAAAATCTGTTTTGGAAGGATACTGGTGGTATTTTGCTGAATTGTTTGCTGGAAGAGGAGGCTGATAAAGTGATTAAGGAGTTCCACAAAGGATATTGTGGAGGTCATAATTATTGGAAGGCTACATTAAAAAAGATTCTTAGAGAAGGATATTATTGGCCTACAATGTTTAAAGATGTTTACAAAAATATTGTTGCCTGCCACGAATGTCAGATTTTTTATGGTAAGAAGAAGTTTATACCTTTACCTTTAATGCCTATCTATGTTGAAGCACCATTTCAGAAATGGGGGTTAGATTTTATTGGATAAATTCCTCCATCATCATCAGGTCAACATTGTTGGATTATCACAGCAACTGATTACTTCACTAAATGGATTGAAGCAATCCCAACTAGGCAAGCAAATGATTTTTTTATTATTTATTTTTTGGAGAATAATATTTTTTCTAGATTTGGTTGCCCCAAGAAGATCATAACTGATAATGGACATCAATTTAATTCTAAGAAGCTGATTAATTTTTGTCATCAATATCATATTACTCTTGGGCATTCTACTACATATTATCCACAAGGGAATGGTCTAGTTGAATCTTCTAACAAGAGCATTGTGAGGATTATTAAGAAGGTGATGCAGGAAAATAAGAAGGTTTGACATCTGAAGCTGAAGTATGCCTTATGGGTTGATAGAATATGCACAAAAAGGTCAATTGGAATTTCATCTTATGAACTGGTATATGGAGTTGAAGCCATTTTTCCTACATCTTTAGGAGTACCTGTCATGAAGCTACTTCAAGGATTGGAAGAGGATCCAAATGCAGTTTAGAGAAGAATCAATCAGCTTAGCTCTGCAAGAGAAGAGGGATGAAGTTTATAACAGCAATCAACAATCTCAAAACATAATCAAGAAGGCATTTGACAAGAAGAGCAAGGAAGAAAATTTTAAATTCAAGATATGGTTTTGAAATGGGAGGCCAGAATTGAGGAGAAAGGAAAACATGGGAAGTTTGAGAACATATGGAAAGGTCCATTCAAAGTAGCTGCTTTCCATGGAAACAATACTTACATTCTGCAAGATATGGATGGAAAATCATGTGCTGAAGGGCCTGTCAATGGCAGGTTTTTAAAGCACTACTCTTCTTAAAATCTGCTGATCATTCATATCATTGTACATATTCCATTTTATGTGTTTTTTTGGCTTATAATGACAAGATAAATCATCAAGCTTTAGCCCGAGGTGAAGGCCATTAGAGTTTGAAGAGAAAGCTTGCCAATTTCAAAGTTTTTTTTTTCTGTTTTTCAAGAAGATGGATAGCAACACTGGAACTACTAGTTCTTTAGTGTACCATAGGGGCACACTATCCCAAATGGAGCCACTGTTATCACCAAAAAAATTCAAAACATCATTTTGACAAGGTTACATAGGTTCATGGGTCAAAATAGGATTTTAGGAATCATTTTAAGTTTGACCAAGGGAAGTATTAAATTTTTTATAGTTTGAGCCTACCCTAAGGTTTAAAAAAACTCATTTTTAAAGTCCTTCATGTCAAATCATTCATCATTTTAGGATTCATTCCATTTCCCGAAGTTTTTGTACCAAAACTGCCTAATTAGCCAAGAAACCACAGTTTTATAGTGCATTACACTGTAAAAAGTCACTTTGTACTACAAAAGCGCTGATGGTTTCGTAGTGAAAACAGTAAAAATAACACTATAGGCACTACGAAAACATGGTTTAGTAGTTGCCTTGTCAATTTAGTTGTCAAGTGTCAGTTACCATTTGGAAAGGGTAAGTTAGATGCCTATTGAGTCATGAAATGATGAAATCAAAGTACATAACCACGTTTGCAGTCATCATGGTCTGTTTAGGTAATGAATAAGCCATCATTTCAATTATGAGGGGACATTTAAATTTCAAATCTTTCCCTAATTAGTCATTCTCATTCCTTTTTCCTCCAATGCGAAATATCTGAGCTCTAGAGCGTTATTGTGTTGAGCCAAACTTGTGGCTGGTTATTTCAAGCGAGGTTGAACATTCATATCAAGCGAGGTTGAGGGGTTCTTTGAGGAACTATGGCAGAGGAAATAAAAATATACAGAGGAGGATAGTGCTTAAGACATGAACCTGAAGACGTGAAAGCAATAAATGAAGATCCAGTAGTAATGGAAGCTTTCAAAAGAGCAGGTTGCCTGCAGTTTTGTGAGAAATTGTAGGGTTATCATACATAGGTATCTAAGGAATTTTCTATGAATTTCAGTGGAACAGCCACTAAAGTAGGAATGTTAAATTTTTCTATCACTCCAGAGTTCATTGCTACTGTCATAGAAATTCAAAGAGGTCAAGAAACCTGGTTCAAAGGTTTCAAGTTTAACATGGAGCAGTGTAAGGAGTTCATGAAGCCTGAGCACATTGAGATGGATCTCAACAATGCTATTCCAAGAAACTACATCAAAGATAATTATTCAAAACTGCTACTCACCATCCAGAAATACTTTACCTGTGAAGGCAGATATCACAAGGTTTATTCATACCTTTTCAAATTACTCTTGCACTTCACTGGTAAGATTTCCAGAGGTAATTCCTATTGATACATTTCCTGAAATTGATGAGAAATAACATGAGGAGCCAAGGGAAGATGTCAGCATTATCACTTTGGAAGTGGAGCAACTTCCACCAACACCAGCTACAAGAGTACTTGCATCAGGAGAAGGAACACTTGAATCTTTGCAAGATGGTATTGATCTCTTGACATTAGGAGTCTCATGCATGATTTAGGAGATGCTTGAGGAAGAGGAGACATATACCAGCGTTGGTGCAGCAGTAGAGGAGCATCCATCACCATCACCAACATTTGGAGGAGTCATTACATCGGTAGGAGGAACCCTTGTAGTTGTACAAGATGTTCCCAAATATCAGCTTATCCAAGGTATGCAAACATTTACACCCAATATTATTTCAACACATCAGACAGAGATTTGTGGGGACATTCCATCAGTGGATTTGCATGACCAAGGGTTAGAGCACATTACTGGTTTGGAGCAGAAAACCATCACATCTCAGAGAACCCTTCACTTGTTTAAGGATGAAATGTATGGCCATCCTGGTTTTTCATTATTGAGTTACACACAGCAATTTGGGTTGGAGTGTAAACTCTCGAAGGATAGGATGAGCATAGTCCTAACCAGTACAATGTCAGGCTATGAGTGCAACATTTTGTATGGCCATGAGATGGCAGATGTACCATCATGGAGATCAACAGCGCTGTCACTGGGGAGCAGTGATGAGTTGGGGGCCCAACTATTCTTGGAGCATTCTAATGATCGCTTCACTCTTGAAGCATTGGATGGGCAGATGGTAGATGATAGACCTCTTATGATGGATAAAATATTCTTTTATTATGACAGATCCTTCTTGATGAGCACCACACATCTCAAAGAGAAGATTTTTCCTACAACATATTTGGAACCTTATGGGCTCTACCGAGTCATTGTTGAGAAGTCCTCATGTAGATATCTCTAGGGGGTTGCACTTCAACATATCATGGAGTGTAAATATAGTCATCCGATTTGGGAGGATGGTATTCTCCATTTGATGGATACCAAGTTGCAGCATAACAGGATTCATCACCCACAGTTGGATGGATGGGTGAAGATGATGAACAAGGGGTTGGTGAGCCATGTTAGCCACCTCTAATTTTTTTTTCGAGCAAACAGGTGGCTAAATTTTTTTCTGAGCCTTCAAGAGATACATTTCCCCTGAAAATCTCTCATTCTTGAAGTCTCTATGTGTCTTTTTCCTTTCAAATATTTTCACTGTTGTTTCCACTGAAAAATCTTCACTGTTTGTGAAATAATTTTCTCAGAAAAAACCTCCATCTGCCCCTTTTTATCCCTGAAATTTTCCCATTTTCACCCATTTTCCCCCTTCTCAAAATTTCCCTAAAAACCCCCAAAATCCCTTCCTAAGCCTTCTAAGCCATTTAATTCCCCTTTGTAAACCATGTGAAATCGCTTCATTTGGTGAAAAAACCCTTTTTTCCCCCTACCAGAACCCTTCTCTAAGCCTTAAAAACCCTATTTTGGCTTAAAAAACACTTATTTTGCATAATAGGCCTAAGCCCCTTTCGGCTAAGCCCCTAACCACTTCCCCTCCATGAAACCCATCTCCAAGACCAAGCACTAAGCCCTTGAGCACTTATCGCATCGGAAGATTGGATGAGAGCGCGTTTTCTTTGTAAATTGATCTGTGAAGATCTAACGGTATGCACAAAGCTCACCATGTGCCCATAGCATCCCTTTTTCAACCCCGATTAAGATCTCCACCGTTGATCCTTAAGAAATCCAACGGCCATCGCATCGCCGCCCCAATCACCAATTGCAACTTTTTGTTGCGCCTCTCTTCAACTCCCTGATTGGCCGATCTCCAATTGCATCCTAGCCATTGAATAAACAAGAACCAACGGCCAGTATTGATCCTTTCACCGCCCCTGTGTCCTCGATTGGCCACCCCCAATCCATTCACAGCTGTTGATCTTCCGCCAATCCGACAGTCCACCTTTCTCCTGGTCATTCATTTAGCCCTTTGGCCTCTGCCTCATCTTTAAATCTCCTCCGTCCATCCCCATGGATCCAATGGTCAGAATTCCTCCCGCCCATTAACATTCCCTTCCGCTTTCACTTTCAATCTAGAGATCTCAGTCGTCCATTCCATAGATCGGACGGCCCACATTAAAACCATTGTTGACCTGTCCCCACCTTATCGACCTTGCACGTTCCCATATTGCGTTGCACCCTCCACCGTTAGATCTCATCGCTCTGTATCCAATGGTCAACATGCATATCACGTGACATTAGTGCTTGAAGGTTAACAATTCAAATTTATGCGATAAAATTGGTTTCAAAGGGACACGTGTCGAGCAACAGAGCATATCGCGTTTTTTCAGCAAAATCTCAAAACCACTTTGAAGTTGCATGAAAACAGTTGTTTTCCCCAAAAAAAACTTCCCCTCTTCTGCCTTTGACAACTCTTCCTGAAGATCTTGACCGTTGATCTGTATAGATCTACGACCCTTATTCCACCGTGCTCTCATTCATATTATGTCCATCGAGCTCTCCAAAGGATTTCATTGGAGCATCTCAACCGTCGATCTCCTCCTGAGATCTAACGGTCCATATTCAAAATCACCCTCCGCCTGTCGGTCCCACCATATAAAGCCCCATTTCATTTGATTTTCATCAATTTCCTTTTTAATTTTCCCAAAGGTTAAACTTTAGTGTTTTACACTAAAAATGATTTTATTCCGCCTAACCTCTAAAGCCATTCTACCGGCAAATCTTGACCGTCAATCACCTCCATCTAATCTAATCGGATAGTCCACATCCATTCCTCCACCAGACCACTATCAGATAATTTTTTCACCATTTCAAAGCATTTTTCAGCCATTTTCCACTGCATCCACTGCATTCATCTCTGTTGCGCTGCCATTCTCACAGGCCTCCACAACATCCAACCTCCATTCCCAGAGATTTTCCTAACAAGTTTATTGTGTTTTGCAGGGATATATACAGTGAAAGCCATTCTCTTCTCACATTCACTATCATCGTGACATAGAGCACAGAGAAGGCCATTTTCTGAGCGAGAGATTGTAGAGTGAATGCCTGGGAAGATTCCTAAACGAAACATCCAATTAAAAGACCAATGTTTAACTCTGTAAAACCATCCAACACCATTAAAACTCCATTTCAAAAGACAGACACAGTCATAGGAGCAGCAAAGAGTATCAGTTAGGGAAATTAAAGGATTAAGAGCCTTTATTGAAGGTTAATGATTATAATCCAAGGTTTAAAGCTCAAAGAGATAGCACAAAGAACATAAAGAAGACCGAGGCATAATTCAGCCTAAAACACAAACCTGAAAGTGAATTAAAAGTGTTTTAGGAAAAGACAAAGACATCTGTCAATCCGAGAAAGCCTCCACCGCCACAGCAAAGGCCAATTGAACCCTCTCCAACACCAAAGGCCAACCTCTCTAGCTACCAGAAGACACCTGCAGCCTTACTGAAATCAAAGAAGGCCTAGTTATTACCATAACAGAAGACATTCGCGTAAAGACGGCTGAGCAATTAATACAAATCAAAATATATTATTTCTAATTGTCAACAAAGTTATTTCAAAAGATAAAAAACAGCCCAGAAGCCAATCCTTTTGACCATTAGACCTTGAAAAGCAGAAACATATTTATGAATCAGAGTTATAGGTTGAGTGCATTCTTGCCTTATTTATTGCCTGGTTTTCAAAGGCCAGGAATTGCATTGATTGTGAAATTAATGATACTTGACCCCTAGAAACTCTCCCACTTCCAGATTTTCTTATAAATTCTCCTTGAGGACCACATTGTAACAGTTGGTCTCTGGATATCTGATTGCATGTAATAGTTTTCTGAAGCTACTGAAGTGTTGTTTTCAATTGAAGATACATAAGCTGAAATGATAAATTTGAAGCTGTAGAGACCCACCGGGCTTGCTGATTGTAACTGGTTTGAACATAAAATACAAGCTACTGATTTATGTCGATGGTGATGTTTTTCTCATTTTCAATTGTGTTTTATCTTTATATTTCCATTCTATCCACCTTCTCTGATAAAGAACAATAAATATAAAGCTAGGATTTACTCTTGATAGTATGCTACTCTTGTTGATAAGATCTATCTATATGTTTTCTTCCTTTGAAAGTTTTCCTTAAGAGTACATTGAAGCAGGTTGGTTTCAAAGCACTTGCCTGATCTTAGATTTCTCTTTATGATTATCATCTATGTTTTCTTAAAGAATATGCTGAAAGCAGGATAGGTTAGAGGTCCTTAGCTGATCTTAAGTTGTTCTAACTATTTTCTAAATGTTTTCTAACTGAAATTACTTTAACGCAGGCTAGTTTAAAAGCATTACCTGATCTAGGATTACTTTTACGTTTTTATTTAAGTGTATGCCAAAGCAAGATAGTTTCAAAGCACCTACTTGATCTCAGGCTGCTCTTTGTTCTTCACTTACTTGTTCTCCATTTTTCTATCTATTTCATTCCATGAATTCAACTTAAGAGATCCTTTCACATAGGTGACTTTCCCCATGGATTACTCTTGTACCTTGCTGCCCAATTAAATCCTCTTATGAATCCATAGCCCAATGGGTTAAAGCTGCTTTTTGCCCATCTTATTAGCTAAATCATCCCTTCACTTGCATACACCTTCACCCTTTATTTAAACTTCCTTCACCTTCCATATCCTTGTCCAACCAAAAACAAACAAACAAAAAAAACCCATACTCTTCATAACTAGCCTAAAATCACATTTCAAGCCTTAAAGATCACATATTTAGACACACTTATAGAGAGATCCCTCTCTGGATTCAGGAGGGCTAGATCCTAGAATCCCAAAGTGGTTCATATGTTGCCTCTGCAGTTTGTATTGCCAAATTTTCAAATTACAGAGACCTAACATTCTGGCGACTCCACTGGGAAACAAGACCACATTAGCCTAAATTTGGTAGTAAATCACTGTGGTGGACAGTAAAAATCCTTTAAGACACCTTATACCTTCCACCTGGCGACTCCACAGTTCTTGAATGACCATAAGACTCCACTGGTGATCAGTAGGCCTACTGATTATATTTGTTTCCACAAGACTCAACTGGGAGACCAGTTTCCATTACAACATCATCCATTCTAAAGGAAACACATAGGATTAAGCCTCTTTGTTTGAAGATAGTTTGCCTCTTTTGAGATTGGCATACATACTGGCTTCAAGAACAATCCATACTGGAGCTTATCCTAATCCAAACCCCCATGCAATAGTGGACAACCCTGAGAGTATTCTTAGGAAGCCTTCTTCATCTAGGAACCCAACTATTGCCAGACCCATTTATAGAGCTAATTTAACACCTGAAAACCTTACAACTCTATCAGAAGCTTAGTTTTATTTAGACTTACCAAGCAATTCACCAAGAACTAAGTCATTCAGTAGCTTAGATCAGACAAACTTTGAGCCTGCAAACTCACCTCCTCATAGTGCTTAGCTTATTGGTGACAGAGGAACCCCTCCATCTACACCTCCTGACATAAATTTCATTCAAAACTTGGGTCTCTCTCACCCCAGATCTGCTCAACAGTTTTCTGCTAGTTCTAGCATTTCTGTCACTCATATACCTGCTGCTCAAAACCATCCTTTACCTCCATAAAACATCATCATGGCAGCGTGGTATGCTCCCTTGTTGTTACGATAGCCTTTAGCTCCTTTACCTAATGAATATTAGTCTAAAATTCCTCATTTCACTGGGAAAGAATCCACTACAGCTCAACACCATGTAGATAGGATGGAAGATGCCTTTGACTACATGGAAATAGAGGATGAAACAATTAAGATGTGAATATTTGCCTAGAGTTTAGGAAGAGAAGTGAAGAAGTGGTTTAAAGGCTTACCTCCTCACAGCATCAATGATCTACCCTCCTTGCTCCAAAACTTTATAAACAAATGGGAAGTCAGAAGTAACCCTCTCCAAATCTTAGCAGAATATAAGAACCTTAAAAGAGATCAAGGAGAGAGTGTCCAGGACTACTCTACTAGATTCAACAGTGTCTACAATGCTCTTCCACCACACATGAAACCTCCCCAAGGGATGGCCTTAGTGAAATACCCTAAAGGCTTTGATGCTGATATGGCCTACCAGCTTAGGGAGAGGGATTATAACACATTGGAAGACATGCAGAAAGGAGCAGTGAGTGTAGAGGCAAACTTGATTGAGAAAACATCCAAGATGAGGGCAGAGAAGAAGGTAACCTATAGAGATGAAAAAATAGCTTCTTCATCAGATCCAAAATATGATAGTATAGCAAAACATGGACATGATGGAATGAATGATGGAGAAATTGGTCATCCAGGCAACTAATCAGAGCAGAAACCAAAACCAAAACCAGAATCAGAACTTTAGGAGAAACAACCCCCTGAATAGACAAAGAGACTCTAATCAAAAGGTCATCCCTCCATTCCAAGAGAATTTTCTTGATGAGGATGAAGGGATAATAGAAGAATCAGATGGGACCACCATAAATATGGTAGAAGTGGATGAACAAGATCACACCTTTTCTGCAGAAGAAAACCAGACCTCATACTCACATTGGAATGAGGAAGGGTTGCAAACTGAGGACTATAGGTTAGGATTCGAAAATGCCATCATGCAGGTCCGAGAACAATACGACCTCAGGAGCAAAAAGAACACAGATAATTCTAAACCGAAAGCTTTTAAAATCACCATCAAGAAAAGACCTGAAAAGACTCCTAAAGTGACTGCTGAAAGTGGTAAATCAGCAACTGAGAATTCTAGTAAAAACAAAGGTAAGGACACCCAAAGCAGTGAAAAATCAAGTCAAGAATCTAGCAGCACTAGCATTGCAGCTAGTGCTCCTGATAAAATAGCTTCAAACATTATACATATTGAAAAACAGAAAGCTGATCTTGCTAATAAAACGGTGCCCAACAAGACAGAAATGAATCCCTCAAAGAGTCAATCTCCTTTCAGTTTGGAGAGTGAGATAGCCAAAATTAAAATTTATGTCCCTCTCACTGAGTTGGCCACCCAAGATGTATATAAGAGACAATTATCCTTTACCCAAAATGGAACACATCCTATAAAGGGTAGTTGGCTCAAAAAGGATTTCATTGTTAGATGGCTTTTCAGGGTACAACCAGGTCTTAGTACTCCTAGAGGATCAGCTTAATATAGCCTTCACAACTCCTTGGGGCACTTTCATGTATGTGAAAATGCCTTTTGGACTAATGAATGATGGGGCCACTTTTCAAAGAGCTATGGACATTGCATTTTCAGAGGAAATAGGGAACTTCATTGTAATTTACCTTGATGACATAACAGTTTATTCCAAAACTGATGAAGAGCACCTTAAACATCTTAGGAAAGTATTTGAAAAGTGCAGAAGGTTCGGGCTATCTTTAAACCCCAAGAAGACAATATTTGGCCTACAAGAGGGAAAACTTCTTGGCCATATTATATCAGAAAAGGGGATTAAAATAGATCCAAAAAGAGTTGAGGGAATACTACAGATTAGCCACCCAAGAAACATAAAGGAATTTCAGTCCTTCAATGGGAAAATTAACTTCTTAGGGAGGTTTATTCCCAACTTAGTAGAGCTCCTTAGAAACATGACTAATTGCTTAAGAAAGAAGTGGGAATTAAGTGGACTGTAGAAGCCAAAAAGTCCTTTGAATTGGTGAAACATGCACTCACCCGAGCACTAGTTCTGATTAGCCCAGATTTCACAAAGGATTTCCTCATTTTCTCCTTTTCATCAGAGCATACTCTAGCTGCTATCCTATTGCAAAAAAACCCAGAGGGACATGAGCAGCCAATAGAATTCTTTAGCAAAGCACTAAGAGATGCACCCTTGAAATACAACATTATGGAAAAATAGGCCTATGCCTTGGTAAAGGCCTTAAAAGGCTTCAGGGTGTATATTATGCATTCTCACATCATTTCTTATGTGCCTAACATAGTGGAAAAGGATATCTTGTCACAAGATCCAGATGGAAAAAGGGGTAAGTGGATTGCAGTAATACTAGAGTACGATTTGGAAATCAAACCCACAAAACTCATTAAAGGTCAGGGCTTAGCTCAATTAGTGGCTAAATCTAACCTGCAAGCCCTTGAAATTAACATGGTAGATGCCTTGGATGAGCATGAAGGATTTCCTGCTCCCACTGTTGAAGACCAGTTCCAAAACTCACCTTGGTATGCTGACATCTTGTATGTGCTTACAAATCTAAATGTTCCTCCTGATTTATCAAAGACTAAGGCAATGTTTTTAAAGTTGAAAGCTAGGAATTATTGCATTTTAAATGAATGTTTATATTGGAATAATGCTAATGGTTTATTGCTTAAATTTTTTCCTGAAGTTGATGCAGAGAAGATCAAGCATGAATTCCATGAAGGAGAGTGTGGTGGTCATCTCTACTGTAAAACCACAGCCAATAAGATCCTTAGAGCTGGCTATTACTGGCCCACCCTCTTCCAAGATGTCCATAAAATGATAGTTGCCTGTCACAAGTGCCAAATTTTCAAGGGCAAAAGAAATCTCCTTCCCTTACCATTACAGCCAATCACTGTTGAAGCTCCTTTTCAACAATGGGGCCTAGATTTCATAGGGGAAATCCATCCTGCTTCATCTTCCCAACACAAATGGATTCTTATAGCCACAGACAACTTCATAAAATGTATAGAGGCAATCCCTTCTAGGAATGCCACAGATTCTGTTATTATAAAATTCCTTGAAGATCATATCCTATCTAGATTTGGCTGCCCTAGGAAGATTATTACTAGCAATGCTGCTGCTTTTGGTTCTAAAAATATGATTGATTTTTGTCACAAGTATCAAATTGTTCTTGGCCATTCTACTGCTTATTACCCTTAGGGTAATGGGCTTGCAGAATCATCAAACAAAATTTTGGTGACCATCATCAAGAAGCTTCTTGAAGAGAATAAGAAATCATGGCATAACAAGTTGGTGCATGCTTTGTGGGCAGACAGATTGGCCACAAAGAAATCCATTGGAATGTCCCCTTACCAGCTTGTTTATGGAGCAGATGCAGTGTTCCCTACCAACCTAGGGGTACCAGTGATTAAATTGGTCCAAGAGATACAGTCAAAAGAGGATAGCATGATAAGAAGGATTGATCAAATAATACATCTCCAGCAAACAAGGGAAGAAGTCTACAACGGAGCTCAAAGGGTATAAGAGAACATCAAAAAGTTGTTTGATAAGAGAACCAAGGCTTGTGACTTCAAAATTGGAGATAAAGTGCTCAAGTGGGATTCAAGGAGAGAAGAAAAGGGTAAGCATGGAAAATTTGATAGTTTGTGGCAAGGTCCATACACTATTCAGTCCACCATTGGTCCAAATGCATTCTTCTTGCAAGAGTTAGATGGTACAAATCTGTTTGGGGGTCCTATCAATGGCAGGATGCTCAAAAATTATTACTACTAAATTTCGAGAGTTTAAAGTCTTCACTTCCATTGTAAATACCATTTCTTTTTTCAATTTTACAAAAAATAAAAAAGAGAAAAAGAGAAAAGAAAAGTTTCAGACAAACTCAAAACTTGAACCTCAGATGTTTCAAAAAATGGCTCAAATCAGCCCAAATCTAAGCCAAAGAAAGAGAAATTTGGTTCTAATATGCTCAAAACCTAAACCAGCAAAGAAAGAAGATGGATCAGCTCTAACAAGCCCAAAACCAGAACTGAGATAAAGAAGAAAAAGTGACTCTAACAAGCTCAAAACTTGAGTCACAAAGGAAAGAAGGATGCTTCAAAAGTTTCAAAATTTCAAGCCTTCAAAATTTTGTTTTCAAGTTTCTGCAATTTCAGTTCATGTGCAATTTTCTTTATGCCATGAACCCACAGCAAACCAGACAATCTAATCCTGGTTTGACTGTTTTTAAATTTTGGTTATAGAATATAGAGAAGAAATCTGCTACACAGTTTAATCCTAGCAAATATTAGTGTAGGTAGAGAAACTATGAGGCTAACTGTTTAATCTGGTCTCATGGAGGAATAAGGGTAGAATTAGACTATTTTGTTTCTGCTTTCAATAAAAATTGATGAAGAAGGTCTACAAATTCAAATGCACCTTGAAGAAAAAATGTTAGGACTGTAGGATGGGTAGGTAGATTGTCTGGTGAATGTTTTCTGCTGATTAATATCCATCATGTTTGTAACAGCTGAATCAGAGAAGAAAGGATGGTCCAAAGATCAGGCATTTGGCCTACTTCCCAAATAATATCTCTGAAGTTCTTGACATCTTCAGGAAGATGCCATCCCCATGTGGAGCCATTGTTAGCCACCTATAAATTTTTTTTCAAGCAAACAAGTGGCTAAATTTTTTTCTGAGCCTTCAAGAGATACATTTCCCCTGAAAATATCTCATTCTTGAAGTCTCTATGTGTCTTTTTCCTTTGAAATATTTTCACTGTTGTTTCCACTGAAAAAGCCTCACTATTTGTGAAAGAATTTTCTTAGAAAAAGCCTCCATCTGCCCCTTTTTATCCTGCAATTTCCCCATTTTCACCCCTTTTTTCCCTTCTCAAAATTTCCCTAAGAACCCCCAAATCCCTTCCTAAGTCTTCTAAACCATTTAATTCCCCTTTGTAAACCATGTGAAATCCCTTCATTTGGTGAAAAAACCCTTTTTTCCCCCTACCGGAACCCTTCTCTAAGCCTTAAAAACCCTCTTTTGGCTTAAAAAACACTTATTTTGCATAATAGACCTAAGCCCCTTTCGGCTAAGCCCCTAACCACTTCTCCTCCATGAAACCCAGCGCTAAGCCCTTGAGCACTTATTGCATTGGAAGATTGGACGAGAGCGCACTTTCTTTGTAAAATGAAAAGTTCCGATGCGAGACTTTGTTTGTTCTATTGGCCTGCGGTGCAATATCCACCATTGATCTGTGAAGATTTGACAGTCTGCGCAAATCTCATAGCACGCCCATAGCATCCCTTTGTCAACCCCGATTAAGATCTCGAACATTGATCCTTAAGAAATCCAATGGCCATCGCATCGCCGCCCCAATCGCCAATCGCAACTTTTTGTTGCGCCACTCTTCAACTCCCTGATTGGCCGATCTCCGATTCCATCCTGGTCGTTGAATACAAAAGAACCAATGGCCAGGATTTTTCCTTTCACCACCCTTGTGTCCCCGATTGGCCACCCCCAATCCAATTGCAGCCGTCGATCTTCCATCGATCCGATGGTCCACCTTTCTCCCGCTCATTCATTTAGCCCTTTGGCCTCCGCCTCATCTTTAAATCTTCGCCATCCATCCCCATGGATCCAACGGTCAGAATTCCTCCCACCCATTAACATGCCCTTCCATCTTCGCTTTCCATCTGGATATCTTAGCTGTCTATTCCATAGATCGAATGGCCCACATTAAAACCACCATTGACCTATCCCCACCTTACCGACCGCGTACGTTCCCATATTGCGCTCCACCCTCCACCATTAGATCTCATCGCTCCATATCCAACGGTAAACATGTATATCATGTGACTTTAGTGCCCAAAGGTTAACAATTCAAATTTATGTGATAAAAGTGGTTTTATGGGGACACGTGTTGGGCGATAGAGCATATCGCGTTTTTTCAGAAAAAATTTCAAAACCACTTTGAAGTCACACAAAAACAGTTATTTTACCCAAAAAAACACTTCCCCTCTTCTACCTCTGATAGCTCTTCCCGAAGAACTTGACTGTTGATCTATATAGATCTATGACCCTTATTCCACCGCGCTCTCATTCATATTATGTCCATCAGGCTCTCCAAAGGATTTCATCGGAGCATCTCAACCGTCAATCTCCTCTTGAGATCTAACGGTCCATATTCGAAATCGCCCTCCGCCTGCTGGTCCCACCATGTAAAGCCCTATTTAATTTGATTTTCATTAATTTCCTTTGTAATTTTCCCAAAGGTTAAACTTTAGTGTTTTACACTAAAAATGATTTTATTCTGCCTAACCTCTAAAGCCACTCCACCAGAAAATCCCGACTGTCGATCACCTCCATCTAATCTAATTGGAAGATCGACATCCATTCCTCCACCAGACCACCATCAGATCAGTTTTTCACCATTTCACAACATTTTTCAGTTGTTTTCCACTGCATCCACTGCATTCATCTCTGTTGCACTTCCATTCTCACAGACCTCCACAGCATCCAACCTCCATTCCCAGATATTTTCTTAACAATTTCATTGTGTTTTGCAGGGATACAGACGGTGAAAGTCGTTCTCTTCTCACAGTCACAATCATAGTGACATAGAGCGCAGAGAAGGCCATTTTCCGAGCCAAAGAATGCAGAGTGAATTCCTAGGAAGACTCCTGAACAAAACATCCCATTAAAGGACTAGTGTTTAACTCCGTAAAACCATCCAGCACCATTAAAACTCCATTTCAATAGACATAGACAGTCACAGGAGCGGAAAAGAGTATCAGTTAAGGAAATTAAAGGATTAAGAGCCTTTATTGAAGATTGATTATTATAATCTAAGGTTTAAAGCTGGAAAAGACAGTACAAAGACCATCAAGAAGACCGAAGCATAATTTGGCCTAAAACACAAACCTGAAAGTGAATTAAAAGTGTTTTAGGAAAAGACAAAGACATTTGTCAATCCGAGAAAGCCTCCACCACCACAGCAGAGGCCAATTGAACCCTCTCCAGGAACCAGAAGACACTTGCAACCTTACTGAAATCAAAGAAGGCCTAGTTATTACCAGAACAGAAGAAATTTTCCTAAACATGGCTGAGAAATTAATACAAATCAAAAGATCTTATTTCTAATTGTCAGCAAAGTTATTTCAAAAGATAAAAAATAGCCCATAAGCCAATCCTTTCGACCATTAGACCTCGAAAAGCAGAAACAGAGTTATGAAGAAGAGTTATAGGTTGAGTGTATTCCTGCCTTATGTCTTGCCTAGTTTTAAAAGGCCAGGAATTGCATTGATTTTGAAATTAATGATACTTGACCCCTAGAAAATCTCCCACTTCCAGATTTTCTTATAAATTCTCCTTGAGCACCACATTGTAACGGTTGGTCTCTGGTTATCTGATTTCATGTAATATTTTTCTGAAGTTACTGAAGTCCTGTTTGCAATTGAAGATACATAAGCTGAAATTATAAGTTTGAAGTTGTAGAGACCCACCAGGCTTGCTGATTGTAACTGGTTTGAACATCAAATACAAGCTGCTGATTTATGGGATCCTGATTTATGTCGATGGTGATTTTTTTCTCATTGTCAATTGTGTTTTCTCTTTATATTTCCATTCTGTCCACTTTCTCTGATAAAGAACAGTAAATATAGAGCTAGGATTTACTCTTGATAGTACCCTACTATTTTTTATAAGCTCTATCTATATATTTTCTTCCTTTGAAAGTTTTCCTTAAGAGTACATTGAAGCAGGTTGGTTTCGAAGCACTTGCCTGATTTTAGATTGCTCTTTATGATTATCATCTGTGTTTTCTTATAGAATATGCTGAAAGTAGGATAGGTTAGGTTAGATAGGTAGATTAAGTTGTTCTAAAAATTTTCTAAATGTTTTCTAAGTGAAAGTACTTCAACGCGGGCTAGTTTAAAAGCACTTACCTGATCTAGGATTCATTTTATGTTTTTCTTTAAGTGTATGCCAAAGCAAGATAGTTTCAAAGCACTTGCTTCATCTCAGGCTGCTCTTTGTTCTTCACTTACTTGTTCTCCATTTTTCTATCTGTTTCATTCCATGAATTCAACTTAAGAGATCCTTTGACATAGGTGACTTGCCCCATGGATTACTCTTGTACCTTGCTGCCGAATTAAATCCTCTTATGACTCCATATCCCAATGGGTTAAATCTGTTTGTTGCCTATCTTATCAGCTAAATCATCCCTTCACTTGCATACACCTTCACCCTTTATTTGAACTTCCTTCACCTTCCATATCCTTGTCCAACCAAAAACAAACAAAAACAAAAACCCATACTCTTCATAACTAGCCTAAAATCACATTTCAAGCCTTAAAGATCACATCTTTAGACACACTTATAGAGATATCCCTCTCTGGATTTGGGAGGGCTAGATCTTAGAATCCCAAAGTGGTTCATATGTTGCCTCTGCAGTTTATATTGCCAAATTTGCAAATTACAGAGACCTAACAAGCCACATCGATGACACTGGGTAGCACGATGCATGGCTGCGCTGGCTACTCTTGACAGAGTTTGACCATCACATGACATTTCCTATTCCAAGGGGTGTGTTACTATTTGGGACATGGTATGACACTTACATCAAGTGGCAGGAAGGAGTTTGGTTATATAGGGTTGATGTGATAACTTTCATGTCAATATTTATGTTTTTGCTCCATGGCCTATATGATGATTATATGAGGAGGCAGCAAGATTCATTGTTTTTTTTGTTACTCTTGGGAGAGTATGGGCTAACTTTATCCCATACCTTACATGATGTCTCAGGAGTAGATGGTGGCACAATCATGGTGCAAAGGGGATACTCCATAGCCTTTGAGGATCAGAAGATACTTCCACATAGGAAGGATTCTTCCACATATAGCAGAGGGTTGTTGGCATTCATGCATGCTTTGGCCAAATTTGGGAATTTTTGGATGGGAAAAGGCTTTGATCTCCAAAAACTTCAATATTTTTCTAAGCAGAAGCAGTTGCAAGGGAGGAAACAACAGTGGGATAGCAACATTCTTGCATGTGACTTTGGCATTGACCATGTCAAAGAGGGGACCTATGAGATGACAGGTGCTTTATCACAAAGGCCAGAAATGTTGTCATTAAGGAGTATAGACCCATATTTTGAGTCCCAAATTTTTATGGAGTATTCTAAGGATCACTTCACATATGAGGTGCTTGATGGGAAAGTATAAGATGAGAGGTATAGAGGGGTGGAAGGAGTCATCTACTACCAGGATAGGCTCCTCTTGACTAGAGATTCCAATCTCAAGAAGAAGGCTCTACATGCAGAACATGATTCATTCCTTCCCGGTCACCAAGGTCACATGGGGACATATCGGACCATTATAGAGAGATTCTCATGGAAGAGCTCACCTATGGACCTCATCACCAGTTTGCCAGCAATACATGGTAAGGGTTGTATCTTCGTACTTATTGATCATCTAAAAAATTATTTGCATTCCTTTGTCATTTATATACAGTGAATTTCTCCACAAGACTTTGGGCTTCATGGTCTTCTTAAGAAAAACATCAATGATGGAGATAGCCATTTCTTGTATGGATTTGGACAAGTATTTTTCTATTTTTGGTATGCTCAGTTGACACACAATTCCATTTACTAATTCCAAGTAGATGAGAAAACATGCACAACAAGCAAGTGGTTGGGAGACAACTTGCCACATCATATTCAGGGGCATCAAGTAGAAAAATTGTGTTTTTTTCCACTTGGGGAACTATTGTCACCATTCAGAATTTCATATGACACTCAGTGTATTTCTCATTTGGATTCCATATTGTGAAGATTTTATATTCACTATATGTGGGATGGCTTGGGCAAGCAAGGTTAATGGAACCAAAGAGTGGATCCTTGAGAGTCCAATTTCCTTTTGGCCTCTTGAGGGTAGCATTATTACAGCCCAAGATTAGTAGCATTTATACACAGTTGATATATGGGGAAAGAGGCAGCATGGGATAAACAATTTTCTCTATCATGTTCAGCCATACATCCCATATAAATTGCAGGAGAAAGAGATGGGGGATTTTTTCTACGAGATACCGAGGGTGATCCATGTTGTTTTGATGATATCATGGGGATTGGAGCTTCTCATTGGGGTTCAGATCCCCAAATTTTTTCATCTCTCATGCCTCAAGAAGGACTCTAGACAGCATGTAGTTGCCTCCATGGGTATCCCACTTCTTTATTATGACAGCCAATTGGTTTTATTACCAAAGGATAACTTGCACACTTGGGAGGAGAAACTAGAGGACAATTTGATTAGAGAGCATCTGGTTCAGTGGAGGATTTTATCAGATGAGGATGCTACAAGAAAAGGAGAGGATATTTTGTAGTATCCATCCTTGTAGTTGCTTGAGGAAAAGAAAAATTTGGGAGGGGGGGACTATAATATTCCTAATTAGCTTTCATATAGTTGGAATATTAATTTTTTCTTTTGATAATAAGATAGGTGAATAAGTGGGTAGAGAGACCCATAAATCTCATTAGTAGGAATAAAACCACCTCTCATGTGAATTTGGATCATTGTATCATTTGTATAAAGCACCTTGATGTGTGAACGGAGGCTAAATCATGTGGACAGGGTCAAATTTGACCAAATCAACAAAAATTTTATGGAGGTAGTGGAGGATTAATTGAGGACATCATAGACATAGAGGAGGAGTGTATGCATGAGAGTAGATTCTTTAATGAGTGGGACCCAGGGTGAGGAAGCTCACCAGGAATATAAGGAAGAGGATGGAAGCCATAGAAGGCATTCATAATATTGATATTGTATTGGTCTTTTATGACTTTTTGCATGCTTCAGCTATTTAGCTAAGTCTGTTGTGTTGTTTAGCACAAGGGTGTTTTCAAGCAGAAATCCCACCCTCATCCTTAGGGGACTTCGAGTGCCTACTCAGGAGAGGTTCATTGAGAATCATTTCCACTATCAGGCATAGGGCCAAGCTTTAGCCAATATTCAAAGCGTATTCTCCTTTAGGATTGTGTTTTTTTGTAGGGCAGCAATAGTGGAGGGTTGATAGACCCAATTTCTAAGCTTGTTTTCCATTGAGGGAGCAGCCGTTTATCCGAGAGACTGGCAAGGAAGTTCCTTGATATTTATTCCACCATCCGGCATCATTCCAAGTATTATAATTCACCCACAGCATAGTCTCCTCTAGAAACTACATTATTTTGCAGTGCAGTTGCATTGGGAGGTCAATTACCCAAGTTCTTGACCATGTTTTCTAGTGAAGGGAGTAGCCCTTCATCCGAAAAGTTTGTGAGGATGAATATCAGCCATTGACATATCATATCAGCCACCTCCCACCAGTGGTCCAGTTACAGAGAGTTATTCATACCTAGGGCCACATTTGGCACATTATGCATTTTGTGTATTCCTGGAAACCCTTTCTGGGTTATCTTGGAATAGTGCTAAAGAGGCTAAATATTTGATCCCGACATTTTCTAAGCACTAGATCATCAAATCCATGTATTTACATTCTATTAGCACCTAATCTAGACCCCAAGCTGAAAAGGGCAAATCAGGGTAACAACTAAACCATGCTTAGCCTTGTAGCTAGCCCTACAAGGACAGGAGAGGGCTCTCTCCGTAAAAATAGATATTCAATAAAACACAATAGTGGACTGATATTAGGCTAGGTAAAATTATGGGAAAAAGGTTTTAATAAAATAAATGAATTAATTCCAGGGATGCGCGGGATATAAAAGGGACAGTTGGAGCCAGGAATTCAATCAGGACACAGGATATTTCATGGGGCAATATAGGCAGGAAAATTAGCAATTAAAAATTAAATAAGGATGGGATGGAAAGACTGGTGAGGAGATGAAAAGGGCACGATCGATGGATCCTTTTCAAACAGAAGACAAAATACAGAATATGAATGTTTTCCCAAGGCAGGGCATGAAGATGGATCCTACCTTTCTGTCTTGAAAGAATTCAAAAGGAAATGTTTACGGATGAATGGAACACATAACATTTCACATATGAAAGAAACGAGAAAAACAAATGCTAAATCTCATACCACATGGATCCCACAAATCAGAGCTGCATCTCTTATTAATCCCTGTCAAACTGTACAATGGAGCCCAAAATGTTCTCCCACACTATTCCCCTACTGCTGAGTTGCAGACTTCTCACTTTAGAACTCCTTTACAAATGATTTACAATAACAATAAATACACTAAAATGTGGGAACATAGATCCACAGAAAAGGGAGCTATTTTAACAGCTGAAGAACTGAAATGCAATCATAGAAAGATCTCTAACAATTTTCCCCTAAAGAATGAACAATATTACATTTGATTGCTAGTAAATTTCACAGTTTTTGCTGTTGAAGAATAAAATAGGCAATCAGATCCTATTTTCTCTGCTGCTGTAGACATCTTTGTTTAATTTAAGCTCTCGGCCAGCCGACCGTTTCCTTTGATTTCGATTATTTGTTTGGAGAAAACTGACTTTTTAAATAAAATTTTGTTCAAAATAAAACTGAAATGAAATTATGCCCTTGTGAAGGGAAACCAATTTTGAAATGAGAGAAGGGAAGAGAAGGAGGGGGGACCCGCATCGCAATCGCAATCGAAATAAAAGGCAGAGGGAATACAATATACCATGGAGCAAAGAACTTCCGATGCGATTGGGGGGAACTCTGATGTTGTAATCGCAATCAGAAGGTGAAGAAGGAAAATAATATATAACAAAACCTTTGAAATGCATGTCTGCGATAGATTTTAATACACACAGTGATCACAATCAGGGATCGGAGGGTGGGGCGGAACATAACACAATATAACATTTCCGACGTGGGGAGAGAAAGGTCCTTTGTAAAATAAGTTTGAAACAAAATTTAATTTAACAAAGGGGCAAGGTCTATTTATAAAAAACGGGCAGAGATATTACATGGTGGGTCTGCAGTTTAATCAAGATCGAGATCGAAGGGGAGCGGGGTATAACATATACAATAATGCCGATGCGATTGGGGCGCGATAGCTGTGGGCCGTCGAACGGAGTGGGGCGATCGACGGCTGTGGAATGGTTGGGATTTTCGCAATCAGGGAAGGGCTTTAGGAAGTGCCGATGAGAATGCTTCCAATTGGCTATGAGCCGTTAGATCAAATGGCAAGATCGACGGTGGGGACACTAATCGAAGGTTTTGTAGTCGGGGAAGGTTTAATCGGCGATGGGATTTAAATGATGTGATGAAATTGATCGGAGTTTGGTTGATCGGAACTATGTTGATCGCATCGGAAGTTTTGGTACTATGCGATGTGATTGATCGAGGAAAGAAATGCGATTGCGATCGA
This sequence comes from Pinus albicaulis, assembly GCA_034641835.2. Classification (NCBI taxonomy): domain Eukaryota; kingdom Viridiplantae; phylum Streptophyta; class Pinopsida; order Pinales; family Pinaceae; genus Pinus; species Pinus albicaulis. The sequence goes on along the minus strand of CM076571.1, from coordinate 228,399,504 downwards.
AAGTTGGCGGGATTTATAATACAAACTTTGTTATAAGGTTTATTATAAAGTATGGTGGGGAAGTGGTTACGTATTTCAAATGCGGTGGGAGTTTATAATAAAATCTTTAAAAATGTTTATTATAAAGTTTCAAAGGGTATGGAGGGGAAGTGGTTTTGGGATCGGATTTAATGTATTAATGCGATTTTTTCCATCAGAAGGGGGAAAAAGGGATATTTTAGGGGGAATATTAAACTTTAAACACAAAATTTAAGGGAAACATGGGAAATAGGGGAAGTTTAGGGAATAGGGGACTTTTTACTTCACTTAAGCATACATTTCAATCCAGAAGTTAGTTTTGAGAGTGTAGTATACCATTGGAAAAATCTTTTTGAGCTCTTTCTGATGGATCTGCTTGGAAGATGACTTGGCACTGAACATGCTATGGAAAACCTCTCTGAAAGGCAGGGTGCTAACTTTGTGGAGATGACAGCTTTTGAATTGTGACTTATTACATATGATGACATGAAATTACATAATGAATGATAATAACAGAAAAATATCATGTTTTCACCTCAAAACATAGTTTTGAGGTGAAAATTACATCAAACTGAATAAAATATATCTTTGATCTTCCAAGTGATGTGACTTTGAGTTTATTGACTTCCTCATGACCTTGCTGATATTTATTTACATTTTACTCATTAATTTGACCATGGTGAGATCCTAGAACCTAATGAGACCCATCCTATGACCTACTGAAATGATTTTGTAAGTGAAAGTGACTGATGACCCAAGACCATAAAAACGAAAATCAGCAAGTATTTCATATGAGGAAAAAACTGATGCAAAATCACTGCCATAAATGAATCTATGACCTAGCGGAATGGTGAAATTTATTCGGTATGAGACTCCTAATATGCAAATGCAAAAGAGAAGTTGTGATCACTTATGGCAGTATGACTAGACTGACACTAACACATTCCAGCAGGAGTTAACCATAGGAGAAACTGCATTGTCTTAGCCTCTGGCACTCTTGGATAGTATTTGTTCATCATATTTTAAGTACTAGGTCTCCAGAGGCTTGTTTTACCTAACTTGAGTGTCTCTATCCTCAAGATCTTGTACACATTTTCTTCAATATTGTTTAATAAGAAGGCTATATGATCTTCTCTTATTATATTTGTTGATGTATCATTTCATGTCTTCCAGTTTATGTTCAATATTCCTGTCTTTTCCATTTTGGAATATTACAGGATACCATAGAAAAAAATATTTTGTCCCTTGTAGATATTTGAATATTATTTTTACTTCCTGAAGATGTGACTCCTTTGGATTGGCTTGGAATCGCCCAACAATCCCAACCTCATGCATGATATCTGATCTATTCCCTGTTAGATAAAGAAGACTTCCAATCATAAATCTATACTCTTGTTGGTTTACCATGGGAGAATGATCATGAGAACTAAGGTTACATTCGGTAACCATTGGAGTGCTCACAGGTTTGCAATCTTCCATCCCATACTTCTTTAGAATCTGCTTGAGATATTTTTCTTGTGAGAGAAAGATGCTATATTTTGCTTCTTGCACTTGTAATCCAAGAAAATATGTTAGTTCCCCTAGTAAAGACATTTCAAATTCCTGTTGCACAACAGAAGAAATTTTTGACTCATGGGTTCTTCATTACTCCCAACAATGATCTCATCAACATAAACAACAATAATTAACAGTTTATCATATTCAATTTTTGTGTACAAGCTACTAGTTGCAGATCCTTTTATGAAACCTTGTTGTTGAAGATATTTGTCAAGACGATAGTACCATGCCCTTGGGGCTTGTTTTATACCATATAGGGCCTTTTTTAGTTTTCAAACAATTTTTTCATCATTTCCCATAATGAATCCTTCTGGTTGTTCTATATAAACGTTTTATTCCAGATCACCATTAAGGAAAGAAAATTTTACATCCATTTGATAAACCTTGAATTCTTGAAAACTTGAAAATGCAAGAAACATTCTTATGGCTTCAATTCTGGCTATTAGTGCAAATGTTTCTTCAAATACTATACCTTCTTTTTGAGCATACCCTTTACAAACAAGTCTAGCTTTATTTCTAATTACATCTCCATTTTCATTTAACTTATTTTTGAATATCCACTTTGTTCCAATAATTTTTTTACCATGAGGTCTTGGAACCAATTCTCAAGTACTATTCTTTTCAATTTGATCCAGTTCTTCATTCATGGCCTTAATCCAACATTCATATTTAATAGCTTGATTTACATTTTGTGATTAAATGGTGGATAATAGTGCTATATAACTAGGAGATCCTACAAATGTTCTTCTTTTTTGTACCCCTGATTCCTTTTCTCCCAAAATTTGAGATTCTAGATGATTCTTTTGAACATACCTAGATGGATCCTTTTCTCTTTCTGATGTATCTTCTTCTGGTGCTTCATTAGGTTCTTCTTCTAATTTTGATTTGATGAGGGAAAACATTCATCATCACCATCCTCATTTGTTGTTATTTCCATTTTGGGAGCTATGAGAGATTCATCAAACACAACATCAATACATTCAACAATCTTCTGAAGTCTCTTATTGTAACATTTGTGTTATCACTATAAAAAATTTCTAAACTTGGTCAATTTATATTTGCTCCTAAGTCATGGTATTAGATAGGGTTTGATTAATTTTTATGTTTCTAGAGTCTAAGTCATGGGGGTAGAAGTCTCATTTCCATCATCAAATAAAGATCATAAACCTTGTTTTACTCTTTATAGGTCTCATATCACGTTTTGAAAACCATATGATTATCCATTTTGAAAAAAAAAATCGAATAAGCCATGAAACCACATTTTCGTAGCGCGCACAGTGTGAAAAACCGCTTTTGCACTACGAAAACACTGGTCTTTTCGTAGCGCAAAAACCCAAAATTGCATTACATCCGCTACGAAATCAGGGATTCGTAATTAAACTGTCTAGCTATCACATTCATCAAATTTCGTTAAATTTTCATGATTAGGTGTTAGTCCATGAATCCTCCCTTACGCATGCAACCATCCATAGCTATTATGAAGTCATTATGAGATTCGTTAGGGGTCATTTGTCATTGGTCACTTTCAAATTTGAAAAAGGGTTGGTTGTCATCGATTGTATTTGTCTCATGCAATAAAACACTTCATGCATATCTTTATTTGAAAGATAAGCTCATGGTAAGAAGAAACCATAATTTATCTTAATTTTTAAGCGAGGCAAAACCTTTGATCAAGCGAGGCTGAACCAAATTTTCAAGCGAGGTAGAACCTTTGATCAAGTGAGCCAGTTTATCCGAAATGAAGCGAGGCAGTGTATTATAAGTTCTTTTGAAGACACAGAGATTTTAGGAGAAAGATGATAGAGGAAAAAAGAAACCACAGGTTAGGTCACTGTTTGAGAACAGAACCTGAAGGCATAGAAGCTCTCACAAAAGACAAATCAGTCGAAGAAGCCTTTAAGAAGGTAGGATGATGGAGATTCTGCGAAAAGCTACAGGGAGGTCATAATCATGTCACCAAAGAATTTGTTGTCAATTTCACAGGGTCAAATACAAAGGTTGGATTTCTCAATTTGCCAATTTCTCCTGAAGTTATATCATCAGTCATAGAAATTCCAAGGGGACAAGAAAGGTGGTTCAAGAATTTCAGGTTTGAAATGGAACCCTGCAAAATATTTTTAAAGCCAGAGTTTATGGACATTGATTTAACCAAAGCAGTACCAAGAGGTTATGTCAAAGATGCATATGCTAATCTGCTCTCCAACATCCAAAGATACTTCACCTGTGAAGGAAGATACCATAAGGTTTATTCTTACCATTTCAAACTCTTACTGCATTTCACTGGAATAATCTCTCTAGAATTACCTTTCTTTCTATTTCGAAGTCTGACCAAGATGGCAGATAAGGTAGAGATGAAAACTCAGCCATGTGAAACTTCATTATTTCATCATGGTCTAGTCAAATTAATAGTTTTGCATGAGCTTCAAAAGGTGAATAGAGAATGGTCTGCATTTCTCTTTTTGTGTGGAATTGTGGTTGAAACACATGGAAAAGGTGCTAGCCCTTAGGCCAAAGAAAAATCTCCATCAGAGACCAGTGACCCTGCAGAAACAAAATCAAGGATGTTTGTCAAGCTTAAGCCCAGAAAACAAGCTAAGGAACAAATGATAAAAACATCACTGATTATCCAAAAGACTCCTCAGCCTGCATAGAAGAAGAGAACTCATGTTAAAGAAACAATACAGGAACAATCAACTAGTAAAACAGCCCAAAAAAAGTTGACTAGGAGTCAAATGTCAAAAGAGAAGGGTAAAACAGTAGCCACAAATGAAAGCTTGGAATTAAAGGGTAATTTGAATGATATATTACAGGCCATTGACATTGAAGAGTCTCCTCTGGTTCAGGCAGATTTTAGCAAATTGGATACAGGAAAATCAAAGAAAATGAAAACATCCAAAAAGTTAGATTTTGAGGATGAAATTTCTGAATTTTTTTTTTTTAACCTAGAAAACCCTTGAATAGGAAATCAAATAAGTTGCAGCAGCCAGAAATGGAGGTAAACAAAATAGGGGAAGCTACAAATTTTTTTGAAGAGCATATAGCTCCAATGCTTGAAGAGGAAAAAAACAGAGTTTTTAATACTCAGAGAGAAAAAAGAAGCTATGAAGAAGTTAAAGACAAACTCAGACTTACTAACCTTGAAATTGATAAAATTAAGAGAAAAGTAAGAAGGCATGTTGTAGAAAGGTCAAACTTCGAAAGGATGAAAGGACTGTGGGAGCTAGAAAAAGTTCCAAACCCTGAGACAATTAGTAGTGAGGCTCAATTCTATATTTGGATTGTCCCTGCAATCAAAGAAGAAAAATTCATAAGAATGATCAACACTAAGCTAAGGGCTACTAATAGAAGGCTAAAAAGGCAGATTGAAGACCTTGAAATCCAAGTAGCAAAGCCTAAAGAACAACCACAGCAAAAATGAGTAAAAAAAGTAAGTGACATTTCCTAATACAGTTTTGGGTTATGAGGTAAGATTTCATTTTTGAAAGCAGTTCAAAGATGGTTTTATGTTGATTATCAAAGCTTGTAGATAATAGAGAAAGATTGTAGAAAGTTTTGAAACTTAATTTTTTGGAAAAAATATATGTAAATACATACACAGCAGTTTCGTAGCATGCTACGAAATTCTTGTAGGTGACATGCACAGCAGTTTCGTAGCGCTATACGAAACTGCTGTAGGTGCAGTTTTAACATTTTGTGAGGGTTTTAAGAGGTGAGAACAGTTGCAGGTTTATGAATGTTAATGCTACTAGAGGATGTAAAGAGTTCAGAAATGAAGTTTTAAAGTGTCAATCATAGAAAACTGAAGGTTTAAAGTGATGTTTACAAAGACAAAGCTCTGCACTACGAAAATAGCAGACAGTTTCATAGCGTAGCCAGATCAGCAATTTATATTTTTTACTCCCTCAAGGGTTTGGTTTTGGTATAGCTGGAAAGGCGAAGTTACATGGAAATGATAAGACATGCCACATGTCTTAAGAGCTCAGTTTGGTCAGCAGATGGATTTGAAGGGCATAAATGAGCATTATAGCTATATTGCAGGAAACATGTTCCTATTTTTCAGGACAGATAAGAGGCAAGAAAATGGAGTCTAACAGCAAGGGTATGGACATCATCAAGGTTGAAATTTAGGAGGAGCAGCTGTCAGATAGAATATTTAATGCTTAGATAAGGTTGTGTAATCATACTAAGGAGTTTTAATCCTAGTTTTATTAGGACTCTAGAATAGACATTTTAATTGTCACATGTAATTAATAGTTTGTTTTAGTAGTTGATAGGTGTCAAGCTAGAAAATTTGAAGTCTCCTCAAGTGGGTTGAGAGAATCCAATATTGTAATGATGACTCTATAAGAGACATGAGGTCGAATTGCATAGGGTTGGAAATTTTCATTAACAAGCATATTGTGATATTGTAGCAGAGAGTGTGTTTGTCATATTAATACAGAGATATTGGCTCCACTACTCAGGATTCAGAAAGAGTTTTTGATGTTTGATTTTCTCATGGCTTCCTTCATTTACCTACTTGAAGTGGTATGAACATATGTTAGTTATAATTCACTGTAAGTGCTCTAACTTCCTTCATATGTTTATAAACTGTGTTTTATTCACTGTTTTACCTTTCTGCTGATGCATCTAAACTCTGAAATGCCCTGACTTCCATATGAAGCTGATGTTGATGTTTTGTGAAAACATATTTTGACTCCATAAGCCCAATAGATGTTTGTTGATTAGTAATGCAACCATCTATCCATTTTTATCCATTTTACTCATAGAGTTAACCATCTAATCCTTATTTCAAAATCTTAAACCTATTGAGAGAGCCCTCTCAGGTTGAGGAGGCTAAGCCTCAACTAAAATTCTGGTTTGAAATAGTTACTCAGATTCTTCTTGATCAGCAGCCTATCAGCTGATTTTGAGATAACAATTTGTATGCTTTATTTCTAGAAGAGTAACCAAGAATTATTCCTTCATCTGCTCCAAGTGCAAACTTACCAAGTTTTTCGCCATTATTTTTTATATAACATTTGCTTCCAAAAACTTTAAAGTGATTCACAGTGGGAGTATTACCATACCAAAGTTCATAAGGATGTTTATCACTATTTACACGAACATGAGCCTTGTTGAGAATATTTACTGCAGTATGAGCAGCTTCACCCCAAAATGCGTCAGGAGTCCCAACTTCATCAAGCATAGCACGAGCCATTTGCTGAACTGTTCTATTCATTCTTTCTGCCACACCATTTTGTTGCAGAGTTCCAGCTACAGAAAACAATATTTTTATGCCATATTGTTCACAGAAATCAAATAATTCATCTGATATGTATTCTCCTCGGCTAGATCTAAGACATTTGATTTTTATATCTAATTCATTTTCAACTAAATATTTTAAGACCTTAGTTTTTTTTTAAATGCTTCATCTTTATTTTTCAATAAACCGATCCAACACATTATAGAAAAATCGTGAATGAATAAGATATAGTATTGTTCTCCACAAGGTAAATTTTTCCTTACAGGTCCACACAAATCAGTATGTATAAGCTCAAGAGGCTTACTTCTTGATCCTTCTTTGGCATTAAATTGAACCCAGGTTTTCTTACCAAATTGGCATGACTTTCATATGGTACTTTCTGGTAAAGTAATGTTGGGTAGATCATGAAAAAATTTTAGTCTTCCTGATTTGCTTACTTGAGAAAAGCTCAAATTTCCCAATCTTCTGTGCCATAACCAATTTTCTGCAAATTTGCCTAGATAAAATTATTCTTGGCCACCTTTCAATATATACATATTGCATGGTGTTCTTTTTACTTTTATTACAGTCTTTCCAGTGTCAAGTTCATGAACCACACACTCCTTTGATCGGAAGACAACTTCATTTCCTTGGTCACACATTTGACTAACACTCAACAAGTTAGGCTTTAATCCATCAGCATACATAACATTGTGTAGAGAATTTTTTCGGATCAATGGCATCCATTCTTGGTAAATTCAATGTTTCGAACCCAGACAATGTGGTTCATCTTCAATCTTTCCCATAGATATTTTCCTGAATATGAACCACATTGGCTGCTTTCGAAACATCGAATTTACCAAGAATGGATGTGATTGATCCGAAAAACTTCTCTACACAAAATACTCATCGTAGAAGCCTCAAATATATAATACATAACATTGTTAGCTTTAACCTTTTCTTTTAGAAAAACAGATCCTTTACCTTTAATGATATTAGGAGAGTCATTTCCAAAAGTAACATTCTTTTCCTTTTCTAATGCATTGTATGAAATAAGTTTGCTTTATCACTTGTCATGTGTTTTGAATATCCTCTATCAATGTACCATTGATTTTCTTCTCGTTCTGAAAATAAATATATGCTGCATTTCTCGAATTTTAATTCTTCTTCTCCATACCTTAGAACTTATGGATATTTTTTCTTTTGGTTGTAGTTTTCTCCTGCATTCAGATTCTTCATGTCCAAATTTATTGCAAAATGAACATTCAATTCCGTCTTGAAGAGGAGAAAAATTGTTATAGGTATTCTTCTTTATCCATGTCTCATTTCTTTGCTTTCTTTATTCTCTATTCATGATGGTTTTGTATGCAACACATTGAGCATATTTGTGACCAAAATCACCCTTGAACAGGCATGAAATTTCTCCCAAACAGGCTCAATGCTTCTACTAAAGGTGTTATGTTTTTGCATCAGATTCTTTTTAGACATCTGTCATGCCACAAAAACTCCATAATTCGATGCTAGTTGTCCTACGAGGTGTAATTTGATGTATTTGAGTTTTTTTTCCTTTATGATGAGGAAACATGCAATTTAATGAAGGGGACACACACTCCTATTCTTTAGCTAAATTTCAGGAATTTGTTTCTAACTTACCTAGATTCTAGGAAGTGACTCATATGATGTAATTATGATGATTTTTGGATAGGATTTCAACCCTATGATGTTCCATGAACTATATTTTCTATAAGTAGTCCACTTCAAGTATTTTTAAAGTTTGGATAGTTTTTAATTGCAGTGGAGCTATTGTACAAGGTTTTGTTAATGAAATCTAAGACAGTGTTGCAAACTTAGTGATGAGACTCCAGTGGTATGCCTTTGAGCATTTTTTTTTCTCTGTAAACTTATCATGTTGAATGTTATGTTATCCATATTCCATATATATGCTTCTTTATGTTTAATTCTTATCATTTTATAAACAGAAATCATGCTTTCCATGCTCTTTTTTTTGTAAAATTTACATGAACATGTCTCTGCTCTTCTAATGAATTAATTCAGTTTAATGCTCATTTTGACTCCCTCTCAGTTCACTCTATAAAAAATGACAAATTAAGCATTATTCTAAGCTTACCTACATGGTCTCACCCTTACCTTTGAAACTAAACCTTTGAAATCATACCTAAACCCTAGACCTAGTTTCCTAACTGTCATTCCTATCCAAAAAAACTCCAAACAAATAAAAAGCCTTATATACTGAGCATCATAACTAGCCTGAAACATTATAACCAAGCATCCCTTTGGCTGAAAAAGTGACATTGAGATAGCCCTCTCTTGTCTTGGTAAGGCTAGCTACATTACCTAAAGCTTATTTTGTGGTTACCTTCCTTCAGCTCCATTCTCAGCCTTGGGAAGTAGGGCGGAGTGATAACAACACCCACTATTGTCTCGAGAGACTTCAAGGAAATAGGGGAAAAGGGTTGGGGGGGGGGGGGGGGGGGGGGAGGAACCAACAACCTAAAATTATGCATGAATCTTTTCCCCACTAAGGAGTAGTTAATACTCAGCAACATCAACCACCCTAGAAAAACAATTTTGGAGGGAACGCTCAAAACAATCATGACATAGTCATGGTAGGGAAAGACTTATTCTTGTCAACACAAAACATAAATTATGATGCACCCCAAGAAACCAACCCATCAATCGTGAGAAAATTCACACCCATAATTCCATTATCCATCTCTAGGGTACCTACTGAACTGATTTCAAAAATAATACAAGGTCCCACAAGGCACACAAGACATAATTCAAAAGTTGCTCACAATTATAGAATAGTGGACGACTTGGCTTAGTATCCCTCAATTATGTCAATATTAGAAGTCCTGCAATATTTCTCGGCCCAACAAAAAGCCCTAATTTACGCATTAGACGTGATCAACTCCTCTGATTCTCACTTAATGCTCTTCGACCTAGATAACGCAATCCCTCATCTTCCTTCTCTAGTCGCTTTAGAAATATAGGTTTCAGTCCAGAATATCACCATTCACCATTTCATCATCAAAAAATAGTTTGGAAAAATTTAGGATCACTGAAACTGAAACCATGTGACATCGTTCTTAGATCATATGAAGGGTGCCCATCTGCCCCGAAAGGTATTTATAAATTCTTTCCAGTACATCTTGCAAGAAAAATTGTGCTCATTGACATTGGAGTCTTGGATGCACAACTAAACTATAACATATTTCTTTGATGGATTTACATGTACGCAATAACCACAGTATCATCCTCTATATTTAAAGTAATGATGTTCCCCCATGACGAAAAAATCATTACTATCGAACAACTCACATATTATGAGAAGAAACCTATAACTGCCCTTGATGGTGTGCTATCATTGGTAGATTCGTATATAGAGGAGGTCACCACATACACATAATTTTCTCACGGTCATTTCAAACCAGGAATTCTCCTCAAAACTTATCCGAGAGAACCTCCTCTATTACCAGGAGAAGCTTCAACACCTACAGGAGCTACGTTGTGCATGATGAGGTCATCAAACATCGAACCGAGTCAGGAACCAAACACCGATACCACAGATATCGTCACTATAGAATCATCATTTCTACCATATGCCATCATTGAAACCCCCTTCTTGCATCCCTCACTTGGTTATATATCACACCAGGTCATGGAAACCCTTACATTACCTAACTTGGCTCTCGAGATGTGAGTCTATTATTTGGCCCCACCATCCATGTTAGGAAAATCAGGAATTACCTCTACAAGTATCATCCTTATCACCTCTATGGAGGCCATCATAACTCCAAAAACTCCCATAGTGACACTAGTCGACGCCACCAAGAAGGGAAAGAGAAAAGGGAAGAAGGTGGGCACTCCCAATGTCCCTAGGACATCTCCACCTTGTGCATTGTGGAACACATTTGGCCATTCTAGTAATATTTGCCCAGAGTTAGATGATTTAAGATATGTTATACATATCGAAAGAATGATTGTGAATGCAAATCCAAATAAACAAGAAAATGTCACAAACATCCAAAGTAAGGCATTACTCACAAACCATGCATGAGCCATATGTGAGAAATACGGGCATTATACCCATGATTTCTCATAAATCCCTTGATATAGGGATGCATTACATGCATTAGCGAAATCCAATTCCCGGGATCCATTTATCCAAGTAGGGGAGGATGGATCCAAAACCATCTTATACATACAAGAATAAAAAACATCATACTCATACCCAAAAAACAAAATTACACAGACACCAAAAAGGAAAAATGAGGCTACACCTCATTTTCCGGTCTGTGCATTGTGTGATGAACCAAATCATTTGATTACTCAATGCCCTGAATTAAGGGCATTTAGTCACTAGTGCCCAATCCCCCAAATTTCCAAAAGAAACTTATCTAGACACAAAAGAAATACATGTTAGGTCTTTATAAGTAACCATCATGTACGTCATTGTCCTCGTATCCATTTTTTCCAATCTATTTTAGATTTCATGCGTCGGTTCATCGCTGAAAATTATGACTTAGCAAATTCAGACTTAGAATCCATAGATAGTACCACAAATCAAGGGACTGAAGTATCTAGGTCCATTTTGTAATATTCCCAATTAGCCAAGCTAATGGGAATATACAATTTTGTTTTACTTTTTATGTCTCATGAATAAATTGTAAAGGAGGATCAATAAAACTCGTAAACAGCAAAATAAATCAATGCCCAATGTGAACAAGGCTAAATCTAAGCTATTTTAATAAGCACACTTGAATGTGAAAGAGGCTGGATCAATTGACCAAGTCAACCAGGACCAAATCAACAGCGTTGTCTAGATGCAACGAACCTCCTAGATGTAGAGCATAGTTTTAGTTGGAGGATACAGATGTGAATGGAGCTAAATCATTAAGATGGTTTAGGGGTTGGAAAGATTTCTATCTTATAAAAGGAAGAGGACGAAATCAAGAGAAGGGTTGTTGATGTTTATCATATTTCTGAATATATTGTTTGTTTATACATATATCATTCTCTTGTTGTTTAGCTGAGAATAGTGTTGTTTAGCACTGGGTGTTCCTGATTGGGAATCCCACCTCTTCCATTGAGTAGCTCTTGGAGGAGTCTTGTACATCTTTTCCACTATCATGAATTTGGCCAAGCTTCATATTCCAACTACAACGCAGATCCTGTTTAGGGTTTGGTTGTCCTTGTAAGCTGCAGTGAGTGGAGGCTAGATCTACTCAGATCTATGCCAATCTAGTGCATCTTTTCAGTGGGAAAGTCTTCTATCCCATTGGAAAGAGTGTTCTGGATCATTGGAGCTTTAGATCTACATCTTGGCATCATGCCAAACTGTTCTTGAAGTATACAACACATTTTATCCTCCAAGACTGCATTATCTGCAAGAGGAAATTTGCAGGGTGTTTTTGGTAATCTTTGAGGAGTGATCTCTAGTGTTGGGGATCTGCCCTTCACTGTGGTGATCCATGGATTTCTGTTGTATTCCATGTCATATTCAGATCTGATCTTAATACTCCTGTATGTGCTTCAAAAATTCTGAATAGATTTTCATATCAACTGCATAAAATCTCAGATCTACTCCATGTGCTTCATGTAATGCTAAAAACCCCAAGGGGTATGTAAAGTAGAGACATTATAGAGTATGGATCTGTCATAGATCTGAATTTTCATCCATTATTTTTTCCTAGATCTAAGTTTTAATCTACTGCCATAGTATAATCTATAAAACAATTTTGTCAAGCCTTTTGTAGTAAATACAGTGTTGCAGCACCTCTTTTGAGGGATTTCTTCTATATCAGTCTTCTACTTTCTCTTGTACATTGTATGGGCCACATTGTAAATCTGATTTGATGATGTACATGTAATTCTTGAGCTTCCATATTGGCCTCCAATTTCTGTTCAGTTAAAATGCATTATTTTATTGCATTATTTTTCACATATTGTTGCAGTCCCATTATTGGGCATTTTCAGCCATACTAGGTGTGGGAGACTTGTTTACCTCACCTAGAATGATTTGTTTCTAATCCCCTCTTGGATTCAGGTGTCATATTGGTAGATCTAAAGGATCCAAGGGTTGATTTTCATTTCTGTAGCATACATTCCTGAAAAATGTGTTTTTCAAGCATGCATTGCTAACAGTCCCTTTTTGGGGATATTACAGTGGTATCAGAGCAACACTCTTGGCACAACCTGTGCTTTTCTTGAAGAGCCAGTATGTATTCAGAAGAACAGGAACTCTTACTGATAGAGAGAAGAGGTATATAAAAATAAGAGAGAATAATTTTGATTACACCAATGATGATAAAGACAAGGGTAAAGCCTCTGAATCTAGAAGTGATGAAGAAGGAAAGGAGTTTGCAAAAACACTTTTGAAAGCCATTCAAGATCTTGCTAGAGATTTCAAGGAGATGAGAATAGACAAAATAAAGGAATCTCCTAGGAGATATCATCTTGGAGAAAGCTCTGGCATGTCTCACCACTAGAATGATCAACCAGTGAATTAGCCACAAGTTTCCCAACGCTCCACCATGCCTACCTTTTTGGTTGTGGTAAATGAAGGGTTACAAGAGCAAGCATCCCTTGAAAACTACTTTGAATAATATGAGTCTCAAAATCAGAAATTCAAAGAGCAGCTGAGTTTTCAAGATTTTTGTCACCTTAAGGAAAAAATAATACCAACACATCAGCATAGAGATGGTGGATTCACTCAGAATCATGATCGACACCACTCTATGGGCATATTATTTCTACCCAATTTCGAGGGGTCATCCAAATGTTCTTCCAAAGCATGGGTAGAAAATATCGATATCTATTTTCAGATGAAAAAGGTCCCAGAGATGGAAGCTATAAAGATTGCAGCGCTTCACTTTGAAGATGAAGCACATGATTGGTGGTTCCATGGCTTGTCAACATTGGGTCATGCCAATGTGACTACTTATTCAAAGTTCACTAGAAGATTGGTGGAGAGATTTGACAGAAGAGATCCAGAGGAACCTTTCATGAGCCTTGCAAGGTTGAAGCAATCAGGTAATACAGAGTCTTATATTTCTGAATTTTTGATATTATCTGTTATGGTTCCTGACTTGTCTGCAGCAAGAAGGGTGTACATGTTCATCGATGGTCTGGATGAACCTCTTCATGGGTTGGTGATGTTGGGGTTCCCATGTTTTGGCTAGATTGGCAAGACCAAAAGATGAGACAACATCATAACCACTTTGGGGCCCTAGGATCTAGCCCTCCTGGACCCGGAGAGGGATCTCTCCAATAAAACAAAGAATGGTATATCTTTGAAGCTCAAATGAGATGTTAGGCTAGTTATGAAGCACAAAGGGGGTTTTAAAAATGATTTGGTTGGTTGGTTGCTGGGTTGCTCATGAGATCATAGATTGAGAAAGTAATGGGAGAAAAGGAAAAAAACAGCTGGATGTTTTAGCAAAGAGGATAGGTCAACAAAGTGCCATCCATTGGGCTATGGAGTCATGAAAGGGAATTACTTGCAACAACTAGCCCAGGCTTTCAGAGGGAAATTCATCTAACCTAAAGGATCTTTTTAGATAGATGGTGGGATGGAACATTAAGGAGTGAAAGTGAGAGAAGGAAAGAAACCCAATTTCTGTCTATAGATCAGGTTAGAGGTCATTTAACTCCAGACCTTCTTGGACATACCCAAAGGCAGCTCTCAAAGTAGGGACAAAGGGGCAGCCTATATATTGGACCAGAGGTCATTTAACTCCAGGTCAGATTTAGCATACTCCAAGGGACAACAGAGACAAGTTTAATAGAACCAGGGTCTATAGATCAGAGAAGGAATTTGAACCTTCAATTCTTTGACACCAGCAAGAATATCCAAGCAGCAAACCCAAAATTCATACATCAGCTAGTAGCATATGGAACTGCTACACTGGTTAAATTAGCTGAATTTACTCTTAGATTCACTATCAGCATAAAACATTAAAGGCAAGGAGAGCAGAAACATAGGGTACCTAACAAGGGTAAATCCTATGCTATATTTCTAATGTGAGCCCAGAAGACCAATGAACAACATGAAAGTGTAATAAAACAATAAGACAAGAGAAACATCACCCGTAGTAATAGACCAGGATCCAAAGAAATGTGCTTGATTAATTGATGAAAAACCAGTCACATACACTGAGCTCAAGGGCTGAATACAATCCAAACTTCTCCTCCCATCCTACTACATAACAACAACTACTCTGCTAATCCCTCCCAAGACTGTTCTAACAGTCCAAATGAATCCCTCTAACAGCAATCGGCAACAACCAAACAACAACCTTTACAATATGTTCTCGAGAATACTTATAGGTGAATGAATAATAGTAAGAGTAGATACAAATTAAATGGATCCATTAAGACAGAGTGGTGAAAGAGTCTGAGCCCACTCTGCTTAATAGCTCTGCACTATACTCTGTAGACCGATTCAGAGATCTCTGTCAGGTTGGATTTGACCTCGGATGTGTTCTTGAATGTCCTTCTGGCTATAAGGCCCTCTGTTTTGTCTTCTAAAGCAAGTAAGGTGACTAAAAAGGTCTTCAGGTATCCATGCTTCCATAACTGCAATCCTAGCAGTCTTTAAGAAGCTTCTGTCAGTGTAATTAACTGTTTCTAGGCTCGAGGAGGCATGGAGACTACTGCAGGAAGGTGTGCCTCTGGAGAAAACGTGTTCTGCTAATGTCAAACACAGATATGACTCGTTGCTGTGCTCTTGGTCTTCAAACTGCGCTTCTCCCTTTGTAAGCGGGATTAAACGTTAATTACGTCAATAATAAGCATTAACCCCCTTGAATCCTTTCTGCCGATACGCTGGGCCGCTATAATGGTATTTCTATGATTCCTGTACAATGAAATAAACTCGTTATGAAATCTCAGGGGTGATGGAAGAGATGCTGTGGAGGCCGGAGGAATGGTGGCAGAGCAATGGAGAACAATGGAAATAATGAAGAGTGGCGGAAGAAATGATCATTAGTGTTAAATAATAAGGTTTAGCCTTTGGCCGAAATACAAAGAGAAAAGGGCCAAAACATATGAAATGGATTTGAAATGGTGGGATCTGGTCATGGTGGAGGGTGATTAAATTAGAACCGTTGGATCTCAGGAGCAGATCAACGGTGGTGATTAAGCGGTGAAGTTTAGAGGAGGTTTCGATGAAGAAATATGATGGGGGGCATGATCCTGCGTGGGCCATCTATTTGGATTGAATGGACGGTCGAGATTGGATCGAGGAATCGTAATCGCAAAGGGCGGAGGGTGGCATGGTTTGGAAAATGCAATTGCGATTGGAGAAATGCCACGATTGTGCGATGGATGTTGGATGTAAGTGATAGATCAATGGTGGAGATTGAATCAACAGGGAACAGAAAGAAGCGACGGGAGGGGAGCAGAACAAATCTAGGCCGTTGGATCTTGGAATGGATGGACGGCTATGATTTGATCGGGGAATTGAAATTGGGGGGAAACAAGGAGTGGCACGGTGAAAGTTACGATTGTGATCGGAAGCGGGAGTGCGATTAGCGTCGGGCCATCAGATCCAAGTGATAGATCAACGGTGGAGATCGCGGCGGAGGTCTTATAGACCAAAACCTAATCACATTGGAGTTTTTCGTTAACACATAGAAATGCACTCGCCCGATGGTTGCGATTGCGATAAGCACTTAAGACCTTAGTGCCTGGTTCCTGCACCTAGGCATGTGAGGAAGTGGTTTGTGGGGCTTAACTGAAAGGGGCTTAGGCCTATTATAAGGTAGAAAGTGAGTTTTTGGCCCATTTTAATGCAATTTGAGGCCAAAGGAGGCATTAGGTAAGAGGAAAAGGGATTATTAAACCGAACGAAGGTATTTGGAAGGTTTAAAAGGGGATTTAAGATGGTTTAGAGGGTTAATGGGGGAACTATGGAGGAGTAAAAGGGGTTGAAGCAAAGGTTTAGAAGGGATGGTATAAGGGGAAAAGGAGGAGGCCTTTTGGGCATTTCTTCACAATCAGAGAGGCTTTATAACTAGAAACAACAGTAGGGATTTATCAAAGGACAAGGGCATAAGGAGGCTTCAAGGATGATGTGTTTTCAGAGGGAAATGCATTCCTTGAAGGCTCAAAAATATTTTATCCCCCTGTTTGCTTGTCAAAAAATTCATAGGGGGCTAACAATGGCTCCACATGGGGATGGCTTCTTCTTGAAGGAGTCAAGAATTCAAAGAATGATATTATGTGTAGGCCAGATGCCTACTGCTTGGCACATCCCTTTATTTCTTTAGATCAGCTGCCACAAATCATGAAGACATTACATTAGCAGTAATATTCTCCCAAACAACTACCTACCCATACTATTGTCCTAACATTTTTTCTTGTGGATGCATTTGGATTTGCAGACACTTTACATCATCAATTTTTTACAAGCAAAAAAATAAACCTATTCTACTTCTACCCTTATTACTCCATGAGACCAGATTAGACTGTTGGCCTCATAGTTTCTCTACCTAAACTACTGTCTGCTAGGATTAAACTGTCTAGCAGATTTATTCTCTACATTCTAAGACATAAATTAAAAACAGTCAAGCCAGGATTAGATTGTCTGGCTTGCTAGACTTTGCATAAATTAAAAAAACTAGCTACATGCTCACAGACTGAGCTTTATTTAGCTTTTCCTACCTACCCTACTCTAACTAGAATATTCACAAACTAGCTTACAAACATTGTCTTTCAATGCAAACAGTCCATCAAATGATCCCATGACTGGTCTTTCTTGCTCAACTCCTTGAGCAAGCTGGATAGGCAGGGCAGCTCCCACTCTTTTTGTCCAATAACAACAGCTTTGAAAAATTTTCTTTCTGTTTGCAAAATGCTGCTCAAAAAGACCTTTGATCCTTCCTCAAATGTTTGCAAGAAATGAGCATAAGGATCATGAAAAGATACCTGGCTATGAATATCTGGCAGGCCGGCTTCAACCAAGATCTCTTCTTCTTCCACTAGATCAAAAAGAAGACTCTCTTGAGAGAGAGAATCTCCCTCATATTCTTCATTTTCTGAACTGGAGGACTCATTGTATATAGCAGCTGAGTCCTCTTGGAGCTCTAGTCTATTATGCTCTGATGTGTTGAGCTCCGTGAAAAGTTCTATGTATTCTTGAGCAGGGGCTTTTTCCATTACTTCCTCTTTTTCAAGAGAAGGCTCGTTATTTTCATCTTGCTCAAGAATCTCTTCTTTGCTTTCCTCCTCATCTTCTGAAAGGAAAGACTGCTGACCTCCGATCTCATGACACTCATCACTGATGCTTTCATAACTTTCCCCATCGGTGTCATAGATAGGCTGACTAGGCTCACTACTTCTCTAGAGTTGTTGGCCCTGGCTTTCTTCCCATGGGTCTACTGATGATGGTTCTGCAAGATCAGCTTCTCTCTGGAAACAATCATCATCAAATAGATCATAACTAAGAAATTCATAATCATAAGCAATGTCACTAATCAAACCTATCGGATTCTCAGCAGGTCTTTATTCATCCTAATCCATAGAGGAGCTTTCTGGGTTTGTATCATCAAAATTAGGAGATAAATGAGAAGGAGCATGTGTTCTATAAAAATTTTCTGAGGTGGAATGCCGACTTAATATCTGATCAATCTCTTCTTCTATAAAAAGATGGGTTTCCCTCTCATTATGGACAGAAGGACAACAGTCCTCTTTCTCTTGTGTTAGCTGATTTGGAGGCGGGATGTTTTCTTGAGCCTCTTCTTCCACATCAGATTCTGCCTCTTCTATGTGGTCCCTTGTTTCCTCAAGGCAGTGTTCCCTATTATCTTTTGCTATTAGGTCCCGATACTCTCTAGTTAGCGTAACACAAGACATAGGTAAGCAATCAGGCAGTTCCTAATCACCTTCCTCTTCATCTTCTATAGATTCGTGAGCATCATACATGTCTTGCTCATCTTCTTGGTCTCGAGTTTGTTCTTGTTCTGAAGAATGCATGGGCTGTTCTAAATAATCATCACTTGCATTTAGATTAGCCATGTACATCTCCAACACCTTACCAAATGTTTCTATTATTCCATCGAGTTGGTCATACAAAGCGTCATACTTTGTATCCCTGTCCATGTCTGGATTGATGCTTTTGCAAAGAAGGCTATTGCTTCTTCTCAACCAGTTCAAAGTCCTCCACCAACGGAGTCATCGGGTCTTTGGATCATAGGGAGTGTAGAGTTTCCAGGTGGATGTATATGAACATTTGAAGCAGGATGCTATCCACCATCAGCAATTAGAAGCCAATCTAGGATAAGTGGTCTTTATCCCCAGTGGAGTCACCATTATGTTGGGGTTCCCATGTTTTGGCTAGATTGGCAAGACCAAAAGATGAGACAACATCATAACCACTTTGGGGCCCTAGTTATGAAGCATAAAGGGGGTTTTAAAAATGATTTGGTTGGTTGGTTGCTGGGTTGGTCATGAGATCATAGACTAAGAAAGTAATGGGAGAAAAGGAACAAAATAGAAAGATGTTTCAACAAAGAGGATAGGTCAAGAAAGTGCCATCCATTGGGCTATGGAGTCATGAAATGGAATTACTTGCAACAACTAGCCCAGGCTTTCAGAGGGCAAGTCATCTACACTAAAGGATGTTTTTATATAGATGGTGGGATGGAACATTAAGGAGTGAAAGTGAGAGAAGGAAAGCAACCCAATTTCTGTCTATAGATCAGGTTAGAGGTCATTTAACTCTGGACCTGCTTGGACATACTCAAATGTAGCTCTCAAAGGAGGGACAAAAGGGCAGCTTATAGATCGGACCAGAGGTCATTTCACTCCAGGTCAGCTTTAACATACTCCAAGGGAAAACAGAGACAAGTTTAACAGAACCAGGGTCTATAGATCAGAGAAGGACTTTGAACCTTCAATGCTTTGACACCAGCAAGAATATCCAAACAGCAAACCCCAAATTCATACATCAGCTAGTAGCATATGGAACCGCTACACTGGTTAAATTAGCTGAATTTACTCTTGGATTCACTATCAGTAGAAAACATTAAAGGAAAGGAGAGCAGAAACATAGGGTACCTAACAAGAGTAAATCCTATGCTATATTTCTAATGCGAGCCCAGAAGACCAATGAACAGCATGAAAGTGTAATAAAACAATAAGACAAGAGAAACATCACCCGTAGTAATAGACCAGGATCCAAAGAAATGTGCTTGATTAATTGATGCAAAACCAGTCACATACACTGAGCTCAAGGGATGAATACAATCCAAACTTCTCCTCCCATCCTACTACATAACAACAACTACTCTGCTAATCCCTCCCAAGATTGTTCTAATAGTCCAAATGAATCCCTCTAACAGCAATCGACAACAACCGAACAACAACCTTTACAATATGTTCTCGGGAATACTTATAGGAGAATGAATAATAGCAGGAGTAGATACAAATTAAATGGATCCATTAAGACAGAGTGGTGAAAGAGTCTGAGCCCACTCTGCTTAATAGCTCTGCATTATACTCTATAGACCGGTTCAGAGATCTCTATCAGGTTGGATTTGACCTCGAATGTGTTCTTGAATGTCCTTCTGGTTGTAAGGCCCTCTGTTTTGTCTTCTGAAGCAAGTAAGGTGACTAAAAAGGTCTTCAGGTCTCCATGCTTCCATAACTGCAGTCTTGGCAGTCTTTAAGAAGCTTCTGTCAGTGTAATTAACTGTTTCTAGGCTCGAGGAGGCATGGAGACTACTGTAGGAAGGTGTGCCTCTGGAGAAAACGTGTTCTGCTGTTGTCAAACACAGATATGACTCGTCACTATGCTCTTGGTCTTCAAACTGCGCTTCTCCATTTGAAAGTGGGATTAAGCGTTAATTACGTCAATAATAAGCATTAACCCCCTTGAATCCTTTCTGCTGATACGTTGGGCCGCTATAATGGTCTCTCTGTGATTCCTGTACAATGAAATAAACTCGTTATGAAATCTCAGGGGTGATGGAAGAGATGCTGTGGAGGCCGGAGGAATGGTGGTGAAGTAGTGGAGAACAGTGGAAATAATGAAGAGTGGCAGAAGAAATTATCATTAGTGTTAAATAATAAGGTTTAGCCTTTGGCCGAAATACAAATAGAAAAGGGCCAAAACATATGAAATGGATTTGAAATGGTGGGACCTGGTCATGGCGAAGGGTGATTAAATTAGAACCGTTGGATCTCAGGAGGAGATCAAAGGTGGTGATTAAGCGGTGAAGTTTAGAGGAGGTTCCGATGAAGAAACATGATGGGGGGCGCGATCCTACATGGGCCGTCGATTTGGATCGAATGGACGGTCGAGATTGGATCAAGGAATCACAATCACAAAGGGCGGAGGGTGGCATGGTTTGGAAAATGAAATTGCGATTGGAGAAATGTCGTGATTATGCGATAGCCGTTGGATCTAAGTGATAGATCAATGGTGGAGATTGAATCAGCGGGGAACATAAAGAAGCGACGGGAGGGGAGCGGAACAAATCTGGTCCGTTGGATCTTGGAATGGATGGACGGTTGTGATTTGATTGGGGAATCACAATTGGGGGGAAATAAGGAGTGGCACGGTGAAAGTTTTGATTGCGATCGAAAGCGGGAGTGTGATTAGCGCCAGGCCATCGGATCCAAGTGATAGATCAACGGTCGAGATCGCAGTGGAGGTCTTATAGACCAAAACCCAATCGCATCGGAGTTTTTTGATAACACATAGAAATGTGCTCGCCTGATGGTTGCGATTGTGATAAGCGCTTAAGACCTTAGTGCCTAGTTTTGGTGCCTAGGCATGTGGGGAAGTGGTTTGGAGGGCTTATCCAAAAGGGGCTTAGGCCTATTATAAGGTAGAAAGTGGGTTTTTGGTCCATTTTAATGCAATTTGAGGCCAAAGGAGGCATTCGGTAAGAGGAAAAAGGGATTATTAAACCGAACGAAGGTATTTGGAAGGTTTAAAAGGGGATTTAAGATGGTTTATAGGGTTAATGGGGGAACTATAGAGGAATAAAAGGGGTTGAAGCAGAGGTTTAGAAGGGATGGTATAAGGGGAAAAGGAGGAGGCCTTTTGGGCATTTCTTCACAATCAAAGAGGATTTATAACTGGAAACAGCAGTAGGGATTTATCAAAGGACAAGGGCATAAGGAGGCTTCAAGGATGATGTGTTTTCAGAGGGAAATGCACTCCTTGAAGGCTCAAAAACATTTTAGCCCCCTGTTTGCTTGTCAAAAAATTCATAGGGGGCTAACAGGTGAATCCACCAAGCCCACTACCCTGCATGATGCTATTGAGATGGAAAGAGACCTTCAATATGCCTTGCCAAAATAAAAGGCAAGTTTTCAGAACAAACCCTCTTTCTCTTCCAAGGGAAAGGAAGAAAAAGCTGCTCCTTCAAAGGAGAGCACATTCAAGAAGCCTCTTGACATTGAATTCCAGAGAGATCTAAGGAGGAAGAAGCTATGATTCACTTGTCAAGAACCATGGATTCCTGTACATAGATGTGCTACTGGTAAATCACATTACATAGAGGTCTTCTCAGATCTTGAAGAAGATGAAGATGATGAACCAAGAAGGGGTCACATCGCTGACAATGTTGAGAAAGATCCAATACCATCAGGAGATGGAAATGGAGCATTTTCTCCTATTAGAGGAACTCTTTCTTCTTTGAGAGGAGTACCTAAGTACTTGACCTTAGTATTTCAAGGTTCAATCATGAATCAAAGGGATTCTGTGTTGATTGACAGTGGGGCTACCTACAATTTCATTGATGCCCATCTTGTGCAAAGGAGGGCAATACCCACTGATATTTTTTAGGGATTCTCTGTTTTGGTCCCAAGAGATAGAAAAATGAAATGCATGCATTATGTCCCATCACTTTCAATCATTATGGGATCCTACACTTTGGTGGATCACTTCTTTGTAGTTGACATACCAGACACCAATATCATTTTGGGTGTTCAATGGTTGATTACAATGGAGAAAGTCACCACTGATTGGAAGGCTTTGCAAATGGAATGGGTGGACAAAAAGAGTGGTGAACATAAAATGATCCAAGGCATGCATACTTACCCCTCACATACTACTTCCACACAAAAAACAGTGATGGATTTGTGCAGTGGAAGCAAGGACCTCACAGCCCCATCTATTATGTTCATGAGATATCTACAAGGGACATTCTTATCTAGTGGCAAACCACCTAGGAGGCCACCTGATTCAAATTTTGTGGGGAATACCTCACAACTTTCTCCTCCAAACTTAGATCCAGGAGGGATTGGAGCACTTGAAGACAAAGCGACAACGGTGGGAGGCTTGGGTAAGCTCAAGAAGGAGGGAAATCTTCTTCCCTTATCATTATCACCCACTCTCATTTCTAGATCTGTGTTGTGGGAGGAGAAGAATGGAAGGATCAACCTTCCAACACACACCTTTGTTATAGGAGATTAGAAACATGACAGACATTTTTGTTGATGTATCATCAGCACTGTCATTGTTGAGCAGTGTAGATCTATATTGGAAATCTTAACTGGTAGTGGAGTATTCCAAAGATCTTCACACATGTGTGATACTTGATGACGAGCTGCATGAAGAGGGCTACTTATTCCAAGGAGGAGTCATCTATCATCATGGTAGGGTCTTCTTGTCTAGATCTTCTAAGCTCAAGTAGAATATACTACAAGGAGCACACAAAGAGTTTTGTTTCAGCCATATGCATTCCATGAAGATCTACAACATCATCATGAGGAGCTTTGATTGGGAAGGCTTGAAAGAGGAAATACATCATAATTTTCAAGAATGCATGAGCTATGTGGAGTTTTTGAAGCCAAGGGACTGTATGCAAGAGTCATTTCAGCCATCTCTTCCTTCTTTTGAGAGAGGAGAAAGATCCATGCACAACTTCATGTGTATGAGAAACATTGTTGGTAAATAATCTGATCATGTAAAGAAAGTTTCATTTTCTGAATTGACATATTCTTTCAACATGTTTATGCAAGCCATGACTCCTAGAAGGAGTGACATATCATGTAAATCTCATGGAAAATATTGGGCCACTAAAATTTCTGAACTTGGCCACTCCCTTGATGTGCAAAGGGAGATTTTCTTTCATGATGGGTGCTTCCCAAAGGCACCAAACATATCTCACATTTTCAGCCATGGTGAGATGACATGCGCACCAAGTAAGTGGTGGGGAAACCACTTACCACACCTTGATCGGATTCAAGCAAGAGATGCATTGCATTGGTACCATATGTGGGACTATGACCCACCTCCTCATGCTCAAATTTCTGTTTGTTTATATGTAGTTATGTTTCCACACATGGATGATATGCTTGTACTATTTAAGGGGTTGAATGGAAGGAGGATTGGGAGCATATATGTACCTCATGGGATGGAGACTCTCCATGTACCTTATGCTACATGTTTCAGGGAGAGTATTGGCTCAGCCATGTTTGTTTCATGTGATTTCTTGACTCCTTGTGGATGGACTATGTACATCTCATAATGAATTTGGAGGAACAATTCATGGAGGGTTGTATTGGTGAACACTCAGCTTATGAAGAAAGCTTGATCCTTGAGGATGTCACCAATGGAGGAGGAGAAGTTTTGCAACACTCACCCTATCAGTTGCTTGAGGACAAGCAACATTTTGGAGGGGAGGACTGTAATATTCCCAATTAGCCAAGCTAATGGGAATATAGAATTTTGTTTTACTTTCTTTGTCTCATGAATAAAATTGTAAAGGAGGATCAATAAAACTCCTAAACATCAAAATAAATCAATTCCCAATGTGAACAAGGCTAAATCTGGGCTATTTTCATAAGCACACTTGAATGTGAAAGAGGTTGGATCAATTGACCAAGTCAACCAGGACCAAATCAATGAACCTCCTAGACGCACCGCGTAGTTTTAGTTGGAGGCTACACATGTGAATGGAGCTAAATCATTGAGATGGTTTAGGGTTTAGCAATATTTCTATCTTATAAAAGGAAGAGGAGGACATCAAGAGAAGGGTTGTTGATGTTTATCATATTTCTAAATATATTGTCTGTTTAGACATATATCATTCTCTTGTTGTTTATCTGAGAATAGTGTTGTTTAGCACTGGTGTTCCTGATCGAGAATCCCACCTCTTCCATTGAGTAGATCTTGGAGGAGTCTTGTACGTCTTGTCCACTATCACGCATTTGGCCAAGCTTCATCTTCCAACTACAACATAGACCGTGTTGAGGGTTTGGTTGTCCTTGTAAGCTGCAGTAAGTGGAGGCTAGATCTACTCAGATCTATGCCAATCTAGTGCATATTTTCAGTGGCAAAGTCTTCTATCCCATTAGCAAGAGTTTTCTGGATCATTGGAGCTTCAAATCTACATCTTGGCATTAGACCAAACTGTTCCTCAAGTCTACAATGCATTTTATCCTCCAAGACTGTGTTATCTAGAAGAGGAAAGTTGCAGGGTGTTTTTGGTAATCTTTGAGGAGTGATCTCTAGTGTTGGGGATCTGCCCTTCACTGTGGTGATCCATGGATTTATGTTGTATTCCATGTCATATTCATATCTGATATGAATACTCCTGTATATGCTTCAGAAATTCTGAATAGATCTGCAGATCAGCTGCATAAAATCTCAGATCTACTTCCTGTGCTTCATGTAATGCTAAAAACCCCAAGGGGTATGTAAAGTAGAGACATTATAGTGTATGGATCTGTCATAGATCTGACTGTTCATCCATTATTTTTTCCTATATCTAAGTTGTAATCTACTTCTGCAGTATACTCTATAAAATAACGTTGTCAAGGCTTTTTGCAGTAAATACATGTGTTGTAGCACCTCTTTTGAGGGATTTCTTCTATATCAGTCTTCTACTTTCTCTTGTACATTGTATGGGCCACATTGTAAATATGATTTTCTGATGTACATGTAATTCTTGAGCTTCCATATTGGACTCCTATTGTTTTTCAGTTAAACTACATTATTCTATTGTAGTATTGTTCACATATTGTTGTAGTCCCATTATTGGGCATTTTCAGCCATACTAGGTGTGGGAGACTTGTTTACCTCACCTAGAATGATTTTTTTCTGATCCCCTCTTGGATTTAGGTGTCATATTAGCAGATCTAAAGGATCCAAGGGTTGATTTTCATTTCTGTAGCATAAATTCCTGAAAAAATGTGTTTTTCAGACATGAATTGTTGACGGTCCCTTTTTGGGGATATTACACATTTTGTGTATATCTGAAGAGAGGTGACACACTGGAATGTTTCCTCCCTCTCGTCACCATCACCAACTGAAATATAGGAATATCAAAAGACGCCCCAGTAGGGCAGGGTCTAAACTTCACTTCGCATGTGCCTTATGTGATAAACCCAGCCACCTGGTTAACCAGTGTCAAGAGATGGCCAGGTTCACCAAAATTCTTTGCATAGTAACCCTTATACCCCACATACATTTCTCTAATCAAGAAAAAATCACTCATTTTTATTTTCGCATTTTTTCCCAATTTTATCATACAAACAATTTTCAATATATTCCATGATTTAGAGCATCTAGTGCAACATTTCACCTACCATACCGATAGTAGTACCACTGACATTGCAGACCCACCCCATCTGTGCTTTTTCAACCTCCTCTGGTTCTATGGTATCAAAAACTAGATCATATTCTTATTTGTGGACCAACACTGCTAGGCACATCCCCTCCTCACAGCCTCACTCAAACCAATTCCCCCCTTGATATCCTTTTTCACTCTGACAAAGATATTTTGGAGGCCATGACGGAACCAAAATTTCCATTGGATGCCATGCACCATCACTCATTTTTTCTACCATAAAAAAATCCATGCCTAGCAACACACCAACCCACGACATCTACACCATTGAAACCAAAGATTTCTTACCATCAGGAAAAGTATATTGGTTCAAAAATCCCATCCCAGCGCCTAATGTGTTTGAGGAAAGTAAAATGGCTAATAATTCACCTACTTTCAAGGAGAATATTTCGAAAAAACGTGGCAAGGTTGAAGAGATCTCCATTGGGGCAACATTCTCTCTAGAAGAAGTAGCTTCGTACACCTCCCTATTACAAGAATATAGGGACATATTTGTGTGGGATTACTCGGAGATGCCAGACCTATGCCCCACCATTGTCAAACATCATATTGACACATGGCCTGACACCCACCTGTTAGTCAAAATTATTTTTTACATGTTGTTGATGACTATATTCCTTAGTTGATTTTTCTAGAAGCTAATCTCAATTTGTCAAATTTTCATCTAGAAAACACCCCAAATAGATTTTTTTTTCCTCCTAACCCTCCCTGTCATTCTATGATGAGAGTAGTCTTTAGTTTTCAAGTCCTGTCTCCTTTCAGCAAAGTCTCCCTGTCTATAGCTGTCATAACTTTGCTTCTCTGCTATCATTTTCCCTTATTTCTCATACAATTCCCTATCCAACAGTTGAAAAAGTGTCTAATCCTCTATCCCTGGTCATCTTGTCATATAAGAACCTGATTGTACCTAAGGAAACACTCAGAATCTGTGAAAATTGTCTCTAAGTTAGATGGTGGTGTTTAGGGAGATTTTCCTTGACCAAGGTATCCTAAGCCAAAAAGCCTGTGTCTAGTACCAGTCAGCCATGGATTGTTTCCTATTTTGCAAAACAAGCCTTGGTCTATCCATAGGTTGCACACCACTAAGAGGTCACTTTGTCTCATTTCGGAAGAGTTCAGCAAAGATTCAAAAAAGGATTTTTCCCTGTCTGATAAAATATGCTTAGATCAAGCATAATATCCATAAAACAACAAAGAAGCTCTCCAAATTTTTAAAACATCTATTTTTACATCTTTGCAGGGGTGTAATTGAGTGATGATATGTGTGCAAACAAGAGCAAAAGAACAATTTCAAACAGGTCTCTCATGCTGAAGTAGTTTTCCATCAAAAATCAGTTGAAGAGCAGTAAGTACAGAACAGAAAATATACATGGTGTTAAAATCCAAAAGGTGCCTAAAGAACAGGGATCATTCATCAAGACAAATGAATACAAAGGACTAAGTGATGCTGATCAACAGTGCCCATAATCACCTCCAAGAGTATTGCTGCATAATCTTTCCAAAAGGCATCATCATGAAAGGCATAAGAGGGCAGTTGCTTCTTATGTTTTACCTTGAACCTGGGCTTTGAAAATTAGTAAAAGACAATTTCAATACACCTTATGACAACACAGTAAGGAGTCAGGAGTCATTTCAGAAATGCACACAGGGAGCATTTACCTTGAACAAATCACATTGCTTCTGGACTAGATTTCACAGTGATATATTACAAAAAGGATATACATCACAGACAAGGCCTCATAAAGCAAGAGGGCATTAGGTTCAAATGACTTCATCAATGATAAATGTCAAAACTTCACTTTTTGTTTCCTATTGGTATTTTTTAAAGCAAACATACAAAGGCACAGTGTTGAAATAGATGAAGTTTTTGTGTTTAATATGACCTCCTTCATGATAAGCAAAGGATTAGAAACACAATGATAGGACCTCCTTCATGATAAGAAAAGTGTTAGAAACACATTTCTGTGGCATCCTTCACAAACAAGCAGAGGTTCAACAATGTTTTTAAGTAACTTCAGTGGCTGCTTTGCTCTACCTCCTCCAAAAGATGAACAGAGGATGCATCACCAGGGTTTAAAATTGTGTTTGAGAAAGGTCTCTTTTGGTAAGAAGAGTTGAGAAAAAGTGGTGAGACAATAAAAGTTCATAGGTTGAAGGCATTTTTCACATCATAAGAAAAATATTGACATGATGGTGTTAAAAGGCCTTTGTTCTTATGTTTATGAAAGCCTCCTTCAAAGTCTGAGGCTGGAGTTTTGATTAAAGCAGCCTCATATGAATGGTAAAAGTGGTAGACCAAGCTCTATTTCAAGTGAATTCTACAAAATGATATAAAGAGACATTCACACAGAGGTTTTATGTGAAAAAGTCATTTTTTATCTAGACAAATCCATTATGGTTTATCAAAATTACTCCCTCCAAATGATGAGTAAAGGGAAAGCACCAAGAGTTACTTTTTCAGCTCACTTAAAAGATAGAGGGCACATTATTAAGATAGATGATATTTCATTGTTTGAAGGCCTCCTTCGTCATGAGCTAAGGGCCCAACCATGATTTTAAATGAACATAAGTGGTCACATTTGCAAGGACTTTCTTCAAGACAAATAGAAGGTGTATACATAGTCAAGAGGAAGTGTTAGTACAAAGTGCTTAACAGTAAGCCCTCATCATATAATAATCATGTTATTCACTCTTAAAAGGCTTCACAATGTTTTTGAGACAAAGACACTTACCATAAGCATATTCACATGGGAAAGAAGACTGTTGGTTTGAGAGACTTCATCAATGGCCTCCTTCACAAAAAGCAGAGGGTCAGCTCTCCAAATGATTAACACTATGAATCAGCTCATTCAGAGGGATAAAAAGGTGATGAAAC
Organism: Pinus albicaulis; assembly: GCA_034641835.2. NCBI lineage: Eukaryota > Viridiplantae > Streptophyta > Pinopsida > Pinales > Pinaceae > Pinus > Pinus albicaulis. The sequence goes on along the minus strand of CM076571.1, from coordinate 228,370,217 downwards.
CATGATTCACATTCATTCAAAGGGTGCCTCCATCAAATGATAAGAGACAAACTCTTGATGGACACAAGGAGTTTGCATTTTGGGATGCTTTAAATCAAATTATGAGTTACAAATTTCAAGTTTTGAGGGACAAATTTCAAAGGGACCATGGAGGACATAAGGCCAAATAAAAATGAGTTTTCTATGTTGTAAAAGGATATCCTTAAAAGATAAATAACAGAGGATAAGAAACACAACTTAAGATACCTCCATTAAATGACAGCTGTCATTTTTCAAATTGAAAGGAAAGCCTCCTCCAAACTGATAAACAAGGCCTCGAAATTATAAATTTTGAAATCTAAGTATGAAGACAAGCACTGGAAAAGCCTTTTGAAGGCCTTTTCAATAAGCAAAAAGCTTGATAGTATTTTTGAGTGACTTAGTGCAAATATCAGGTTAAAAGAATCTGGTTGAAGTGTTATCCTACAAAAAAAAAGAGATAAGTCAGTCTGTTAAAAGAGGCAACCCCTCAACATTGTGCACAAAGCCACTTTTAAAAAGGCTACAAAGGCTAAAAGGGTGAATTCGTTTTTTCAAATTGGTAAAGGAGGGAAAAGAGGTTTTAAACCCTCTTGAATTATAAAAGGGCTCGAGCAACACATTCTATTCATCATCGTGAAAACACTTCATGAGGAGAAAACAAATTTTAACGAGCATTTTCGGCCTTAAATTATGTGCGGCGCACCTGGAATGTTGCACGGCGCGCCTGTAGATTTCCACAGAAGAGTTTTGTAAATAGCACGACGCACCTTTTTTTTTGCGCAGCGCGCCTGTGCAGCGCTCGGCGTCTGGAGTTGCACGCGGCGCTTTCACTCAGCAGGCCTGCCCCGCCTAGCGCCTAACTTGAACGCGACACTCGGGCCCTTGACCTTGCACACGACACTTCTACTCCAAAGGAATCTCCCTTATACCCTTGCCCTTGCTCCCTTATGCTCTTACCTTTGCATTCTCCACCTCTGCACTTTGCCATATTACCTACCATGGCCCATTACTGACCCACCCGGGCCACCTCTGAATGGCCCAGCGCCCGTGTTATCTCTGAACGGCCTGGCGCCCACTCTGCATGCAGCGCCTTCTATACCAAAGCTTCTACCTTTATGCCCTTGCCTCTGCACAGTCGTGTCCTTGCCTTCTTTGCCCCTACCCGTTGTTATACTACCCTTGCATCTTTCACATTGCCCCTACAAACAGCCCATCTCTGCCTCACCCGGGCCATTGTTGAACGGCCCACTGCCCGGGCCACTATTGAACGGACCATCGACCATCGCCTGGGACACTGTCAAAACAGAGTTGCAGCAGCCCTCAAGATTGCCAAAAACTCCAAAACTTGCACAGAGGGTTCATCTCAATGACATCAAAGACATGATTAGCAGGTATTTATGGTTTTTCATTCCCTAAATTCTTGATTTAAAAGAATGTTAAAATCAAGTTTGTAAAAGGATAATCACAGTTTTACAAGAAGCCAAACATTGTGTGCTAAAGGGAAAAGAACTAATATTCATCCAAGAACTTGTTCGCTAGCCTAGGAAAGAAGGACAGTGATTTTCAAAGGGGAAAAACATATTTATTTTCACAAGTACCCTGTTTGTTTTAAAATCAAAGAGAAATACTAAATGAGGGGAAGGAGCTTGTTGTTATGAATAGTTAAGGGAGAAAATACAGTTTGCTCTCAAAACCTATCATGTTTGCTAAACAGACAAAAAGACATTGAGTGAGGAAAGGGCACCTATTATCAGTTTACAGATTTTGTTTGGTATAAAGGGTTAAAGGACAAAACTCAGTCTTACAAAGAGGAAAAAGATGTTTGATTAAGGGCCTATTTCAGTAATCATTCAAACATTTGTTTTGGTAAGACAGTGAAGGGTATCAAAATAAAAAATGCCTCCAAGGAAGGACAGCAGAAGTGGATATCACAATAGGTTTGAGCCTATTACAACTCAGGAGATAAATGAATCCCCTTCAGTTCTTTTCAATTTTCATGAAGTAGGGTGCCTTGATTTTTGCCAAAAAGTCCAAAAATTCAAAAATCACCCTCCTTTGACATATTTGTTTGCTCTGGGGCTGCAAGAAGGGAAATTTCACATAGTAGGCCTTGATTTTATTCTCACTCCTAAGTCAGCGTCAAAGGCCACCAAGATCCCCTATCTTGGTGAGAAATGGTTCAAGCAAGCCTATTTGAACCTGGATCACTACAAGCCCTTTTTGAAACCTGCTTACCAAAATGAGTGCAAGGCCATTTTCCCCTTTTCTCATCTATTGAATAGTTATGTGCCTCTCATGAAGGTCATCATGAGATACTTTACATGTGAAGGGAGATACTCTAGAGTCTATTCATATCATGTCCGACTATTGATGCACTTCACCAGGACCCAGATTTTGAATATCCCTTTCTTCCTCTGTAGAAGCATTGAAAAAATGGCCTCGTCTATCCAAAAGAAGCCCTCTGCTAAAAAAAAGGCTAATTTGTTTCATCATTCCCTTACCAAGATCATAATCCTCCATCAACTTGAGAAAAAAGGAGTTCCTTGGGAATCCTTCTTCTCCCATCTAGATTTTACTATGGCCTCTTCATCTCATGGCCCATCTCATGTGCCTTCCTCACCATCCACCCACCATGTCTCTCCCTCTTCTAGTCATTCTACCCCACAAAGGAAAAAATCCCCTATGATTGAGAGTGAAAGAGAAAAGTCTAAACAAAGCAGTGATGATGAGGAAAAAAGTGACAAGTAGAATGGCAGTGACCATAAGCATGGAGACAGCCCACATACTACTAGTAATAATGATACTCAAGAGGAACATAGTGGTAGTCAACACAGCAGCAGGCATGAGGGTGATGAGGAACATAAAAGTCCTCAAAGAAACAGTGGTGATGAGAAACATAACAGTGATGGAGGAAGCAGTGATAGGGAGGAACTAAAAAGTCCTCAATAGAGTCATGAAAGCAAACAAAATGGCAGCCAGCATAACAAGGATGAAGGGGATACTAATGAGGAAGAACCAAACATCCATCAAGCAAGCAGTAATGATGGTGTTATCGCCTTATTTTGAACCTCAGGCTGAAAAATGAAAATCAGCGTAACCTTTAAACCATGCTCAGCCTTGTAGCTAGCCCTACAAGGTCGGGAGAGGGCTCTCTCTGTGAAAATATATTAAACAAAGTACAATTATGAACTGATATTAGGCTAGGTATAATAATGGGAAAATTTTTAATGAATTAATTTTTCAGGGATGTATGGGACAAATGGTATAGTTTGAAACAGGGAATTAAATCAGGGATACAGGTTATTTCATGGGGCAAGGTAGGTAGGAAATTTTTAGCAATTAAGTTTAAATAATGATGAGATGGTAAGACTGATGAGGAGATGAAAAGGGCATAGGAGATGGATCCTTTTCAAACTGAAGAAAACACAGAATATTGAATGATTTCCCAAGGCAGAGCATTAAAAATGGATTCTACCTATCTATCTTGAAAGCATTCAACCAGAAATGTTTATGGATGAAAGGTGAACATAAAAAATTTACATATGAACACAAAGGAGAGAAAAAATGCTAAAATTCATGCCACATGGATCCCACAAATTAGATTTGCATATCTTATTAATTCCCTGTCCAACTGTACAATGGAGCGCAGAGCACCCTTTTTAATTTCCACACTATTCCCTTACTTCTGAGTTACAGACTGCTTTACAAATTATTTAAAATTACATTAAATAGACTGAAATGTGGGGAAATAGATCCACATAAAAAGGGAGTTGTTTTAACAGCTCAAGAATTGAAATCCGAATATGGGAAAGAAACCAACAAATTGCCCCCGAAAAGAAGGAACAGTAAGACAATTTGACCATCTTGAGATTCATTGATACACCCAACAAATGAGAAGAAGAAACTTGTAGTATAAATCCCTTTTAAATTGTTGCGGAAGATGTGACTATTTCAAAATTAGTTCTCGGCCTTTGACTGTCTCTCTGTCTTTGTCCTTTGAAGAAAACCTACTTTTAATAAAAATGCATTTCAAACCATGAAAATGAAATTAAGCCTTAAATGACATAAAGACCCCTTTTGAATGAATAGGAGCGGAAGGGAAAGGAGGTAGGGTCTAAATCGCAATCGCAATCGGAATCGTATGGGAGTGACATACAATGGAAAACTTGCGATGCGTTCAATGCATAAAGGCAATCGTAATCAAGGATCGGAGGAAAGGGAGAAGCATAAACTCCGATGCGATTGGGAAGGTCCGATGGGGTAATACAGTAGAAGAGCGGAGAAATCCCTTTAAAACGAATGACAATGGTTTTCCGCCTTTTACAAAGGGAAAAGACCGAATTTCATTTGAAAAGGGGAAAGGATCAAGGTGGGACTGGGGGTGTAGTGCAATCGCAATCGGAAATTGGGCGTGGAGGAGGGGAAAATTTTATACCATAAGATTTGCAAATGTGATTGGAGAACCCTTTATAAAATGTAATAAAATATGACTTAACGCATTTCAAAGGGAAATAGTGTTTTAACTTGGAGTGGGGGGGGGGGGGGGGGGGGAACTTTACGGTGGGACGGGGAGAAAATTTCAATCACAATTGGGGCTTTGGGGCGGGTGTATTACATAATAAAATTCCTCTGATGTGATTGGGGATAAGCGATGACGGGGGAAGTCCTTTGTATAAAACGAAATAAAATGAAATTGAAGATTTACAAAGGGAAAAGGCTCTTTCATTATGAATGGGCGGAAGATTACGTGGTGGGACCCAAAGGTCAATCAGAATCGGAAGCAAAAGGAGAGTGGGGGCCAAGTATTATTTAAAATTGCCAATTGCGATGGAGCGACAGGCTATGAGCCGTCCAATCGGATGGGCAGATCGATGGCGGAGGAGTAATCGGGCGGAGTCAGTCAAGAGGAACTCAATCAGAGGAGATCATTTGAAAGCACAGATTGTGATGGCACGATGGCATGTGGGCCATCGGATCATTGATCCAATCAACGGTCGGGATTTAGTCAATCGCATTGGAGTTTTTGTAGTGACAAGGGTCAATCGGAGCGCGCATAAGCAATGGTGCGATGCGATTGGGGGGGGGTGAATTTTATAATAAGAAAACTTTAAAACTTTATAATAAAGTTAAAAAGGCACGAGGGGAAGTGGTTTATTAAATCGCATATGTGTTTAAAAGATTTTAACAATGCGATTTTTCCATTGGATGGGGAAAAAAGGGGTTTTATAAAAGAAAATATTAAAATTTAAAATAAAGTTTAGAGGAAAGGTGGGAAAGGGGTTTGGTTTAGGGTATAGGGGAGCTTTATTCACTTAGGCATAAATTTCAATCCCGGAGTCAGTTTTGAGAGTATAATATACCATTGGAAAGCTCTTTTCAAGATATTTCTGATGGACATACTTAGGACATGATTATGGACTAAAAATGCTATGGAAAACCCCTCTGAAGGGCAGGGTGGTGACTTTATGGAGATAACAGCTTTCTGAAGTGTGACTTATTACATATGATGACATAAAATTACATAAGATATGATAATAAAGGCAAAGTATCATGTTTTCACCTCAATACATGGTTTTGAGGTGAAAATTACATCAAACTAAATAAAACATTTCTTTGATCTTCCCAGGTGCTGTGACTTTGAGTTTATTGACTTCCTCATGACCTTGCTGATATTTGTTAACACTTGACTCATTAATTTTACCATGGTGAGACCCTAGAATCTAATGAGACCCACCCTATGACCTACTAACATGACTCACAAAGTGAAAGTAACTCATGACTAAAGACCATAGAGAGGAGAATAAGCCAGTTTCACATGAGGTAAAACTGATGAAAAATCACTACCATGAATGAATCCATGACCTAGCGGAATGGTGAAATTTATGGTATGGGACTCCTAATATGCAAATGCAAAAGAACGATTTTGATCACTGATGGTAGTATGACTAGACTGACGCTAACATTGGCTCCAATGGGGATGGTAGCTCCTTGGAGGTGCCAAGAACATCGTAGACCAAGTAGCCTTATGCATTGGGCATGGAGTCAAAAACACTAAAAACTGACACAATGCAGACTAACTCTGACTCAAGACTAAGACTAAAAACTGAAATAAAACCAAACCATACACATATCATCCAAGTTTTATAACCTTCTCCTCGGGCCCCAAAATTCAATGATTGTGTACTTGAAATATGACAAAAAATAACATGGTATATACAATTATTGTGACATGACTTCTGATCCATTATCTTCAACAATGGTAGTGCTTCAAAAGCCTACCATTCACTGCTCCTCTAGGGAAATCTTGGCCATCCATTTCTGAAAGAAAGAAAGCATTCTATCCCCTGTATGCTGAAATATTGTATGGTCCTTTCCACAGGTTGTCGAACTTACCATGCTTCTCTTTGTCCTCATTTCTTGCATCCCATCTCAACACCACATTGTCCAACTAAAACTTCTCTGCTTTGGTCTTATGGTCATAGATCTTCTTTATATTCTCCTGCAATTGAATAGTGTTTTGTGACACTTCCTCTCTTGTTTGCTAAAGGTGGATCATCTTATTGATCCTTCGCTGATTATCCTCTTATTTAGTGCCAACCTCTTGCAATAACCTCATGACCGAAACTGTAAGTGATGTAGGAAAGATAGCATCAGTACCATAAACCAATTCAAAAGGTGACATACCTAAGTATTTCTTGCTGCTAACTCTGTCTGCCCATAATGCGTTGATGAGCTTTCGATGCCAGTTTCTTTTGTTTGCCTCCAGCATTTTCTTGATTATATTTATCAAAGACTTATTCGATGATTCAACCAGGCCATTGCCTTGTGGGTAGTACACTATTGAATGGCCCAGGACAATGTTGTATTTGTCACAGAAATCCACCATCTTCTTAGACTTGAACGTTGTTGCGTTATCTGTTATAATTTTGTGAGGGCAGCCAAAACGAGATAAAATATTCGATTCTATGAATTGAATAATTACCGTATCTGTAGCTTGCCTTGCTATGACAGCCTCAATTCATTTAGTAAAGTAATTTGTACCTGTCAAGATCCATCAATGTTGCGCTAATGATGTGGGATGGATTTCCCCTATGAAATCGAGTCCCTGCTGCTGAAAGGGAGCGTTCACTGCAACTGGTTTCAAAGGAAGAGGAAGAAGTTTCCTTTTTCCTTGGAAAATTTGACATTCATGACAACTCATCACTGTTTTATACAAATCTGAAAATAAAGTGGGCCAATAATATCCTGCTATCAACACTTTGTTAGTTGTAGTTTTCCAAAACAAATGACCACCACAATCACCTTTGTGAAAGTCATGCATTACCTTCTGAGCCTCTTCTTCTACCAAATAATTAAGCAGAATACCTCTAGGATATTTCCAATAAAGAGCACTATTTAAAATACAATATTTAGCAGATTTAAGTTTCAGTGATCTACCTTTACTCTTAGACATTCCTGAGGTGGTGAAAGATGCTAAAGAACATAAACAATATATGAATACCATGGGGATTGTAGAAAAATATCTAAAATTGGAACAAGCAAACCTCCATCTTCATCCTCTTACATTGTTATGGGGTTTATATCTAGGGCACGCAGGTTTGATTGGGCCATCAATTTTTCCAAGCCTTAGCCTTTGATAAACTTTGTGGGTTTGATCTCCAAATCATACTCCAACATAGCTACTATCCATTTACCTCTTCGACCTTCTAGATCAATTTTCATCAACACATCCTTTACTGCTACATTAGGAACATATGCTATAGTATGTGAATGCAGAATATAGACCCTAAAATCCTGCAATTCCTTTATAAAAGCCAATGCTTGTTTCTCAATAATATTATACCTCAAAGCAGCATCTCTAATAGTAATACTGAAAAATTCAATTGGCTTTTCAACCTGATCTGTATTTTGCATCAAAACCACAGCCATAGTATGCTCCGATGCAAATGAAAAAATAATAAAATCTTGAGTGTAATCAAGACTAATCAAGACTGGGGCATTGGACAAAGCAAACTTTACCAGATTAAATGACTTGATAGCTTCTTCAGTCCATTTGACAGTGCTATCCTTCTTCAACATATTAGTCATTTCTCTTAAATGTTCAGCCAAATTGGGTATAAATCTGCACAAGAAATTCATCTTACCATTGAATGCTTGAATCTCCTTTTTGTTCCGTGGAAATTCTATGTGCTGAATTGCCTCCACTCTCGAAGGATCAATACGGATACCATATTTAGAGATGATATGTCCCAGAAAATTGCCTTCATCCATGGAAAAAAGGCTTTTCTTCGGATTGAGAGAAATCCCAAACTTTCTGCATTGCTGAAAAACAACTCTCAAATGGTGCAAATGCTCATAATCAGAACCAGAAAATACTGTCAGATTGTCCAAATAAACAACAAGAAAAACATCCTTTTCATTGGAAAAATCAATGTCCATTACTTTGTGGAAAGTGGCTCTAGCGTTCTTCAGTCCGAATGGCATTTTAGCATACTAGAAGGTTCCCCAAGGTGTTGTGAAGGCAGTTTTGTCTTGGTATTTCTCATGCACCAAGATCTGATTATAGCCTGAGTAGCCATCAAGTAGTGACATCCTAGATTCTCCAACTAATCTTTGCAGAATATGATCCATCTTCGGAAGTGGATAATTATCCTTCAAGGATGCTTTATTCAAATTTCGAAAATCTATGAACAATCTTATCTCTCCTGTCTTTTTACATACTGGGACCAAATTTGAAATCTAGTCAGAAAATATAATTGGAACTATGATACCAACTTTGTACAATCTATTTACCTCTTTTTCAATGGATGGAAATAGCTTTGGGTTGATTCTTCTCAGCTTCTGTCTAAATGGCTTCTGATCTGGCTTGATGGGAATAGTATGATGGATTATGTTCTTATCATACACCTTCAAATCTGAATAATCCCATGCAAACACATCAGAAAATTCAGAAAGAAATTTAGCATACTGTTCCTTTACCTCAGAGGATAATGCTTTTGATAACTTCACAAGCTTGGGCTTGTCATCTGTCCCAAGATTCACATCTTCAACTCTTTTTTCAGTAGGCACCAAGCTTGGCTTCTTTGCAACATCATCCTGATCAAAAATATCCTCTAAAGGTATGAGACCTCTAGGAATCACATTGTCTTTCAGCTGCAATATGTCCATATGATTTGTTTCAATTTCTTGATCATCAACCTCATACTCACCTTCTATAGGAGTATCCTTCAATTTTCCTTCACTCTGAAAAAAGAATTGATCTCATTGTCATCCCAAAACACCTGCCAATATCTTAAATTGTCAGGAATAGCAGGCCTATGTTTGACATAAATCTCAAACTTGTTGCTGGAATTCATTGGAATTTTCAAATTGCTTGCAGTAGTGGCAAGAGAATAAGTAATAATATTCTACATCCTGGGTACTGCTCTCAAAGTGTACTCAGGAAATGTCTTCAAGATATCAAGGAATTTATTTTGATAGGCCCTCAATCAGGGATGCTTTACCTGATACTCTCCCTTCACCTGTCTGATTATCAGCTCTGAATCGCCATAGACATAAATCCTTTTTGCATTTAACTTCTTCAAAATTTTCAAGCCTGCAATCAAAGCTTCATACTCCGCTTCATTGTTAGAGTAGTCAAAAGACAACTTATAAGCGCATACCCTAACATTACTAGGAACCTTTTCAGGCTGGAAAACAGGGCTCCAAATCCATATCCCAATACCAGCTCCGTCCTTACCAACAACTCCATCAAATTCCATGCTCCAAAGGCCTTATTATTCTTCTTCCAGATGCTAAAAATTTGCTCCTTTCTCCACTTTATATTAACTGATTTCTGCATCTTTCTGTTGTTCACTGTCTTTTTGCTGCTGGCAGGAAGGAGGCTTAGAAGTGCTTGTTGTTTTATCTTTTTCCTGTTTGAGGACTTCCCTAAATTTTTCTGAAATTTCAGGTATCTCATCTACTTGTACCAACTAAACATTTTCATCATTCAAACCATCATCTGAATACAAGACAAAGGACTCTAAATCTATGTGGACTGCATTAATGGGATGATTTACTCGCTTCTCTTTGCTAGTGATCATGTATTTCAGTTTCTTCTCCCTATATAGTTTTCTCAACTGACCAAACACAGGAATGGTGGCATAAGAGAAGTCAAGTTGCATGGTTCCTTTAAGTTCTGCACCCCAAGACCTGGATAGAAGCATTCCAAATCGTGGTGGAACATCGGCAACAACAACATCCATCAAAACATTCTTGGCTGGGATTTGATCTAAAGACACTACCAAGTCTTTGATAAGACCAATACAATGGACCCTACCTGAGTCAAAAGAATACAAATCATGGTATTTGTGGGTAATATCAAGTCCTAACTTCTCCATGATGGCTTTGGGCATCAAATTATGCAAGGCTTCAGAGTCCAACATAGCATTATGTAAGATGAAATCATGTAATCTAAGACTCAGGTAAAAGGGAGGGAATTCACTTTATTTAGATTGATCTTCTGTGGCTGAGCCAAAGATGAGTTCAGGGTAGTCATCCTCAACATTAACCATATCTGATACAGAGTCTATTTTCAAAATTCTAGACACCTGATGTTTATAAGTACTATTTTTCACCAACTCAGTCAAGGGCATGGACACTTTCAGCTTAGAAATTTCATTCTCCAAATTAAAAGAAGGGACCTTTTCTACCTCTTTAACTGGAGGATATTTCTTCTCTATTTTCTCCCTTGCTACACTCTTCCGGTTCTTCTCATTTGGAATATTAGTCACTGAAGATGCCTTGCTTGGAGAAGGATCCGCAGGCTCTTTTCCTTTTCTTTGAGTATTTGAAGAATCATTTTTCGATTGGAGCTCTTTTCTCTTCTGAATGGGACTGATTGGAAAATCTCTGTTCCTTAAAGAATATTGATTTTTTTGGGCTGATAAAGTGTTCATGTACCCTCTTTGGTAATCATCATACTCATCTTCCAACACTGCATCATTAGCCAAAATGAAATCTTCATCTTTTTTAACATCTGCAATCGTTGTATATTCCTCATCTTCAGTAAGAAAGATGGGCGCACCATCTGCAGTGAAGAAATTATTGGCTTCGATCATAGGATCATCATCATCCGTCTCCTTTCCTTGAACATAATTTTGCTGCAATGGAGTTCTAATCTGTTGTTGTGGTGTTGCTTGGTCCTGCGTTCTCTGTTCTCTCTACTTAATTCTAAATTGCGGTTGTTGTCCTCTGAAATTCGGATTCCTTATTTGTGCTTCAGGTATATCTAAGATGGTTAGTCGATAAATCATCTTTTCCATTGTCCGGAGCAAAGTGTCCATCTTTCTGTCTGAAGGAGACGCTTCTTCTTTCATAGTGACTCTTTTTTCAGCTCTAGTCCGCGCTCTTTTGGCTAGCAGATTTGCTTCTACACTTACTGCTATCTTCTGCATGTCTTCAATATTGGAAGGATCTCTTTCTCGCAGATGATATGCCATATCAACATCGAAACCATCTGGAAATTTAAGCAAGGCTAATCCCACCAGAGGTTTAAGGTTAGCCTGAATAGCATTGTATACAACATTAAATCTTAAACAATAATCCTGTACAATTTCACCCACATTTCTTTTAATATTCTCATATTCAGACAGAATTTGGAGTGGGTTTTTCTTTACCTCCCACCAGTCTAAGAACTGTGTATGTAACTCCTACAAAGTGCGAATAGAGCTTGCTAGTAAGGCTTTGAACCACTTTCTAACTTCACCTCCAAAGCTTTGGACGAACAACCTTGTGGTTACATTCTCTGCCTCTACCTCATGAAGATCAAAAAATTAATTCATCTAATCAACATGCTACTGGGCTATGATGCTTTGAGTGGCGTCAAAGATAGGAATTTTACTTTGATAATTAGCAGGCATATCATTCAGAACCTGAGGTAAAACCAGGGGTGCATCCGGGCAACCATGACTCGAGGTGGATTTACAACAGTGTTTGTGCCACTAGGATTTAAGGGAGGTGTTGATGGAGGAGATGAAAGCTGAGAATTGATTGATGGGAACACTGGTGAATTAGGAGGAAATGTTGTTTCTTATGACTCTGAAGGCTCAAAGATATTAGTTACAGTGATAGATGACTGAGGGGAATTCAAAATATAATCATCAATTGATGTATTTTCCCTTTGAACTTCAATATCTACAAGGAATTTTGGATCTAAAACTGTGTCATCAAGTGCAGTTTTAGACTTACTTCTGAACAAAGAAAGCTCAAAACTCTCATCAAAATAAAGATCTTCTACAAACAACCACTCACTGGGCCAAGTATGGGATCTGAAAATTGGTCTAGGACTTAGTGATCCCTATTGTCTTCTAACTATTCTTGGGATAAGATTAGGATTCTAAAACACAGGGGGAGGATTTGGATCTGGATTGGCCCTTGCGTATCTTCTTGAAGCTAGTGTGGTGAAATTTCTACTTTAGAAAATTCTATTTCAGCCTAGCAAACTCTGAACATCATCTTCCAGAGTCCAAGAATTTACAAGAAAAATATTACTGGGGTGATGAATTTCAATGCTAAAAATTGTCCCCAGTATGGTCACCAGAAATTTTATCGCCTGATTTTGAACCTCGATCTGAAAAAGGCAAATCAGGGTAACCTTTAAACCATGCTCAGCCTTGTAGCTAGCCCTACAAGGTCAAGAGAGGGCTCTCTCCGTGAAAAGATATTCAACAAAGTACAATTATGAAATGATATTAGGCTAAGTATAATAATGGGAAAATGTTTAATGAATTAATTTTTTAGGGATGTATGGGACAAATGGGACAGTTTGAAACGGGGAATTAAATCAGGGATATAGATTATTTCATGGGGCAAGGTAGGCAGGAATTTTTTAGCAATTAAGTTTAGATAATGATGAGATGGTAAGACTGGTGAGGAGCTGAAAAGGGCATAGGAGATGGATCCTTTTCAAACTAAAGAAAACACAGAATATTGAATGATTTCCCAAGGCAGAGCATTGAAAATGGATTCTACCTATCTATCTTGAAAGCATTCAACCAGAAATGTTTATGGATGAAAGGTGAACATATCAAATTTACATATGAACACAAAGGAGAGAACAAATGCTAAAATTCATACCACATGGATCCCACAAATCAAAGTTGCATATCTTATTAATTCCCTGTCCAACTGTCCAATGGAGCGCATAGCGTCCTCCTTAATTTCCACACTATTCCCTTAATTCTGAGTTACAGACTGCTTTACAAATTATTTAAAATTACATTAAATAGACTGAAATGTGGGGAAATAGATCCACAGAAAAAGGGAGCTTTTTTAATAGCTCAAGAACTGAAATCCGAATATGGGAAAGTAACCAACAAACTACCGCTGAAAAGAAGGAACAGTAAGACAAATTGACTATCTTGAGATTCGTTGATACACCCAACAAATGAGAAGAAGAAACCTGTAGCATAAATCCCTTTTAAATCGTTGCGGAAGATGTACTAGTTTCAAAATTAGTTCTCGGCCTTTGACTGTCTCTCTGTCTTTGTCCTTTGAAGAAAACCAACTTTTAATAAAAATGCTTTTGAAACCATGGAAATGAAATTAAGCCTTAAAATGACGTAAATACCCATTTTGAATGAATAGGATTAGAAGGGAAAGGAGGTAGCGTCCAAATCGCAATCGCAATCACAATCGGAGGGGAGTGACATACAATGGAAAAATTGGGATGTGTTCAATGCATAAGGGCAATCGCAATCGTGGATCGGAGGAAAGGGGGAAGCATAAAGTCCGATGCGATTGGGAAGGTCCATTGGGGTAACACAATAGAAGAGTGGAGAAATCCCTTTAAAACAAATGAAAATGGTTTTCCGCCTTTTACAAAGGGAAAAGACCGAATTTCATTTGAAAAGGGGAAAGGATCAAGGTGGGACCGGGGGTGTAGCGCAATCGCAATCGAAAATCAGGCGTAGAGGAGGGGCAAATGTTATACCATAGGATTTGCTGATGTGATTGGAGCACCCTTTATAAAACTTAATAAAGTATGAATTAATGCATTTCAAAGGGAAATAGTGTTTTAAGTTGGAGAGGTGGGGGGGGGGGGGACTTTACGGTGGGACCCGGGGACCAAATCGCAATCGCAATCGGGGCTTTGGGGCAGGTGTATTACATAATAAAATTCCTCTGATGTGATTGGGGATAAGTGATGAGGGGGGAAGTCCTTTGTATAAAACGAAATAAAATGAAATTGAAGATTTACAAAGGGAAAAGGCTCTTTCATTATGAATGATCGGAAGATTACGTGGTGGGACCCGAAGGTTAATCAGAATCAGAAGCGAAAGGAGAGCGGGGGCCAATTATTATTTAAAATTTCCAATTGTGATGGATCGATAGGCTATGGGCCATCCGATCGGATGGGCAGATCGACAGTAGAGGAGTAATCGGGTGGAGTCAATCGGGAGGGACTCAATCGAACGAGATCATTTGAAAGTGCCAATTGGGATGGCGCGATGGCCTGTGGGCCGTCGAATCGTTGATCCAATCAGCGGTTGGGATTTATTCAATTGCATTGTATTTTTTGCAGTGACGAGGGTCAATCAGAGCGCGCATAAGCAATGGTGCGATGCGATCGGGGGGGGGATTTTATAATAAGAAAACTTTAAAACTTTATAATAAAGTTAAAAGGGCATGAGGGGAAGTGGTTTATTAAATTTCATATGTGTTTAAAAGATTTTAAGAATGCGATTTTGCCATTGGATGGGGAAAAACGGGGTTTTATAAAAGAAAATATTAAACTTTAAAATAAAGTTTAGAGGAAAGGTGGGAAAGGGGTTTGGTTTAGGGTATAGGGGAGCTTTATTCACTTAGGCATAAATTTCAATCCCGGAGTCAGTTTTGAGAGTATAATATATTGTTGGAAAGCTCTTTCTGGGCTTTTTCTGATGGACATACTTAGAACATGATTCTAGACTGAAAATGATGTGGAAAACCTCTTTGAAGGGTAGGGTGGTGACTTTGTTGAGATCGCAGCTTTCCGAAGTGTGACTTATTACATATGATGACATAAAATTACATAAGAGATGATAATAAAGGAAAAGTATCATGTTTTCACCTCAAAACATGGTTTTGAGGTGAAAATTACATCAAACTGAATAAATCATTTCTTTGATCTCCCAGGTGATGTGAGTTTGAGTTTATTGACTTCCTCATGACCTTGCTGATATTTATTGACACTTGACTCATTAATTTTACCATGGTGAGACTTTAGAACCTAATGAGGCCCACCCTATGACCTACTAACAGGACTCACAAAGCGAAAGTGACTCATGACTAAAGACCATAGAGAGGAGAATCAACAAGTTTCACATGAGGGAAAACTGATGAAAAATCACTACCATCAATGAATCCATGACCTAGCGGAATGGTAAAATTTATGGTATGGGAGTACTAATATGCAAATGCAAAAGAGAGATTTTGATCACTGATGGCAGTATGACTAGACTGATGCTAACAGATGGCAAGAAAACACAAAACAGTGAGCATTCCGAAGGGAGCAGCATGGAGCAAAAAGATAAAAACAGTCCTAAGGGCAGCCAAGACCAAATCAAGGACCATGAAACAAGTAATGATTAATCTAAAGAAGGCAGTGAAAATAGAGAGTATGAAGAGAATTCTCCAAAGCATATGCTAGATGCCTCTCCTAGGCAAGGGGCCATGACTTCTTCTCCAAAGGTAACAAAGCCCAAAACTTCAAGAAAGAAAATGGTTCAAGTTGTAACTCCCAATGTTACTATAGCACTACGAAGTAGAGGCAAGTTTCCCAAGAAACCTATCATTGAAGTGCCAAAGAGGATAAGGGCAAAGAATCCCACTCAAAGCAAAGGAAAGGGAAAGATGGAGCAGCAGGAAAGCAACCATGAGCAAGAAAGAGAGTTTGACATTATCCAAGTGGATAGTGATGCCGAAGATGAGCATATTAGAATCCTAAACTCTCTTTTACAAAATAGAGAAGCTCAAATTGTGGATTTATAGGATTACTTAGAGAGGTCTAAAGACCTCATTCACTTCCTACAACTACTAAATAAACATATGAATGGGAAAATGGAAATCTATGAGGCTCGGGCCCTCAAGTACCGAAGGGAAGCACAAAAGGCCCAAGTGAAACTTGAGGAATACATGGGTGAGTTTGATGATGTGGAGGAAGAAGAAGAGCCGGTGAGGAAAAGGCCTAGGACCATGGGTCTTAGGAAAGCCTTGGAGAAGCAAAGGGAATAAGAATCAGCCCTTGCTCAACAATACCCTCTCACACAGCTACTTGCCGAAGAGATAGAGAATGATAAAGAGACTTGGCTCGAAAGAGAGGTAAAAAACTTGGAGAAAAAATTAGAACATGCAAAAAAAGACTTGAGTTTGCAAAGGAATATGACCAAGCATTACAAAAAGTTAAATCAATTTGCTCGAAGAAAATTGAAGGTTGCCCAAGAAAAACTCAAAACTGCCCAAAGAGGGCGCCCGATGAGAAAAGGAGGAAAAGACACATCTAGGCTTGGAATTTTGGCTCAAGCTTCCAGTAATGTTTCTAAAAACCCTTAAGGGGTTTTCTCACCAAAACTGAGCAAATTTTGACATGATCTTGTTTTTTGGGAATTTTGGGCCCAATTGCACAAATTCATGGGCGCCGCCATTTTTTGTTTGGAGCATCCTTAGCTATTGAGAGTGGTATCATCGGATGCATTAAATTGGAGGGAATATAGTCATAAATTTTTAGATCAAAAGAGTGTGTTTTGATCCCTCAAAGAGGCAAAAAACAGTCATTTTTTAACTTTCTGCCTCACATATCAGCAAGGGCTACTTTCCTAGTTTTTTCACTCAGTTCACTTTTTGATAGAATTCCTGGTATATTTTTTGGAAAAATCAAGTAGTTCCAGAAATTAGACATCCATGGCTTTCCAACAAGCCATCACAGGCCTTGTTTTGAGATCAGGAAGTCCCTCAAAAGTCCTCTGCAAGACAAGCAATTTTCTGCTGCTACACTCCTGTAGCATTTTGGCTAAAAAGGTAGTTTTCTGAAGATGCTCATCCAAATGTGTGTTAAGCCTTTTTTAGCTCTTGTTAGTCATGTAAAGTCAATTTTATTTCCATTTTTAGCATTTTAAGATATTTTTAGAGGATATTTTGTGCCTTGGGCTTTGCAAAGCCTCAAGGACAAGTTTAGATATTTGTTTTTGGCCAATGGCCTTCTAGTTGCCCTAGTTGGGTTTCCTCCTCTTTGGCCTATATATTCCAAGAAGATTCATTGTAACATGAGGTATAATTTGATGTTATAGAGAGAAATAAAATAGCACTATGAGCTTTGAAGAAATTACTTGTCTTATGAAGTGGATGATCTCTTGCTTGACTTGGATGGTGGAGAAGGATTGTATGTAGGATTCCATGGCTTGGTGAATGGTATTGTGCTTCTTATTTGTTATGTTTTCTTAGTTTCTCACATATGTTTTCATGCTTCTAGATTTTTGTAGTTCAGTAAAGTTAATTTTGAGATATTCCCATGGAGGCACCCCAAATTTCCTGATTCATTGCAGCTTCTATGTTTTCATCTTTCTTGGTCATATCAAAGAATTCTTAATTTCTCTTTGATCACTAAAGAACTTGTTACTTGTTTCATTAATGGTTGTTATGCATGCTAAGTATGATTCATGGTACACCCTGCTTACTCATGGCTAATAAAAACTCCATCTATGAAAACTCTCTCTGAATTATTGATTGTTTTAGTTAAACCAAAGACGTCTTGTTTCGATCTTGCCCTTTGCCTAGGCTTTCTAGTCTTGTTTCAAAGTTCCCAATAGCTCGAAATATGATGTTTAGGAGTTCCATCTTCATAGATTGAGTTTTTTTTCTGTCTTATTTGTTTTCCCAAAATTATGAAGGTGATTTCTCAAAGATAGAGGGTCTTATACTTCTATGCATCACTGGATTGTTTATTTTCTGCATTTATTGGTTTGAGTTTCGTTCATAGAGACCAATGGTTAGCCCTAACTCATGAATGTTTGTTGTTTAACTATTTATGTTTAAAATCTCTTTGTCTTCCACAAATTAATGTTCATCTCATTTCACTTTCACCCAAATAATCCATTTATCTCAACCAAATCAGCCCTGCAGTCATACCTTGTCCATCATTAAGACAATCTCGACCTCATTTGACCCCATAGCCCAATTGATTTGACGAACTCCATATCTATTTATCCTTTCGATCAGTTCCCCTCAAAAAACCCAAAACAAACCAAAACACACTTCACAGCTAGCCTAAAATCAAATACACAAAAGCAAAGAAGTTTATATTCTTTGCATAATAGAGAGATCCCTCTCTGAGTCCAGGAAGGCTAGGTCCTTGGGCTCCAAAGCTTGGTCTAATGTTACCCTGCCATTTGGCTTTCCAATCTACCAAATCACGAGACACTAACATAATAGCGATCATGGTGGGACTTTGAGTCAAAACATCCTAGGTATCCCTTAGGAACTCTCAAAGTCTCAGTCAAACTTAGAAAACTTAAGTGTTGTCTGAAGAGTAGAAGCTAGCTTTTTCACTGTCTTAGAAAAATGATGATTTAGTTATAGGAAACTCTTAAAAACCTCAGGTCTACATATAGAAAACTCAGAAAACCCCAAAAAAATCCCTAGATTGGATTTTTATCACTTATTTGTGGTGGACCATAAATACATATCACTAAAAAACAAAAAACATCCACTTGGCAACTCCACTAGCCTTCGATAGGCCTAATACTCCAACTAAAAAACCAAAAAAATTCATAAAAATACTATCTTATTGACTTATTTTTTCAAAACACACAAAGATCTTGATACAACCTCTGAAATTAGTGACAAACTAAGTACAACTTAGGGATTCAAAAATCTTCATCTAAACATAGGAAATCAACAGAATAGCCTAAGAACAAAACTATATCTTTTTCAACAATCTAGAAAACTGTTGAACTAAGTTTTAAGTCTTTCTTACCAATTTTCACATGAAAAGTTTTCTACAAAAAGAATTTTCCTGAAAACATCTTTGTCAGTGTTGGTGGTAAACATCCACCTAGCGACTCCACTAGCCTTCATCTAGTTTTCATTTTACTAGCATCTGCAAAACTCTTAGGGAGGAAAACCATCCAAAAACAATCACAGCTTTCACCCTCTCTAAATTTTGACTCTGAAATCTGGCTTCACGAAGAAGTAATACTAGATCTCACCCACACCCGAATCCTCCTATCATACTTGATGACCTAGAAAAAAATTTGTGGCAAACTTCTGAAACTGATAACTTAGCTATCGATAGGACCATTCACAAAGCAAGCTCCGTACCTGAACATCTTTCATCCTTGCAAGATCCCCAGTTTGACTTGAGTTCAGCAAAAACCCTTTTTAGAAACAAGTCAAAAAGTAAAATCAACCTTGTCGATCTTGAGCCTTTAGATTTGCAGCCAAGTACTAGCAGAGAAGCCTCATACCACACCACCTGATTTTCAGCTTCTCCATAACTTTGGCTCCTATCACCCCAAATCTACTCAAAATCAGTTTACAAGTCCAAGTACTTCCACCACACCCATTTAGACCGCCACTGTGCAAATCACCTCATCAAACCCTCATACTATAAATCTATCATCAGCCCCCATCATGGTATCTTGGTATGCTCCCTTAGTGTTGCCACAACCTTTGGTACCTTTGCAAAATGATTACCAATCCTGAATCCCACACTTCACTGAAACTGAGTCTACCACTGCCCAACAACATGTAGATAGAATCAATGATGCCTTTGAATACATGGAAATAGAAGATGAGACCATAAGGATAAGAATTTTTTCCCAAAGCCTAGGCAGAGAAGCCAAGAAATGGTTTAAAAATTTAACACCTAATAGTATACATGATCTCCTAGCACTTTATCAAACTTTCATAAACAGATGGGAAATCAGAAAAAACCCCATCCAAATCCTTTCTAAATATAAAAATCTTAAAAGGAATATGGGGGAAAGTGTTCAAGACTATTGCACTAGGTTCAATAGTGTCTATAATGCCCTTCCACCAAACATGAAACCTCCACTTGGCTTAGCACTAGCAAAATTTCCCAAAGGTTTCGATCTAGATATGACATACCAACTAAGAGAAAGAGACCCCGCAACTTTAGAGGAAATGAAAAAGTGATCCAGATTTATGTAGGAATGCAACAGAATAAACATATAACCATAGATACAGAGATGCAGCGGAATTAACACTTCATTTCATTAATATCAAAGAACTGAAATTTGCTTACAGACAGAATGGAAATAAAACTAGCTAGGGCACTGGTAGCTATCTCTGAGAAGAGATGTGGCGGCTACAGGCCTCTGAACTGCATTACAATGAGGCTCGAGGGCCTATTTATTATTGAGAAACAATGGAGAACCCTAAAAATCCCAAAAACCTAACCCTAGGAGATGAAGCGCCAAAACTATGGGCCCCGTTTGGGTAAATTGGTGTTTCAACTTCCCAGGGACGTAACTTTGGCATACTATCTCCGTTTGACGCACATGATACATCATTAGAAAGCTCTATCCAAGGACTACAACTTTTGTGATGATTTGATGATCAAATCGCAACAAATTTCATACCCAAAAAACGCCGTTTAGGGCCTCAAAACGGCTCTGGAAGTTCAGGACCCGAAAAACTGCTAAAAATAGTAAGTTATGCCAAAACTGAAAAACTGAAAGAGACAATGGTGGGGGCCCAAGTGGAATAGGCGGGTGGCCACCAATATCCACCTGGATCATTCCTCTCCCCTTAGGAAGCAATGGTCCCCATTGCGTTAAGTTCCTCCATGAGATGAGGAAATTTCTGCTGAACTTGGTCCCTGGTGAACCACTTTCCTTGGTGCAGGAGTTGGCCAGCTTTGACAACCCGATACAGTTGGATCCTCTGTTGGCGAGTGTTCTTAATTTTCATGTCCATGATACAATCTATGGTGGTCTGTTCCATGCAGTCTGGGTTTAACTCTGTTGGTGTGAGTTGTTCTGCAATGTCCGAAGTGTCCAGTAGAGGTGGGAAGTAAGGACGAAGGCGATCCACATTGAAGACTGGGTGCAGACCAAGGAATGGTGGAATACTAAGCTCGAAAGCATTGTTCCCTACAGCCTTGGTGATGGTGTACGGCCCGTATCGGAGCGGGTGAAGCTTGCGGTGAGGTCCAGTGAGGCGCTCCTTCTGCAAATGCAGCCATACTTTGTCGCCCACCTGGAAGTTGTGTGGCACCCGGTGTTGATCATGGTGCTGCTTGTACTTCGCATTGGCTCTGTCCAATATATCATGAACCTGTTGGCGGATGTGTTGAATGCGCTCGATGAAGCTACTTGCTTTGTCAACTTCAGACTGGACATGAGCTGAATTGGCCTGAGCAGCTGCAAATGGCATGGCTACGTCGATGGGACATAGTGGCTGGAATCCCAAGCCCACCTGAAAGGGGCTATGGCCGATTGAACTGTGGAGAGCCCGATTATAACTATGTTGTACATAGGGGAGGCTCTCGTCCCATGTGCGGGGATGCTTTGAATTGTACATGCGCAGAATGTGTACAATCATTCTGTTGACGACCTCTGTCTGGCCATCTGTTTGGGGATGGAAAGCTGTGGACTTGGTGAGCTTTGTGTCTAACATTGACCAGAGGCTGGACCAAAATGTGCTGAGGAACCTGCTATCTCGATCTGATATGATAGACTGTGGGATCCCAAAGTGCACCCACACTCGTTCAAAGAAGAGTTTAGCAGTGGCTTCTGCTGTGATATTCTTCTTGCAGGCCGCCATAATGGCCCTCTTCGAGAATCTGTCGACGACCACAAAAACACAGTCATTTCCCTGCTTAGTAGAAGGCAGGCCCGACATGTAATCCATGGAGATGGATTCCCAAGGTCGACTAGGGGTAGGTAGAGGAGTATATAGGCCTTGCTTCTTGATGGTCGTTTTGGCAATGGCACAAGCAGTGCAGGATCTGATGTGCTTCTCGACATCCTTTCGAAGGTTCGGCCAATAGAAATACTTCTGCAGGATTGCTACTGTTTTCTCGACCCCGAAATGCCCAGCGACTCGACTGTAATGTGCTTCCCATATCATCTTGGCACGCTCGCTTGAAGGAACACAAAGGTGTCCCAGGTGACATAAAAGTGCATCTTGGAGGTGAAAATTTGGAACTTGCGTGCCCCCGAAGAGTGCCTTGTAAGTGTGGCCGAATTCTGGGTCACTCTCATAGAGAAGCGGCCAATCAGAAGTCTCGTGCCCACAAGAGTTGAGCACGGTGGTGAGCACCACGATCGGTGGTCGGCTGAGGCAGTCTGCAACATTATTGGTGCTACCCTTCTTGTACTTGATGTTCAAATGAAACTGTTGGAGATATGTGGACCACTTCTGATGGCGATCATTCTGCAACTTCCCTTGTGTCTGTATGAACTGCAGGGGCCGGTGGTCTGTGTGGATGATTGTTTCCTTCCCTAAAATGTAATGCTTCCATTGTCGACAGGCTTGCACAATGGAATACATTTCTTTGTCATAGGTGGGATACTTGCGAACTGTCTCAGACAATGTCTCACTGTGATATGCCACTGGATGTCCATGTTGAGTAAGAACTGCCCCAATAGCATAGTCAGAGGCATCTGTCTCGATCTCAAATGGCTGTTGCAAGTCTGGTAAGGTGAGCACTGGGGCAGAACAGAGGCGATTTTTCAATTCTTTGAACGCCTTCTGTTGAGGTTCTGACCAAAGAATTTTTCTCTTGCTCCTCCTTTGGTGACTTGACTCAAGGGCCAAGTGATATGAGAGAATCCCAACACGAATCTGTGGTAGAAATTAGCAAGACCCAGAAAGCTGCGAAGCTCTGTTATAGTGGTCGGGGCTGGCCAATCCTGAATGACTTGGATCTTGGCTGGATCCACATGCACCCCCCTTTCATCAATAATGTATCCCAGATATTGAACCTGGGTCATGCCAAATGTGCACTTCTCCAAATTTGCACACAACTTGTGTTGCCAAAGTGTTTGGAGGACTTGTCGGATGTGATGAAGGTGCTCTTCCCAAGTCTTGCTGAAGATCAGAATGTCATCCAAGTACACCACTACGAATGAGTTGGTGAATGGGCGCAAGATGTCGTCCATCATCCTCATGAAGGTTGCGGGATCATTCGTCAACCCGAAAGGCATGACCAGCCATTCAAAAAGGCCTTCCTTAGCTTTGAAGGCAGTCTTCCACACATCAGAGGGTTCAATTGGTACCTGGTGATACCCAGACTTCAGGTCGATCTTACTGAAATATTTTTCACCTTGGATTTGGTCCAGAAGGTCATCAATCCGTGGGATTGGGTACCTATTCCGGACAGTGATCTTGTTCAGCGCCCGATAGTCAATACAGAGTCTCCACGTCCCATCCTTCTTCTGTACCAACACGATCGGGCTCCCACAGGGTGATGAACTTGGTATGATGTGACCTTTCTGCAACAGCTCCTGAATCTGTCTCTTGATTTCATCATTCTCCAGAACAGAGCGCCGATAGATCGGTCCATTGGGTAGCGGCGCACCTGGGGTCAGATCAATTGGGTGCTTGACCTGACAGTGCAGAGGAACCCCTGTGGGCGAGGTGAAGATGTCCCCGTACTCCTCCACAACCTTATCCATTTGTTGTTGTCGTGCAGAGGGGCCCTGTCTGGAGGTCGTGGCCACAGTCTTCTTCTTTCCCTAGGGGCGGATCATCAGGAAAACGAATTTCCTGGTTTGGGAAATGAGCTTACTGCATTGTTTTGCAGTAACCAAAGAGATAGTCATAGGAGGTGGTACCTTTGGTATCCTGTACAACTTATTTCCCAAAGTAATAATAACAGCACGAGGTCGAGACTCATACACAGCATGACGCTTCCACAAGTATGGTTGTCCTAATAATACATCAGAAACATCAATAGGAGCAATGTCACATAATACCTCATTCGCGAAGGGCTTGATGCTATAGGGAAGGCGGCACTGCTGGCTGACGCGGAGATCTCGTCCTTGGTGAAGCCACCCGATGGTGTATGGATGTGGGTGAGCTGTGGTCGGCAAGCCCAACCGCTTCACGGCGTCTGCTGAAATGAGGTTCTTTTGTCTCCCATTGTCGACAATGAACTGTACAGGGGAGCCCTTTACCCACATCTGGGAGTGGAAGAGACGTTCCTCCTCCTCTGGATCTTCCGGTTCCTCCTTCTGGACCTTTGTAGTGGCAACAGTGGCGTTGGGCTCCGCATCAATAATCTGTTTTCCTTTTTCATTCCCCTTTTCAGGTTCTGATTCGGAGTCGGAGCATGCATCTGACTCAGAAGCCCTCATCTCGGCCACTAGCGACTGCTTGGCCCGACACTCCCTTGTGTTGTGAGTGGAGCTCTTATGGAACTCACACCACTTTCCCGTGTCCTTCTTTGGCTTTACGGTGTTGTTCTTTTCTTGTGGCTTTGACGGGTTGTCTTTAGCCACCATGCCTTGGCTCTGTCCTTTGTTCTGCGGTTTGGAAGCACCTTTCCCTTTCTTTTGATTCGCAGATCCAAAGTCTCGCTTCTTCTGTTTGAATTTCTGCTCAATCTTGGCAGCATACCGGTATGCCGTACCAAGCGAGGAGATGTCGAGGAACTCCATTTCCTCCTGAATGTATCTGTGCAGACAGCTGCGATACTTTAGCACCAAATGTTTCTCCGAATCTTTGATACCCAACTTTGTGCGTAGGGTATGGAACAGATTCGTCAGCTCGTGCACATCTTGATCCCTTTGTTGTCGCAGCGTGGTCCATTGTATGTACTTGTCCTAATAGCTCCCCACGGGATAGTACTGTTCCTTGACGGCGTCTCGGAAAGAATTCCAAGTTGGTACGGCCGAGAACAGAGAGGGTTCTGTCTGGTCCTTGTTCTCACAGTAGGTTTCCCACCAGTCCTTAACATGGGGGTAGCTTTGAGGAGTGCAAAAATAATCTTCTCCCGGTCTGAAAAGTCATGAACCGAGAAATATCCTTCTAACAGATTCAACCATCTATCTACGGCATCTGCGTCTATTTGACCCTCAATTATGGGAATGTCAAAATTTACTTGTACCTTAAAAGGAGTCGCGCCTCCAGAGTGGCTGCTGGATGCAGATGCGCCGCCGGTGGGTAGCCGTTGAAGGATCTGAACAAAGTTATCCATCATCACATTCCTTTGTTTTTCGAGGGCCTCCTCGAGCAATATTTTGATAGGATCTCCTGCTCCCTCATCTTTCTTTTCGTCCCCCATGGGCGTCCGTCGAGGTTTACGAGGCTGATCTTGCAAAGGTTCCACCAGATCAAGCCCTAGCTCCTTATACCCCGACCTCGTTGGGGACATGCAAAGAAGGATCGAGAAAAAGCAGACCGCTCTGATACCACTGATCCGGATTTATGTAGGAACGCAACAGAATAAACATATAACCATAAATACAGAGATGCAGCGGAATTAACACTTCATTTCATTAATATCAAAGAATTGAAATTTGCTTACAGACAGAATGGAAATAAAACTAGCTAGGGCACTAGTAGCTATCTCTGAGAAGAGATGTGGCGGCTACAGGCCTCTAAACTACGTTACAATGAGGCTCGAGGGCCTATTTATTATTGAGAAACAATGGAGAACCCTAAACATCCCAAAAACCTAACCTTAGGAGATGAAGCGCCAAAACTATGGGCCCCGTTTAGGTAAATTGGTGTTTCAACTTCCCAGGGACGTAACTTTGGCATACTATCTCCGTTTGATGCACATGATACATCATTAGAAAGCTCTATCCGAGGACTACAACTTTCAGGATGAATTGGATAATCTAATTCGTTGGTAAAACGATACCCAAAAAACGTCGTTTAGGGCCTCAAAACGGCTCTGGAAGTTCAGGACCCGAAAAATTGCTAAAAATAGTAAGTTATGCCAAAACTGAAAAAATGAAAGATTCAATGGTGGGGGCCCAAGTGGAATAGGCGGGTGGCCACCAATATCCACCTGGATCAAAAAGGTAGCTATTAGTGTCAAAGCCAACCTAGCTGAGAAGAGAGATAGGATGCGATCAGAAAAGAAAATCACTTACCGAGATGAGGCCATGCCTTCAAGTTCTTCTTCTGATTCTAGAATAGAAAACTTGGTTAGAACCATGGAGAGAATGTTGGAAAGAATAAATTTAAATGAGAAAACACCTCCTAGGGACAACCAGCCAAATCCTCAAATCAAAAACCAGAATCAAAACTTTAGAAGGGACCAGCCTCAAAACAAACCAAGAGAAAATGATCAACAGATCAGGCCACCCTTCCATGAAAATTATGTTGATGAGGTAGAAAGAGATATTGAACCATCCGATGAAAATCACCTTAACTTGATTGGTTTTGATAGTGAGGGTGAGGTTTTTCTCATAGAAGAGGGACAAGGTTTCTTCTCCTCAAGCCTATATGACACAAATTACGAGGACCCTAAAGATCCCGAGATAGGATTGCAAAATTCCATAATGGAATTTCATAGGAAATATGATCTTAGGAGTAAGAAGAACCAAGAAAACTCTAAGAAAAATAACTTAGACACTGTTGTCAAAAAAACTTCCGACACCATTCTTAAAAAAATAGTAGACAGTAACAAAATAATGGTTAAGAAAGCTGATCAAAACAAAGAAAAAACTAGCCAAACAAATCTTGACCATAACTACCCTGGTACCTCTACTAAGATTCCCGAAACAACTGTATAAAACCAAGCCCCAAATCAAAATCAGCAAATAAAGAATATAGAAAAATTTATGGTTGATAGAACTGAGACAAATATGCCTAAAACCCAAGCACCTTTTAGTTTCGAAGGAGAAATTTCCAAGATCAAGATAACCATACCTCTCACCGAGCTAGTAACTGTAGATAGGTATAGATCTCAAATCTTCAAATGCTTAAACATATAAAATGATGCAGATACTTTAAATCTGACAGAAGACAAACCCGAGCTTTTATTTGGTCCCAAAATAGAAGGAGAATACCAAGAAGGAATTGTCTCCCCTTTCTACGTAAGTTTGAACATTCATGACAAGATATTACATAACGCCATGTTAGATTCCGGTGCTTCCCATAACCTCATGCCTAAAGTAGTCATGGAGAGTTTGGGCCTAGAGGTAACTAAACCTTACAAAGACTTGTACTCATTCGATTCAAGTAGGGTCAAATGCTTAGGCCTGATAAAGAACTTGTGTTTCACTCTAACACAAATACCGGCTAAAAGCCTAGTCATGGACGTAGTGGTAGCCGATATCCCTCCTAAATATGGAATGCTATTATTAAGATCATGGGCCACCAAATATGAGGGAGCCTCCAAATGGACATGTCATTTGCTACCATTCTAGTCTTTAACCAAACTAGGAGGTTGTACCAAAAAACTCACATGAAATTTATGCTAAGCAACCTAGATAGGCCAAATAATACTCCAGTTTATTCCATTCATTCCAATTTAGATTCTTTTATCTTATATAATGAAAGTGATATTAATGAGTAGATAAAAGGAAATGAAGAAGAATTCAAACCATCAGATCAACACCACTCATTCCGAGATAAAAAAATTGATGATCAAAACTCTAATAAACTTGAAAAACAACTTAATAACACACATGAAAAATAAACTCTTTGGATTATAAGCTTTGATGGTTCCTGTGGAAAAACTAGTTCGGGGGCTGGAATCTGGATACACAATACTGATAAAGGTCATTCTTTCATATTAGAATTATAATGTACCAATAACATTATGGAGTATGAGGCCCTTCTCCTTGGTCTATACTTAAAGACTTAGGCGCTAAGAAAATATCAGCCCATGGAGATTTAGAACTTGTAATTAGACAAATCAAAGGTGAATATTCGGCAAAAAACTCAAGACTAAGAGAATACAGAAATGCAACATTAGACATCCTTAAAACCTTCGAAAGATATGTACTCATTTACATTCCTAGAACTCAAAATAGCCTAACCAACGAGCTCACCTTTGCTGCAAGTAATTTCCAAATACCATCTACAAACGAACAATACAGTATCCAAGTCAAACATCGTCCTACAGTGCCTGACAACATCAACCACTGGCAAATTTTTGAAAATGATGGACAAATTGATGATTTTTTGCAATGTAGAAATGAGTTTGAAATAGCTAAAACAAACTTTGAACAGGAAGAAAGAATTTTTGACAAAAATGAAGATTAGGAGCCAGACTTATCTTCTTTAGCAGATATAAACTTGATTAGTCATCCCTATGAAGCTGAAACATGTGAGGACATAGACCAAAGAGAGCTTGAAGTCTTACACTGTGAAAATGACACCATACTGAGTGACCTCGCACCCTTAGAAGAATTGTTTGATTTTAATGACGTGGCCAAAAAGCCAAAAATGGAATCTACTGAGGCTGATATAGAAGAATATAACATAGCAAGCACAGAAGAACCAAAAATGATCAAACTTTCCAAAACTCTTCCTCCTCACATAAAACAGAAATACATTGAGTTGTTTAAAGAGTTTAAATATGTGTTTTCATCGGGATACCAAGTTTTGAAATCATATGACACAAGCATTATTCAGCACAAGATCCCCCTCAAAGAAAACCAGAAAAAGTTGAGGAGAATAAATCCCGTCTTACTACCTTTAGTTGAAAAGGAAATCAAAAAGATGTATGATGCCAGTATAATAGTCTCCCTTCGGTACTCTGAGTGGGTTTCAAACCTGGTATTAGTCAGAAAAAGGACCGGTGAGATTAGACTTTGTATTGATTTCCAAAATCTGATTAGATCATCTTTAAAAGACAACTATCCTTTACCCAAAATGGACCACATAATTCAAAAGGTATTTGGTGCTAAAAGAATCTCATTACTTGATAGTTTTTCCGGATACAACCAAGTGCAGGTTTTTCCTAGTGATCAACACAAAACTGCTTTCACCACGCCTTGGGGCACTTTCATGTATGTTAAAATGCCTTTTGGATTAATGAATGCTGATGAAAATTTTCAAAGAGCCACGGACATAGCTTTCTCAGAAGACATAGGATATTTCATAGTCATATACCTTGATGACATCACAGTCTATTCCAAATCAGATGAAGAGCATTTAGTTCACCTAACAAAGGTTTTTGAAAAATGTAGAAAATATGGTTTATCCCTGAACCCCAAGAAAACACTTTTCGGTCTCGAAGAAGGAAAGCTCCTAGGTCACATCATTTCTGAAGATAGAATAAAAATAGACCCCAAAATAATCGAAGGCATACTGCAAATCAGTCACCCCAGAAACATTAAGGAATTACAATCCTTTATCAGAAAAAATTAATTTCTTAAGAAGATTCATCCCAAATCTTGCCGAAATTTTGAGAAATATCACAAACATGTTAAAAAATGTAAGGGTCAAATGGAATGTAGAAGCCAAATAATCTTTTGAATTGGTTAAAAAAGTTCTTACCGAAACACTAGTACTGATAAGTCCTAATTTCACCAAAGATTTTTACATCTTCTCATTTGCATCCGAACACACGGTAGCTGTGATGTTGTTGCAAAAGAATGAAACAGGACAAGAACAACCCATAGCCTTTTTTAGCAAATCCCTGAGGGATGCTATCTTAAAATATAACATCATGGAAAAACAGGCATTCACATTTTTAAAAGCACTAAAATACTTCAGATTTTATATCCTACATTCTCATATCATTGCTTTCGTTCCCCATACCGTCGTCAAAGATATATTAAATCAGGATCCCGATGGTAAAAGAGGAAAGTGGATCGCTATCATCTTAGAATATGACTTAGAAATCAGACCCACCAAACTTGTTAAGGGGCAGGGACTCGCAAGACTAATGGCTGAAACAAACCTCCAAGTATTAGATATAAATTTTGTTGACACCTTAGAATAACAGGAGGAATGCACAACTCCTCATGTTGAAGAAGTGTTTTTAAATTCACTTTGGTATGCTGATATTATTTACATGTTATTTTATCTTAATGCTCCTCCAACCTTATCAAAGACAAAAGCAAGATTCCTCAAACAAAAATCTTTAAAATTTTGTATTATAGATGGAGTGTTGTATTGGAAAAATCCCACCGGTATGCTGCTTAAATGTTTGCTTGAGGATGATGCAGGAAAAATTATGCATGAAATGCACAATGGAGAATGCGGGGGTCATCTCTATTGGAAAGCCACAACTAACAAAATCCTTAGAGATGGTTATTATTTTCCCACTTTGTTTCTTGACAATCACAAGATAGTCATGACATGCCATAAATGCCAAATTTTTGATGGTAGGAGAAAATTGTTACCTTTGCCCTTACATCCGATCATAGTGTAAGCCACCTATAAAAAATTTCCATATCAAATGGTGGCTAAATCTTTTTTAGCCTTCAAAAGATAGTTTCCTTTGAAAACCTATCATATTTTGAAGTCTTATGATGTTCTTTACCCTTTGAGTTAATCTTCACTGCTGTTTCACTGTTAGTCCTAAAGTACCTGCTGTTTACTAAGAGAAAGACTGCTTAAAAAATCCATTTTTCCATCATTCCACTCCTCCTTTTCACTCACCAACAACCCCATTTTTCATCCTCATTTCCCTTCATAAAACCCTCCATTTCCCTTTAAAAGCCTCCAAAATCCCTTTAAACCTCTAAAAATTCCTTTTTTAGGTTTAAAACACCCCTTTTTCCCCCTCTACCGAAAGCCAAAAAAAAACCTTCAAAAACCTTCATTTTGGCCAAAAACCCATCTTTTAACATTAAGGCCTTAAGCCTCTTTCAGCCTTAGCCCCAGCCCCTTTCTTTTTATATGACCCACGCTGTGACCGAGTGCTAGGCCAATCGCAATCGGCAATCACAAGTTCCCTTTATCCTTCCCTTTTCCTTCTCCGATGTCGATCCCCCGATTTAATCTTAGTCGTCGAATCCACAAGAACCGACGGCTAAGATCTCATCACACTCTGCCATTCACCCTCCGCTAATACATTCTTCCAATTTAATCCTGACCGTTGATCTCACATCCCGATCCAACGGTCTGCGCTTCATCGCATTGTGCTCATCCATCACAAGATCCTTCAATAGCCCAACCCGCCGATTTGATCTCAGCCGTTGAAGCCACAAGAACCAACGACAAAGATCGCGTCGCACTCCGCCCATGACCCTTCAACATTTCCCCTCCGATTGAATCTCGACCATTGATTGTCCCAATCCAATGGCTCCTGTTCGTCGTCACGCCCAAACCTCCAAAGCAGTTTTAAACCTATCTTTTGCAGGATTTCTATAATTTTTGTTTGTTTTTTGCAGGTTCTATGGAATTTTCCCATGGTATAAAGATACGCAAAGGCCAGGAATGACGATTCCAAGACCTTCAATATAGAAAGGGATCTAAGGAGTTCTCAAATTCCATAGTCTCGGTCAATAGATCATGATTATCGATACATTTAAAAGAAACCCTCCAACCACATAAAACCATTTGTGTCAGTGAAATAAAACAAAAAAAAGTGTATCGGCAATGAAGAGATCAACGATAATGGGATTAAAGCCAGAGCTTGAAGATCAGGGTTTTAATCCACCAAATAAAGAGATAAAGACAGTGTTAAAGAATGAAGACCCGAAGACGAAGATCAAAGCTAATTAAGCCTAAACACAGACCTAAAGCAAATTAAAAGTGTTTAAAAGGTAAATAGAGAAAAATATCAGTAAAAGAGATCTCCACTGCCACATCAAAGATCATTCATCCTCTCCAACTACCAAAGTGCCACCTGCAGCTTCAATAAATCAAAAGAAGGCATAGTTATTGCCCAATCAAAAGATATTTGCCTAAAGACAACTGAACAGCTATTTCAAACCAAAGAATATATTTTAAACTGTCAGTAAAGTTATTGTAAAACATAAAAAGAGCCTTAAAGTCAATCTTTTTTCCCACTAAGCCTAAAAATTAGAAATAGAGTAAGTGAAACATAGTTTTAATTCAATGCATTCCTGTCTTATGCCTTGCATGGTTTTCAAGGCTAGGAATTGCATTTAGTATGAAATTAATGATACTTGAACCCTAGAAACTCTTCCACCTCCTCATTTCCTATAAAATATCCTTGAGGAGCACATTCTAAAGGGTTGTTCGTTGGAATCTGATGTAATAGTTGTTGTATTGAATCATTGTTGAATGTAAATAAGTTATGAAGCTCTGAAGCTCTGTCAAGTTATTGAAGAAGTTAGGCCGAGAAGAGAAGTTGTTGCTGTGATGAAACATTGGACATGTAGTTTGTAACTGGATTGACAATCAATATACAAGCTGATTCTTGGGATCCTGGTCTATATCATTGGTGAAGTACCTGCTACTGTTATTGTTTTCCTTTCATGTATGCCATTTTTTTCACTTTTCTCTTATAAAGAACAGCAAGCATAGAGCTAGGATTTACTGATAAAGTACCCTACTCTCACTGATAAGCTTTATCTATATGTTTCCTAATAATTTTGATATTTAGGAATGACTTAAATTAAGTGTAAACATTATCAAGGAATGTTGGTTAGTCCATGTCTTGATGTGCAAAACTTGAAGGGAAGTTCTTGAATGACATTTTCATTACATGCTAAGTAGAGTTAAACTAGGAAAGTTTATGGTTTGTCCTATCTTCTAGTTCTTTCTCCAAAGGTTGTTTGAAATTTTCCCTAAGAGTATGCTAAAAGCAGACCAAGATTGTAATACATCTGACTTGATCTTAAGCTGCACTTTGTTTTCTTATTTTTTTCATCATTTTTGAAAGTAGTATGGTTAGATTACTAGATTGTTTTCTGATAAGTTAGCTTTAATACAAGCTTGTCCAAAGAAGTCTATGGTTAGCCCTATCCTTTGGCTGGTTTCAAACACTTGCTTAGAAAGGATTTTCTTGTATGGAAAGTTGATAAATCCTTGTTGAAATTATTGGCTTTTTCCACTTTCTCAACACTTTTAATGTTCCATTCCATCATTTAATCTAAAGGATCTTTTGATATAGATGACTTTCCCCTTGGACCACTCTTTAAATTTTTTTACAATTAAACCCTTTTGTGACTCCATTTCCCAATGGATTAAAGTTGCTTCACACTAATCCTGTCAGCCGAATATTTCTCAACATACTTGCATCTTCACACTTCGGAAACTATTTCATTTTGTGATATTCCATTGAATTAAAGATAATACCCGACCAACCAAACAAACAAAAAACCCTTGTTCTCAATAACTAGCCTAATATCATACCAAAATCCTTAAAAGATAAATCAATATTTGCACTTATAGAGAGATCCCTCTCTGGATTCAGGAGGGCTAGATCCTAGAATCCCAAAGTGGCTTTTGATGTAGTCTCTGCAGCATTTAGTATTGCCAATCTACTAAATTACAGAGGCCTAACATTTCTGGCGACTCCGCTGGGGATATTCTAAGTGAATTACATGTTATACATCTCTAATACCTCAAAAGACCCAAAACATATTTAGATTAGTATGTAAATTAATAAATGGTGGTGGACCATAAAACATTTTACCTCCAAAAGAGCTAAAAATTTCCACCCGGTGACTCCACTAGCCTCCAATAGGCCTATTACCCCTTCAGTATTTGTAGAATCCATTTGGGAATGCATTGAGCAATCCCAATGATACTGTTGGTGGATAGAAAAATTTAAATCATCCACCTGGCAACTCCACAACCCTCAAAAGACCAAATGAATCCACTGGTAGAAGACCTTGAAATGATTGAACAGATACAGTGACCTCTTATCCAATTTACAAAATGATTCCAAGGATACAACGAATATATGCCCAATGAGTAGAGAACATATCCTTGGGTTTCCACATAATATGCCCTAGGTATTAATGGATGATAACCTTCCTATTTTTCAAGGTGAAAATTTTGATAACCCACTGTTACATCTTATCAAATTTCACATACATGTATGGAGATTAAAGGTTGAATGGCATGAAGATTTCCTAGGAAAAGCTAGGGATTGGTATGAATGGTTGAAATTTGGTACTTTGTTTTCTTTAAGGGACCTTGAATATGTGTTTTATGAGAACTATAAAGGAAATGCTACATCATTATCATGGGGTGAAATACATTATGATCCATCACAAAACATCGCCCAACACCTTATAGACAATGATGAGGATTTGGAAGAAATGCATCCTGAAGATCTTTTAACAGCCATTCATGAGTTCAATATCCTATTGAAAGATTATAATAATATATATGAATTAGTTGATGAAGAAATCAACCAAGAAATAAAGTACATTCCTCAAGATATCCATGAAAACCCAAATAATGATTCATCATCCCTTATATCTGAGGCTCAAGAATACATCCAGCCTCAAAATCAGTCTTCAGAAAAGACAGAGAACTGTTGTACTCCTGTTTAAAGGAACATAGAAAAATCTTCCCCTTTGACAGAAAAAGAGATAGATCAGACTATTAATAAACAGCTAGTCTCTGAAACTTTTTGCAAAACAGATACTCTTGCCCATTCACATAGAGAATTTTGTTGTACAAATTTAGAAAGTTCTTTTGTAGATCAGAATAAGGAAGGACCTGCTGATAACCCAGTATGTTTGATTGGTATTATTACTTATATGTGTGATTTTCATAACTTTTATCTATCTAGTGATAATGCTCCCCAAACAGAAGTTAATCTTGCAGAACCATCATTAGCAGGTTTATGGGAGGAAGATCAGTTCCTTCAAAGAAGTAATGAGCCAATGTAGACTATTTATGATACTGATGAAGAAGGTTATGAAATCTTGGAAGTAAGTGAAGATTCATTGGATCTTTTCTCCACTTCATCTCAAAACATCAATAATAGTTTCCATGTGATTGGGAATCAGCAACCTTTCATCTCAAAGGTTGAGGAGGAAAACAATGAAGAAATTTTTGAGCAAGTTGAAACCAAGGTGCCTTCCATTGAAAAAGAGGAAGCAAGTGAACATACCCCTGCTCAAGAATATAATAACCTCTTCACAGAGCTCAGCCCATTAAAAGATAGCACACCAGGACTTCAAGAGTATAGCACTACCAAATATGATGAGTCCTCCAGTTGAGATAATAATGAAGATGAGGAAGTTTTTCTTTTTCAAGAGAATATTTATCTTAATCTAGTGGAAAAAAAAGAGATAATCCTGGTTCAAACACATCTTCCAGATACTCCTCACCAGGAATTATTTCAAGATCCCTATGTAGATTTCCTAAACACATCCGAAGAAGGGATAAAGGCTGCAAACAACATCATATCACCAAGTGCAACAAAATCTTCTAGAACTGCTGCTGAGAAACAAAGCAAATGGGAGTGGCCCTGTTTGTCTTGCATGCTCAAAGAGATGAGCAAAGACCAGTCATGGAACCATCTAATTGAATCGATGTATTGGAAAAGAGAATTTTTCAGCTAGTTATGTAAATATTTCAAGTTAGATTAGGTTAGAGAGGAATGTCAATAAAGCTCAGCCTTTGAGAATTTAGTTAGTTGTTTATTTTTGCTTTGAAGGAAAAAGGGAAAACTACAAAAACAAGAAAAAGAGAAAATAGGGCAGATAAAAACAAGAAAGGTATAGGCCCATACCAAAAAGAGAGACAGAGTCTGAAAGTGTGCAAGCTCAAATGCCACTCCTAAAAACACACTTCTAGTTAGTCATACAGCCTAATCATGACTAATTATCTTTTCAATTTACTGCTGATAGGTTAGTGAATTAGATCATCCAAACAGCTCAATATTGGCTTATCAGTAAGGTATATTAGGATGGAGAACTGGTTCTAAAAAACTG
The DNA here is from genome assembly GCA_034641835.2 of Pinus albicaulis. Taxonomy (NCBI): domain Eukaryota; kingdom Viridiplantae; phylum Streptophyta; class Pinopsida; order Pinales; family Pinaceae; genus Pinus; species Pinus albicaulis. Next base: position 228,334,425 of record CM076571.1, on the reverse strand, counting down.
AAAACTTGATCTAGAAAAAAAAAAAGAGGAATCAGCTCAAACAAAATCAAAACTAGAGCTGAGGAATAATGAAGGATGTTTTTGATTTTCAGATATTAAGCCTTTGCCATTTTGTTTTAATTTTCTGCAAATAATAGTCTATGTGTAATTTTTTTTTATGCCATAGATCTACAGCAAGTCAAACTGCTTAATCCTGGCTTGGCTGCTTCTAAATTCTCTGTTTTAGAAAATAGAGAATAAAGATCTGTCAAACAGTCTAATCTTGACAGATAGTAGTTAGGTAGAGAAACTTATGAACTCAATTGTTTAAACTGATTTCATGGAGAAATAAGAGTAGAAATAGGTTAGTTTCCTATTTTTTCAAAAGAATAAAATGTTGATGAAGAAATTTTGCTAGTCCAAATGCACTCTGAAAGAAGAAAAAGTGTTAGAAAGTAGGTTGTGTAGGTAGATGTTTTGGAAATACTAATCTGCTGATATATCAAGTTCTAAGTCATTTTTTTCTAGCAGCTGATAAAAATATTATCAAAGTGCAAGGCACTGATCAGCTTCCAGAGATAAATTTTATAAAGTTCTTGACACCTTCAAGAAGATGCCATCCCCATGTGGAGCCACTATTAGCCACCTATAAAAATTTTCCATATCAAATGGTGTCTAAATCTTTTTTAGCCTTCAAGAGATAGTTTCCTTTGAAAGCCTATCATCTTTTGAAGTCTTATGATGTTCTTTACCCTTTGAGTTAATCTTCACTATTGTTTCAATGTTAGTCCTAAAGTACCTGTTGTTTACTAAGAGAAAGACTGCTTAAAAACTCCATTTTTCCATTATTCCACTCCTCCTTTTCACTCACCAATAACCACATTTTTCATCCTCATTTCCCTTTAAAAGCCTCCAAAATCCCTTTAAACCTCTAAAAATCCCTTTTTTAGGTTTAAAACACCCCTTTTCCCTCCTCTACTGAAAGCCAAGAAAAAACCTTCAAAAACCTTCATTTTGGCCAAAAAACCATTTTTTGACATTAAGGCCTTAAGCCTCTTTCGGCCTTAGCCCCAACCCCTTTTTTCTCATATGACTTGTGTTGTGACCAAGCGCTAGGCCAATCCCAATCAGCAATCGCAAGTTCCCTTTATCCTTCCCTTTTCCTTCTCTGATGTCGATCCCTCGATTTAATCTCAGCCATCGAATCCACAAGAACCGACGGCTAAGATCTCATCGCACTCCGCCCTTTTCCCTACGCTGATACCTTCCACCGATTCAATCCTGACTATTGATCTTGTGTCCCAATCCAATGGTCCATTCTTCATCACATCGCGCTCATCCATCACGAGATCCTTCAATAGCCCGACCCGCCGATTTGATCTTAGCCGTTGAAGCCACAACAACCAACGGCTAAGATCGCATCGCACTCCACCGATGATCCTTCACCATTTCCCATCCGATTGAATCTCAACCGTTGATTTTCCCAATCCAAAGGCTCATGTTCGCCATCGCGCCCAAACCTCCAAAGCAGTTTTAAACCTATCTTTCATAGGATTTCTATAATTTTTGTTTGTTTTGTGCAGGTTCTATGGAGTTTTCCCACAGGTATAAAGATACGCGAAGGCCATGAATGACGATTCCAAGACCTTCAGTACAGAAAGGGATCTAAGGAGTCTCAAATTCCACAGTCTCGGTCGATAGATCATGATTATCGATCCACTTAAAAGAAACCCTCCAACTGCATAAAACCATTTGTGTCAGTGAAATAAAATAAAAAAAGTGTATCAGCAATGAAGAGATTAACAATACAGGGATTAAAGCTAGAGCCTGAAGATCAGGGTTTTAATCCACCAAATAAAGAGATAAAGATAGTGTTAAAGAATGAAGACCCGAAGATGAATATCAAAGCTAATTAAGCCTAAACACAGACCTAAAGCAAATTAAAAGTGTTTAAAAGGTAAACAGAGAAAAATATCAGTAAAAGAGGTCTCCACTGCCACATCAAAGATCATTCATCCTCTCCAACTACCAAAGTGCCACCTGCAGCTTCAATAAATCAAAAGAAGGCATAGTTATTGCCCAGTCAGAAGATATTTGCCTAAATACAGCTAAACAATTATTTCAAACCAAAGAAAATATTTTAAACTGTCAGTAAATTTATTGTAAAATATAAAAAGAGCCTTAAAGTCAATCTTTTTTCCCACTGAGCCTAAAAATCAGAGACAGAGTAAATGAAACAGAGTTGTAATTCAATGCATTCCTGCCTTATTCCTTGCATGGTTTTCAAGGCTAGGAATTTCATTTAGTATGAAACTAATGATACTTGAAACCTAGAGACTCTTCCACCTCCTCATTTCCTATAAAATCTCCTTGAGGAGCACATTCTAAAGGGTTGATCGTTGGACTTTGATGTAATAGTTGTTGTATTGAATCATTGTTGAATGTAAATAAGTTCTGAAGCTCTGAAGCTCTGTCAAGTTATTGAAGAAGTTAGGCCGAGAAGAGAAGTTGTTGTTGTGATGAAACATTGGACATGTAGTTTGTAACTAGATTGACAATCAATATACAAGCTGATTCTTGGGATCCTGGTCTATATCATTGGTGAAGTACCTCTTACTATTATTATTTTCCTTTCATATATGCCATTTTTCTCACTTTTCTCTGATAAAGAACATCAAGCATAGATCTAGGATTTACTGATAAAGTGCCCTACTCTCACTGATAAGCTTTATCTATATGTTTTCTGCTAATTGTGATATTTGGGAATGACTTAAATTAAGTGCAAACATTACAAGGAATGTTGGTTAGTCCATGTCTTGATGTGTAAAACTTGAAAGGAAGTTCTTGAATGATATTTTCATTACATGCTAAGTAGAGTTAAACTAGGAAATTTTATGGTTTGCACTATCTTCTAGTTCTTTCTCCAAAGGTTGTTTGAAAGTTTCCATAAGAGTATGCTAAAAGCAGACCAAGATTGTAATACATCTGATTTGATCTTAAGTTGCACTTTGTTTTCTTATCTGTTTTCATCCCTTCTGAAAGTATTCTGGTGAGATTACTGGATTGTTTTCTGATAAGTTAGCTTTAATACAAGCTTGTCCAAATAAGTCTATGGTTAGCCCTGTCCTTTGGCTGGTTTTAAACAGTTGCTTAGAAAGGCTTTTCTTGTATGGAAAGTTGATAAATCCTTGTTGAAATTATTGGCTTTTTCCACTTTCTCAACACTTTTAATGTTCCATTCCATCATTTAATCTAAAGGATCTTTTGATATAGATGACTTGCCCCTTTGACCACTGTTTAAATTGTTGTACAATTAAACCCTTTTGTGACTCCATTGCCCAATGGATCAAAGCTACTTCACACTAATCCTATTAGCTGGATACTTCTCGATATACTTGCATCTTCACACTTTGGAAACTCTTTCATTTTGTGATATTCCATTGAATTAAAGATCATACCGGACCAACCAAACAAACAAAAAACCCTTGTTCTCAATAACTAGCCTAATATCATACCAAAAGCCTTAAAAGATAAATCAATCTTTGCACTTATAGAGAAATCTCTCTCTGGATTTAGGAGGGCTAGATCCTAGAATCCCAAAGAAGTTTTTGATGTAGCCTCTGCAGCATTTATTCTTGCCAATCTACTAAATTACAGAGGCCTAACATTTCTGGCGACTCCGCTAGGGATATTCTGAGTGAATTACATGTTATACATCTCTAAGACCTCAGAAGACCCAAAACATGTTTAGATTGGTATGTAAATTAATAAATGGTGGTGGACCATAAAACATTTTACCTCCAAAAGAGCTAAATATTTCCACCTGGTGACTCCACTAGCCTCCAATAGGCCTATTACCCCTTCAATATTTGTATACACCATTTAGGAATGCATTGAGAAATCCCAATCATATTATTGGCGGACAGCAAAATTTAAATCATCCACTTGGCGACTCAACAACTCTCAAAAGACCAAATGACTCCACTAGTAGAAGACCCTGAACTGATTGAACATATACAGTGACCTCTTATCCAATTTACAAAATGATTCCAAGGATACAACAAAGATATGCCCCAATGAGTAGAGAACATATCCCTATGTTTCCACATGAGATGCCCTAGGTGTTATGGGATGATAACCTTCTTGTTTTTCAGGGTGAAAAGTTTGATAACCCACTGTTACATCTTATCAAATTTCACATACATGTATGGAGCTTAAAGGTTGAATGGCATGAATATTGCCTAATGAAAATGTTCATGTTAACATTAGAAGGAAAAGCTAGGGATTGGTATGAATGGTTGAAATCTGGTACTTTGTTTTCTTTAAGGGATCTTGAATATGTGTTTTATGAGAACTATAAAGGAAACACTACATCATTATCATGGGGTGAAATACATTATGATCCATCACAAAACATCACCCAACACCTTATAGACAATGATAAGGATTTGGAAGAAATGCATCCTGAAGATATTTTAACAGCCATTCATGAGTTCAATATCCTATTGAAATATTATAAGAATATATATGAATCAGTTGAGGAAGAAATCAACCAAGAAATAAAGGACATTCCTCAAGATATCCATGAAAACCCAAATAATGATACATCATCCCTTATATCTGAGGCTCAAGAAGACATCCAGCCTCAAAATCAGTCTTCACAAAAGACAGAGAACTATTGTACTCCTGTTCAAAGGAACATAGAAACATCTTCCCCTTTGACAGAAAAAGAGATAGATCAGACTATTAATAAATAGCCAGTTTCTGAAACTTTTTGCAAAACAGATACTCTTGCCCATTCACATAGAGAACTTTGTTGTACAGATTTAGAAAGTTATTTTGTAGATCAGAATAAGGAAGGACCTGTTGATAACCTAGTATGTTTGATTGGTAATATTACTTATATGTATGATTTTCCTAACTTTGATATATCTAGTGATGATGCTCCCCAAACAGAAGTTAATCTTGCAGGACCATCATTAGCAGGTTTATGGGAGGAAGATCAGTTCCTTCAAAGAAGTAATGAAACAGTGTAGACTATTTATGATACTGATGAAGAAGGTTATGAAAGCTTGGAAGTAAGTAAAGATTCATTGGATCTTTGCTCCACTTCATCTCGGACCATCAATAATAGTTTCGTTGTGATTGGGAATCAGCAGCCTTTCAGCTCAAAGGTTGAGGAGGAAAAAAATGAAGAAATTTTTGAGCAAGTTGAAACCAAGGAGCCTTCCCTTAAAAAATAGGAGGCAAGTGAACATACCCCTGCTCAAGAATATAATAACCTCTTCACATAGATGATTCCATTAAAACATAACACACCAGGGCTTCAAGAGGACAGCACTGCCAAATATGATGAGTCCTCTAGTTCAGATAATAATGAAGATGAGGAAGTTTTTCTTTCTCAAGAGAATCTTTATCTTAATCTAGTGGAGAAAAAAGAGATAATCCTGGTTGAAACACATCTTCCAGATACTCCTCACTAGGCATTATTTCAAGATCCCTATGTAGATTTCCTGAAGACATCTGAAGAAGGGATAAAGGTTGCAAACATCAGCATATCACCAAGTGCAACAAAATCTTCTAGAACTGCTGCTGAGAAACAAAGCAAATGGGAGTGGCTCTATTTGTCTTGCATTCTCAAAGAGATGATCAAATACCATTCATGGAACCATCTAATTGACTCGATGTATTGGAAAATATAATTTGTCAGCTGGTTATGTAAATATTTCAAGTTAGATTAGGTTAGATAGGAATGTCAATAAAGCTCAGCCTTTAAGAATTTAGTTAGTTGTTGATTTTTGCTTTGAAGGAAAAAGGGAAAATGAAAAAAACAAGAAAAAAGAGAAAAGAGGGCAGATAAAAACAAGAAAGGTACAGCCCCATACCAAAAAGAGAGACAAAGTTTGAAAGTGTGCAAGCTCAAATGCCACTCCTAAAAACACACTTCTAGTTAGTCATACAGCCTAATCATGACTAATTAGCTTTTCAATTTACTATTGATAGGTTAGTGAATTAGATTATCCAAACAACTTAATCTTGGCTTATCAGTAAGGTATATTAGGATGGAGAACTGCTTCTAAAAATCTCAAAACTTGAACCAGAAAAGAAAGAGGAATCAGCTCAAACAAAATCAAAACTAGAGGTGAAGAATAATGAAGGATGTTTTTTTATTTTCAGATCTTAAGCCTTATCCATTTTGTTTTACTTTTCTGCAAATAATAGTATATGTGTAGCTTGTTTTTGTGCCATAGATCTGCAACAAGTCAAACTGCTTAATCCTGGCTTGGCTTCTTCTAAATTCCTTGTTTTAGAAAATAGAGAATAAAGATCTGTCAGACAGTCTAATCCTGACAGATAATAGTTAGGTAGAGAAACTTATGAACTCAACTGTTTAAACTGAGTTCATGGAGAAATAAGAGTAGAAATAGGTTATTTTCCTATTGTTTCAAAAGAATAAAATGTTGATGAAGAAAGTTTTCTAGTCCAAATGCACTCTGAAAGAAGAAAAAATGTTAGAAAGTAGGTTGTGTAGGTAGATGTTTGGGAAATAATTTTCTGCTGATATATCAAGTTCTAAGTCATTTTTTGTTAGCAGCTGATAAAAATATTATCAAAGTGCAAGGCACTGATCAACTTCCAGAGATAAATTTTCTAAAGTTCTTGACACCTTCAAGAAGATGCCATCCCCATGTGGAGCCACTGTTAGCCACCTATAAAAATTTTCCATATCAAATGGTGGCTAAATCCTTTTTAGCCTTCACGAGATAGTTTCCTTTGAAAACCTATCATCTTTTGAAGTCTTATGATGTTCTTTACCCTTTGAGTTAATCTTCACTGCTGTTTCACTGTTAGTCCTAAAGTACCTACTGTTTACTAAGAGAAAGACTGCTTAAAAACTCCATTTTTCCATCATTCCACTCCTCCTTTTCACTCACCAATAACCCCATTTTTCATCCTCATTTCCCTTCATAAAACCCTCCATTTCCCTTTAAAATCCTCCAAAATCCCTTTAAACTTCTAAAAATCCCTTTTTTAGGTTTAAAACACCCCTTTTTCCCCCTCTACCGAAAGCCAAAAAAAACCTTCAAAAACCTTCATTTTGGCTGAAAACCCATTTTTTGACATTAAGGCCTTAAGCCTCTGTCGACCTTAGTCCCAGCCCCTTTTTTTGCATATGACCTGCACTGTGACCGAGCACTAGGCCAATCACAATCGGCAATCGCAAGTTCCCTTTATCCTTCCCTTTTCCTTCTCCGATGCCGATCCCCCGATTTAATCTCAGCCGTCGAATCCATAAGAACCGACAACTAAGATCTCATCGCACTCCACCCTTCACCCTCCGCTGATACCTTCCACCAATTTAATCTTGACCGTTGATCTCGCATCCCGATCCAATGGTCCACGCTTCATCACATCACGCTCTTCCATCATGAAATCCTTCAATAGCCTGACCCACCGATTTGATCTCAGTCGTTGAAGCCACAAGAACCAACGGCCAAGATCACATCGCACTCCACCCATGACCCTTCGCCATTTCCCCTCCAATTGAATCTCGACCATTGATTGTCCCAATCCAAAGGCTCTTGTTCGCCATCGCGCCCAAACCTCCAAAGAAATTTTAAACCTATCTTTTGCAAGATTTCTATAATTTTCTTTTGTTTTGTGCAGGTTCTATGGAGTTTTCCCACAGGTATAAAGATACGCGAAGGCCAGGAATGATGATTCCAAGACCTTCAGTACAGAAAGGGATCTAAGGAGTTCTCAAATTCCACAGTCTCGGTCGATAGATCATGATTATCGATCCATTTAAAAGAAACCCTCCAACTACATAAAACCATTTGTGTCAGTGAAATAAAAAAAACAAAGTGTATCAGAAATGAAGAGATTAACGATAAAGGGATTAAAGCCAGAGCCTAAAGATCAGGGTTTTAATCCACCAAATAAAGAGATAAATACAGTGTTAAATAATGAAGACCCGAAGACGAAGATCAAAGCTAATTAAGCCTAAACACAGACCTAAAGAAAATTAAAAGTGTTTAAAAGGTAAACAGAGCAAAATATCAGTAAAAGAGGTCTCCACTGCCACATTAGAGATCATTCATCCTCTCCAGCTACCAAAGTGCCACATGCAGCTTCAATAAATCAAAAGAAGGCATAGTTATTGCCCAATTAGAAGATATTTTCATAAAGACAGCTCAACAGTTATTTCAAACCAAAGAATATATTTTAAACTGTCAGTAAAGTTATTTTAAGAGATAAAAAGAGCCTTAAAGTCAATATTTTTGCCCACTAAGCCTAAAAATTAGAAACAGAGTAAATGAAACAGATTTTTAATTCAATGCATTCCTGCCTTGTGCCTTGCATGGTTTTCAAGGCTAGAAATTGCATTTAGTATGAAATTAGTGATACTTGAACCCCAGAAACTCTTCCACCTCCTCATTTCCTATAAAATCTCCTTGAGGAGCACATTGTAAAGGGTTGGTTGTTGGAATCTGATGTAATAGTTGTTGTATTGAATCATTGTTGAATGTAAATAAGTTCTGAAGCTCTGAAGCTCTGTCAAGTTGTTGAAGAAGTTAGGCCGAGAAGAGAAGTTGTTGTTGTGATGAAACATTGGACGTGTAGTTTTTAACTAGATTGACAATCAATATACAAGTTGATTCTTGGGATCCTGGTCTATATCATTGGTGAAGTACCTCTTACTGTTATTGTTTTCCTTTCATGTATGCCATTTTGTTCACTTCTCTTTGATAAAGAGCAACAAGAATAGAGCTAGGATTTACTGATAAAGTACCGTACTCTCACTGATAAGCTTTATCTATATTTTTTCTGCTAATTGTGATATTTGGGAATGACTTAAATTAAGTGTAAACATTATCAAGGAATGTTGGTTAGTCCACGTCTTGATGTGCAAAACTTGAAAGGAAGTTCTTGAATGATATTTTCATTACATGCTAAGTAGAGTTAAACTAGGAAAGTTTATGTTTTGCCCTATCTTCTAGTTCTTTCTCCAAAGGTTGTTTGAAAGTTTCCCTAAGAGTATACTAAAATCAGACCAAGATTGTAATACATCTGACCTGATCTTAAGCTGCACTTTGTTTTCTTATATGTTTTCATCCCTTCTAAAAGTAGACTGGTGAGATTACTGGATTGTTGTCTGATAAGTTAGCTTTAATACAAGCTTGTCCAAAGAATTCTATGGTTAGCCCTGTCCTTTGGATGGTTTCAAACAGTTGCTTGGAAAGGCTTTTCTTGTATGGAAAGTTGATAAATCCTTGTTGAAATTATTGGCTTTTTCCACTTTCTCAATACTTTTAATGTTCCATTCCATCATTTAATCTAAAGGATCTTTTGATATAGATGACTTGCCCCTTGGACCCCTTTTTAAATTGTTGTACAATTAAAACCTTTTGTGACTCCATTGCCCAATGGATTAAAGTTGCTTCACACTAATCCTGTCAGCTAAATACTTCTCAATATACTTGCATCTTCACACTTTCGAAAATATTTCATTTTGTGATATTCCATCCAATTAAAGATCATACCCGACCAACCAAACAAATTAAAAACCCTTGTTCTCAATAACTAGCCTAATATCATACCAAAAGCCTTAAAAGATAAATCAATATTTGCACTTATAGAGAGATCCCTCTCTGGATTCAGGAGGGATAGATCCTAGAATCCCAAAGTGGTTTTTAATGTACTCTCTGTAGCATTTAGTCTTGCCAATCTACTAAATTACAAAGGCCTAACACATAGTTGAAGCTTCTTTTTAGTAGTGGGGTTTAGACTTTATTGGGGAGATACACCTGTCTTCATCTGCTCAACACAAAAGAGTCATCACTGCCACCGATTCAGTCATTATCAAATTCCTAGAAACCAAAATTCTGTCTAGATTCGGTTGTCCTAGGAAAATTATCACTAACAATGTTGTTGCCTTCTCCTCCAAAAGAATGATTGACTTCTGTCACAAATATCATATTACGTTAGGACATTCCACAGCTTATTACCCACAAGGTAATGGTTTAGCTGGGTCATATAACAAAAGCTTGGTCAATATCATTAAGAAGCTGTTAGAACAAAATCAGAAAGCATGGCATGGGAAATCAGTGCATGCACTATGGGTTGATAGACTAACCACCAAAAAATGAATTGGTATGTCTCCCTATCAACTAGTGTATGGAATGGATGTTATTTTTCTGACATCCTTAGGGGTCCCAGTAATGAAGTTGCTGCAAGAAGTTCAAATATAAGAAAATGACATACAAAGGATAATAGATCAGACTATCCATTTACAACAAACAAGAGAAGACGACTACCAAAGGACACAGTTAGTGCAAGATAATATGAAGAAATTTTTTGACATAAGAACCAAAAAGAATGATTTTCAGGTTGGGGATAAAGTGTTAAAATGGGATTCTAGAAGAGAAGATAAAGGGAAGCATGGTAAGTTTGAAAACTTATGGAAAGGACCTTTCATTATTGGTTCGGTTAGAGGAAACAATGCTTTCTTCTTACAAGAGCTTGATGGCACTAATACATTCAGGGGTCCTGTAAATGGCAGGACACTGAAACACTATTTTTGTCAAGATCTCTAGTTTTAACATTTGCACTCATTGTACACATCATTGTTTGAAGAAATAAATCAAAAACAGAAAATACAAAAAACAATAGAAAAGTAGAAAAGAGGGCAGTTTTAAGAAACAACAAAAAATCCCCATGTTCAAAAAATAGTCATTCTGAAAATGCGCAAGTCTAAATGCCACTACGAGTGCTTAAAAGATGTCTTGTTCAGTTATCTAGCCTAATCATAACTTAACATGTTTTAAATTGATTACTGATAAGTTAGTAAAAGTAGTGAAAGTCAAATTGTGTAAACTTGACTTATCAATGAAAGTAGATTAGGAAAAGATACTGGTTCCACATGCTCAAAACAGAACCAAAGAGGAAAACAAGGATGAAAAACAAACTATGTATCCTAGCCCTGATTTTTCTAAATCTCATTTCGTGCAAAATAATATTTGTGTGCAGCTTGTCTCTTATGCCACAAACACATGACAAATCAAACCCTCTAATCCTGATTTGGTCATTTTTCAATTTCATGTTTTAGTTTAGTGAATAAAATCCCGTCAAATAGCTTAATCTTGACAATCAATCTAACATAGGTAGAGAATCAAAGGAGTTCATCAGTTTAATCTGAACTCTCGGAAGATATAAGTGTAGAATTAGATAGTTTTCCTTTTAAAAAAAAATATCGTGTCAAACTGTTGCCAGTCCAAATGCACCTAAAGAAGAAAAAATGATAGGAAATATAGTTGGGTAGGTAGAAATGACTTTGATGCTAATCATGCTGTCAATTTTTAGAAATAGCATCAAGAAAGAGAGAAATTTTCGCCAATGGATAAGAACACCTCCTGAAAAGGAACTGCCCTCCCCAAATGGAGCCACTGTTAGTCATCAGTATTTTTTACATGTTGTTGATGACTATATTCCTTAGCTGAGTTTTCTAGAAGCTAATCTCAATCTGTCAATTTTTCATCTAGAAAACACCCCAAACAAATTTTTTTCCTCCTACCCCTCCCTGTCAGTCTATGATGAGAGCAATCTTCAGTTTTCAAGTCCTGTCTCCTTTCAGCAAAGTCTCCCTGTCTATAGCTGTCATAACTTTGCTTCTCTGCTATCATTTTCCCTTATTTCTCATACAATTCCCTGTCCAACAGTTGAAAAAGTGTCTGCTCCTCTATCCCTGCCCATCTTGTCATATAACAACCTGATTGTACCTAAGGAAACACTCAGAATCTATGAAAATTGTCTCTAAGTTAGATAGTGGTGTTTAGGGAGATTTTTCTTGACCAAGGTATCCTAAGCCAAAAATCCTGTATCTAGTACCATTCAGCCATGAATTGTTTCCTATTTTGTAAAACAAGCCTTGGTCTATCCATAGGTCGCACACCACTAAGAGGTCACTTTGTCTCATTTCAGAAGAGTTTAGAAAAGATTAAAAAAAGAAGTTTTCCTTGTCTGATGAAATATGCTTAGATCAAGCATAATCTCTGTAAAACACCGAAGGATCTCTCCAAAGTTCGAAAACATCTGTTTTTACATCTCTATAGGGGTGTAATTGAGTGATGATCAGTGTGCAAACAAGAGCAAAAAACAATTTGAAACAGGTCTCTCATGCTGAAGTAGTTTGCCATCAAAAATCAGTTGAAGAGAAGTAAGTACAGAACAGAAAATATACATGGTGTTAAAATCCAAAAGGTTCCTAAATAACAGGGATCATTCATCAAGACAAATGAATACAAAGGACTACGTGATGCTGATCAGCAGTGCTCCATAATCACCTCCAAGAGTATTGCTGCATAATCTTTCCAAAAGGCATCATCATGAAAGGCATAAAAGGACAGTTGCTTCTTATGTTTTACCTTGAACCTGGGCTTTGAAAATTAGTCAAAGACAATTTCAATACATCTTATGACAGCACAGTAAGGAGTCAAGAGTCATTTCAGAAATGCACACAGGGAGCATTTACCTTGAACAAATCACATCGCTTCTGGTCTAGATTTCACAGTCCTATTTTACAAAAGGGATATACATCACAAAAAAGGCCTCATAAAGTAAGAGGGAATTAGGTTCAAATGATTTCATCAATGATAAATGTCAAAACTTCACTTTTTGTTTCCTATTGTTATTTTTCAAAGCAAACATACAAAGGCACAGTGTTGAAATAGATGAAGTTTTTGTGTTTAATATGACCTCCTTCATGATAAGCAGAGGGTTAGAAACACATTGTTGTGGCCTCCTTCATAAACAAGCAGAGGGTCAACAATGTTTTTAAGTAACTTCAGTGGCTGCTTTGCTCTACCTCCTCCAAAAGATGAACAGAGGATGCATCACCAGGGTTTAAAATTGTGTTTGAGAAAGGTCTCTTTTGGTAAGAAGAGTTGAGAAACAGTGGTGAGACAATGAAATTTCATAGGTTGAAGGCCTTTTTCACATCATAAGCAAAAGATTGACATGATGGTGTTAAAAGGCCTCTGTTCTTATGTTTATGAAAGCTTCCTTCAAAGGATAAATACGAGGCTGGAGTTTTGATTAAAGTAGCCTCATCTCAATGGTAAAAGTGGTAGACCAAGCTCTGTTTCAAGTGACTTCTGCAAAGTGATATAAAGAGACATTCACACAGAGGGTTTATGTGAAAAAGGCATTTTTTATCTAGACAGATCCATTATGGTTTATCAAAATTACTCCCTCCAAATGATGAGTAAAGGGAAAGCGCCAAGAGTTACTTTTTCAGCTCATTTAAAAGACATATGGCACATTATTAAGATAGATGATATTTCATTGTTTGAAGGCCTCCTTCATCATGAGCTAAGGGCCCAACCATGATTTTAAATGAACATAAGTGGTCACATTTGCAAGGTCTTTCTTCGGGACAAATAGAAGGTGTATACATAGTCAAGAGGAAGTGTTAGTACAAAGTGCCTAACAGTAAGCCCTCATCATTTACCAATCATGTTATTCACTCTTAAAAAGCTTCACAATGTTTTTGAGACAAAGAAACTTACCATAAGCATAGTCACATGGGAAAGAAGACAGTTGGTTTGAGAGACTTCACCAATGGCCTCCTTCACAAAAAGAAAAGGGTCAGCTCTCCAACTGATTAACACTATGAATTAGCTCATTCAAAGGGATAAAAAGGTGAGAATCACATTCAGTCAAAGGGTGCCTCCATCAAATGATAAGAGACAAAGTCTTGATGGACACAAGCATTTTTCATTTTGGGATGTTTTAAATCATATGATGAGTTACAAATTTCAAGTTTTGAGGGACAAATTACAAAGGGACCATGGAGGACACAAGGCCAAATAAAAATGAGTTTTCTATGTTGTAAAAGGATATCCTTAAAAGATAAATAGCAGAGGATAATAAACACAACTTAAGATACCTCCATTAAATGATAGCTACATTTTTTCAAATTGAAAGGAAAGCCTCCTCTAAACTGATAGACAAGGCCTCAAAATTATAAAGTTTGAAATCTAAGTATGAAGACAAGCACCGGAAAAGCCTTTTGAAGGCCTTTTCAATAAGCAAAAAGCTTGACAGTATTTTTGAGTGACTTAGGGAAAATAACAAGTTAAAATAATCTGGTTGAGGTGTTATCCTGCAAAACAAAAAAAGATAAGTCAGTTTGTTAAAAGAGGCAACCCCTCAACATTGTGCACAAAGCCACTTTTAAAAATGCTACAAAATAAAAAAGGGTGAATTCGTTTTTTCAAATTGGTAAAGGAGGGAAAAGAGGTTTTAAACCCTCCTGAAGTATAAAAGGGCTCGAGCAACACATTCTATTCATCATCGTGCAAACACTTCACAAGGAGAAAACAAAGTTTAACGAGTATTTTCGGCCTTAAATTACGCGTGGCACGCCTGGAATGTTGCGCGGCGAGCTGTAGATTTCCAGAAAATATTTTTGTAAACAGTGTGACGCACCTATGTTTTTGCGCGGCATGCCTGTGTAGTGCCCAGTGCCCAGAGTTGCATGCGGCACTTTCGCCCGGCAAGCTTGCCTGACCCAGTGCCCAACCTGAATGTGGCGCCCAGGCCCTTGACCTTGCACACTATGCTTCTACTCCAATGGCATTTGCCTTGTGCCCTTGCCCTTGCTCCCTTATGCTCTTACCTTTGCATTCTTCACCTCTACACTTTGCCATATTACCTACCACGGCCCATTAGTGACCCCCCCGGGCCACCTCTAAACGGCCCGACACCCAGGCCATCTCTGAACGGCCTGGCGCCCACTCTGCACGCAATGCATTCTATACCAAAGCTTCTTCCTTTGTGCCCTTGCCTCTTCACATTCGTGCCTTTACCATCTTTGCCCCTACCTATTGTTATACTACCCTTGCATATTTCACATTGCCCCTACAAACAGCCCATATCTGCCTCGCTTGGGCAATTGCTAAACGGCCCACCGCCAGGGCCACTGTTGAACAGCCCATCTCCCGGGCCACTGTCAAAACAGAGTTGCAGCAACCCTCAAGATTGCCAAAAAATCCAAAACTTGCACAGAGGGGTCATCTCAATGACATTAAAGACATTATTAACAGGTATTTATGGTTTTTCCTTGCCTAAATTCTTGATTTAAAATAATGTTAAAATCAAGTTTGTAAAAGGATAATCACAGTTTTACAAGAAGCCAAACATTGTGTGCTAAAGGGAAAAGAACTGATCTTCATCAAAGAACTTGTTTGCTAGCCTAGGAAAGAAGGACATTGATTTTGAAAGGGGAAAAACATAGTTATTTTCACAAGTACCCTGTTTGTTTTAAAATGAAAGAGAAACAGTAAATGAGGGGAAGGAGCTTGTTGTTATGAATAGTTAAGGGAGAAAATACAGTTTGCTCCTAAAACCTATCATGTTTGCTAAACAAACAAAAATACATTGAGTGAGGAAAGGACACCTATTGTCAGTTTACAAATTTTGTTTGGTATAAAGGGTTAAAGGAAAAAAATCAGTCTTACAAGGAGGAAAACGGTGTTTGATTAAGGGCCTATTTTAGTAATTATTCAAACATTTGTTTGGGTAAGAAAGTGAAGGATATCAAAAGAAAAAATGACTCCAAGGAAGGACAGCAGAAGTGGATATCACAATAGGTTTGAGCCTATTACAACTCAGGAGATAAATGAATCCCCTTTAGTTCTTTTCAATTTTCATGAAGTAGGGTGCCTTGATTTTTGCCAAAAAGTCCAAGAAGTCAAAAATCACCCTCCCTTGACACATTTGTTTGCTCTAAGGCTGCAGGAAGGGCAAGTTCACATAGCAGGCCTTGATTTTATTCTCACTCCTAAGTCAGTTTCAAAGGCCACCAAGATCCCTTATCCTGGTGAGAAATGGTTCAAGCAAGCCTATTTGAACCTGGATCACTACAAGCCCTTTTTGAAACCTGCTTACCAAAATGAGTGCAAGGCCATTTTCCCCTTTTCTCATCTATTGAACAGTTATGCGCCTCTCATGAAGGTCATCATGAGATACTTTACATGTGAAGGGAGATATTCTAGAGTCTATTCATATCATGTCTGACTATTGATGCACTTCACCAAGACCTAGCTTTTGAATCTCCCTTTCTTCCTCTACAGAAGCATTGACAAAATGTCCTCATCTGTCCAAAAGAAGACCTCTGCTCAACAAAAGGCTAATTTGTTTCATCATTCCCTTATCAAGATCATCATCCTCCATCAACTTGAGAAAAAAGGAGTTCCTTGGGAATCCTTCATCTCCCATCCAGATTTTACTATGGACTCTTCATCTCATGGCCCATCTCATGTGCATTCCTCACCATCCACTCACCATTTCTCTCCCTCTTCTAGTTAGTCTACCCCTCAAAGGCAAAAATCCCCTATGATTGAGAGTGAAAGAGAAAATTCTAAACAAAGCAGTGATGATGAGGAAACAAGTGACAAGCAGCATGGCAGTGACCATAAGCATGGGGATAGCCCACATACTACTAGTAATAATGATACTCAAGAGGAACATAGTGGCAATCAACACAGCAGTAGGCATGAGGGTGATGAGGAACATAACAGTCCTCAAAGAAGTAGTGGTGATGAGAAACATAACAGTGATGGAGGAAGTAGTGATAGGGAGGAACTAAAAAATCCTCAACAGAGTCATGAAAGCAAACAAAGTGGTAGCCAGCATAACAGGGATTAAGGGGATACTAATGAGGAAGAACCAAATAGCCCTCAAGCAAGCAGTAATGATGGCAAGAAAACACAAAATAGTGAGCATTCCGAAGGGGGCGGCATGGAGCAAAAAGAGAAAAAAAGTACTAAGGGCAGCCAAGACCAAATCAAGGACCATGAAACAAGTAATGATGAATCTGAAGAAGGCAGTGAAAATACAGAGTATGAAGAGAATTCTCCAAAGCATGTGCTAGCTGCTTCTCCTAGGCAAGGGGCCATGACTTCTTCTCCAAAGGTAACAAAGCCCAAAACTTCAAGAAATAAAATGGTTCAAGTTGTAACTCCCAATGTTACTAGAGCACTCCGAAGTAGAGGCAAGTTGCCCAAGAAACCTATCATTGAAGTGCCAAAGAGGAAAAGGGAAAAGAAGCCCATTCAAAGCAAATTTAAGGAAAATATGGAGCAGTAGGAAAGCAGCCATGAGCAAGAAAGAGAGTTTGACATTATCCTAGTGGATAGTGATGCCGAAGATGACCAAATTAGAATCCTAAACTCTCTTTTACAAAATATAGAAGCTCAAATTATGGATTTAGAGGCTGACTTAGAGAGGTCTAAAGACCTCATTCACTTCCTACAGCTGCAAAATAAACAGATGAGCAGGAAAATGGAAATCTATGAGGCCCAGGCCCTCAAGTACTGAAGGGAAGCACAAAAGGCCCAAGTGAAACTTGAGGAGGAATACATGGGCAAGTTTGATGATGTGGAGGAAGAAGAACAGCCAATGAGGAAAAGGCCTAGGACCATGGGTCTTAGGAAAGCCTTGGAGAAGCAAAGGGAAGAAGAATCAGCCCTTGCTCAACAATACCCTCTCACACAGTTACGAAGAGATAGAGAATGATAAAGAGCCTTGGCTCAAAAGAGAGGTCAAACACTTGGAGAAAAAATTATAACATGCAAACAAATACTTGAGTTTGCAAAGGAAGATGACCGGGCATTACAAAAATTTAAATCAATTTTCCCGAAGAAAATTGAAGGTTGCCCAAGAAAAACTCAAAACTGCCCAAAGAGGGCGCCCGGTGAGAAAAGGAGGAAAAGACACATCTAGGCTTGGAATTGTGGCTCAAGATTCCAGGCATGTTTCTAAAAACCCTTAAGGGGTTTTCTCACCAAAATTGGGCAAATTTTGACATGATCTTGTTTTTTGGGATTTTTGGGCCTAATTGCACAAATTGATGGGCACATCCATTTTTGTTTGGAGCATCCTCAATTGTTGAGAGTGGTATCATTGGATGCATTAAATTGGAGGGAATATACTCAAAAAATTTTAGATCAAAAGAGTGTGTTTTGATCCCTCAAAGAGGCAAAAAACAGTCGTTTTTTAATTTTCTGCCTCACATATCAGCAAGGGCTACTTTCCTGGTTTTTTCACTTAGTTCATTTTTTGATAGACTTTCCAGCATCATTTTGGGAAAAATCAAGTATTTCCAGAAAGTAGACATCTAGGTCTTTCCAACAAGCCATCAAGGGCCTCATTTCAACATCAAGAAGTCCCTCAAAAGTCCTCTGCAAGACAGGAAATTTTCTGCTGCTACACTCCTGTAGCATTTTGGCTAAAAAGGAAGTTTTCTGAAGATGCTCATCGAAATGTGCGTTAAGCATTTTTTAGCTCTTTTTAGTCATGTAAAGTCAATTTTATTTCCATTTTTAGCATTTTAAGATATTTTTAGAGGATATTTTGTGCCTTGGGCTTTGCAAAGCCTCAAGGACAAGTTTAGATATTTGTTTTTGGCCAATGGCCTTCTAGTTGCCCTAGTTGGGTTTCCTCCTCTTTGGCCTATATATTCCAAGAGGATTCATTGTAACATGAGGCAGAACTTGATGTTATAGAGAGAAATACAATATCACTATGAGCTTTGAAGAAATTACTTGTCTTGTGAAGTGGATGATCTCTTGCTTGACTTGGATAATGGAGAAGGATTGTATGTAGGATTCCATGGCTTGGTGAATGGTATTGTGCTTCTTATTTGTTATGTTTTCTTAGTTTCTCACATATGTTTTCATGCTTCTAGATTTTTGTAGTTTAGTAAAGATAAGTTTGAGATATGCCCATGGAGGCACCTCAAATTTCCTGATTCATTACAGCTTCTATGTTTTCAGCTTTCTTGGTCATATGAAAGAATTCTTAATTGCTCTTTGATCACTAAAGTTACTTGTTTCATTAACGGTTGTTATGCATGCTAAGTATGATTCACGGTACGCCCTGCTTACTCATGGCTAATCAAAACTTCATCTCTAAAAACTCTTTTTGAATTATTGGTTGTTTTAGTTAAACCAAAGAGGTCTTGTTTCAATCTTGCCCTTTGCCTAGGCTTTGAAGTCTTGTTTCAAAGTTCCCAATAGCTCGAAATATGATGTTTAGGAGTTCCCTCTTCATAGATTGAGTTATTTTTTTGTCTTATTTGTTTTCCCAAAAGTCTGAAGGTGATGTCCCAAAGTTAGAGGGTCTTATACTTCTATGCATCACTAGATTGTTTATTTTCTGCATTTATTGGTTTGAGTTTCGTTCTTAGAGACCAATGGTTAGCCCTAACCCATGAATGTTTGTTGTTTAAATATTTATGTTTAAAATCTCTTTATCTTCCACAAAATTAATGTTCATCTCATTTCACTTTCACCCAAAGAATCCATTTATCTCGACAAAATCGGCCCTGCAGTCATACCTTGTCCATCATTAAGAAAATCTCAACCTCATTTGACCCCATAGCCCAATTGATTTGATGAACTCCATATCTATTTATCCTTTCTATCAGTTCCCCTCAAAAAACCCAAAACAAACCAAAACACACTTCACAACTAGCCTAAAATCAAAAACACAAAAGCAAACAAGTTTACATCCTTTGCATAATAGAGAGAGCCCTCTCTGAGTCCAGGAAGGCTAGGTCCTTGGGCACCAAAGCTTGGTCTGATGTTACCCTGTCATTTGGCTTGCCAATCTACCAAATCACAGGACACTAACACCTTCAAGGCTAAACAAATCAAGAAGGAGATAGATAAGCTCCACAAGTTTGGGTTTATCTACCCGATCGCTCGCACGTCCTGGGTTTCCAACCTTGTACCTATTATGAAAAATAGGGCACAATCCACGTATGTATCGACTTCCGAGATATGAAAAAATATTGTCCCAAGGAAAATTATCCCACACCATTCATTGACCTATTTATTGATGCTTGTGTCAGTCACTAGGCCTTGTCCTTTATGGACGGGTTCTCAAGGTATAATCAAATTCTTATTCAGCATACAGATCGGTACAAAACCGCATTCACCACACCATGGGGTACCTTCACATAACAAGTTATGCCACTTGGCCTTAAAAATTCTAGCACCACCTTCCAGCAGGCCATGAACTACATCTTTCACGACATGGCTCATCTCATCCTCACCTATTTGGATGACCCCATTGTGCAGTCCAAGATTCATGTTGACTATTTGGAAGATCTGCGCTACATTTTTTCAGAGATGTCAAAAATATCACCTACGCTTGAACCCTCTCAAGTGTGTCTTCCATGTCAACGCTGGAAGATTGCTAGTATTTATTGTTTCCCAGAAAGGTATTAGAGTCGGCCAACTCAAAGTCCAGGAAATCAAAAGAGTACCACCTCCAAAAACATTGAAGCAATTATAAATCTTGCAGGGTAGGCCAACTTCTTAAGATGCCTTATTCCCTATTATGCCACTTGTGCACAGGTCTTCCTACGTCTCCTTCGTTAAGAAATTCCCTTCCAATAGGATGAACATGCCCAAAAATAATTTTAAGATTTAAAAAAAAAAATTCTTCAACTCCTTTGATCATCCCACCCAACCACAATAAATATTACAGCCTATATCTATTTTTGTCAAACGTAGCCATTGCGGGGGTGTTAGTCCAAGATCGACCAGACAATAAGGAGTACGTAATCTATTACATAAGTAAGAACTTAGTCGAGCCTTCATTAAGGTATGAGCAAAAAGAGAAAATATCCTTAGCGTTAGCACATGCAGTACAAAATATTCAGCACTATATCATACTTCGAACTACCTCTTTCGTAGCAACTATCAACCCCATGAGATATTTGCTCACTCACCGAAAGATGAACCATAAATACGCCCGATGGGTAGTTATACTACAAGAATTTGAATTGCATTTTACCTCCCCTAAAAGAAAAAAGGCTCTCATCCTTGATGAATTCATCACTGATCTCCCCACAGAGACCCAAGGATCCCCCATTAACGATGTGCTACCTTTTGAACATTTTTCCTTAGTAACAACATAGGACCCTTGGTACGCCGATCTCCTCCACTTCTTACAAAATCAGAAGTTCACACCCCAGATCACTCGTGAATATCGGAGGCACATACACCATCAGGTCTCCCAATACCTTCTATTAAGGGCTGTCATGTACCGACGAGGCATTGACACCATCTTACGTCGATGCCTTACTCACAACCAAGCTAATAAATTCATGAATTACTGTCATAGTGGGGCCTGCAATGGCCACCTATCAGAAATGGACACTTCTCAAAAGGTCCAGCATGTCGATTACTTTTGTTCCACCCTTTTTCACGATTGCATCCAAGCATTTAAGAGGCGCAAGATATTCCAGCACTATGCTCATAAGGCATGATACCCCCTAGCTCCCTTGCACCCCATCATTTTAGTAGGCCCCTTTTTTAAATATGGCATTGACTTCATGACATGCAACACCACATCATCAGCCAACCACAAGTGCATAGTTTTGGTTGTTGATTATTTCACCAAATGGGCAGAAGCCATTCCCACATACAATAACACCACGAAGGCCGCAACACGATTTTTCTTCAACCATGCAACACAGTTTGGTGTTCCCAAGGAGCTGGTATCAGACCATGGGAATCCTTTTGAAAACAAAATATTCTAGGAACTATCTCAACACCTTGGTTTCATGCATGAGTTATTTTCACCATACTATCCCCAGTCTAATGGTCAGGTAGAAGTTGTCAACAATATCCTCAAAACAATGTTGCAGCATATAGTGAAAAACCACAAAACCATTTGGCACCATATGGTTTTTTCAGCCTTATGGGTCTACCCCACAGCAGTCAAAGCCTCAACCGGCTTCACACCCTTCAAGTTAGTATATGGGGTAGAGGTTGTGCTTCCTATCAAACATGAAATCCCCACCCCGCATTCTTCCATTGAACTTCTCACTGATACTAAGCCCTTAAGCAAAGGTTGCTACAGCTAGAACTTGTCGATGAAAGTGGACAAGAGTCTCTCCAACATAACGAAACCCATAGAAATAGGGTCAAGGCGTCATTTTATCGCAACATCACCTATCACTCATTCACCAAGGGAGAACTAGTCCTACACTATGATGTTGCACAAGAAGCTTTAGGACCTCGCAATTTGTAAACATTGTGGAAGGGTACATAAAATGTCAAACATTTTCTCCTTAAAGGAGCATACCCGACCTTCTCTTAATAAGGCTCCTATTTGGATGGGATCAACAACTCCATGCCTTGCGCACTACTTCATGAATTGCTTCATGGGTTCAACGCACTTTTACTGCCTTTTCCACTTGTTATAATTTTTGTTTACCCCCTTGATTAGAAGCAGGGGCAAGAATAAATCATATATACCTTGCTCGATGCGGACAAGCGGGTAAATATAATGATTGATTTCGTATTCACCCCAACCTTATAAAGCAAGGGATAGGAGTCTGATACCATTCATTTATCGGTGCTTGATGGGACATGCCTAACAAACCCTATTAATGCGCTCTATCTCAAAAACTGTCACCCATAAAGGAAGGGCCTCAATACCCTAGAATGAATATGTTTGCACCGTAATTTTGTATGGTGATCTCATCATTATGGGATTCTTATAAAAATGTGTCCTTGTGTCATAGATGGATCATTCACCCATCTACTATTTTGGATTCACTGATGGAGCCTCTCAATGGCTGCAAAATTTAGTTGTTGCCTCTTGAGCCATATATTCTCTTGATCGATCACCATACCTACCTAATGGAGTGTGTATTAGGTCAGACACAAACAATCAAGCATAATATGATCTTGTCATAGGACTGTTAAGCGAGGCCTCCCTCCAAGGAATCTTCCATTTACAGGTCTTCCTTGATTCCCAATTGGTAGTATCACAGTTAAACCAATCCTTTTAAGTATGAGATTCATGCCTATTTAGGAAATACCTCCATGCAAAAAGATTAGCCTGTAGTTTTGATCACATTACATTTACACATATACCAAGAAATCAAAATCATGCATCCGGCCTCATAGCTAACCATATCCTAGACTAGAATGCATCATATTTATATCATCGACCATGAGCAACATAGAAAACCATCATAAATAAGGAATCCATCATGAGCATAACATCCATCATAAACATAAAAATCATCATAAAAAATAGCCATAGACACTATATCGGAGTCGTAAAAGTACATCTCACATATATATCACAAAAATATATGTGTCCCAATATACAAAAAATGAGTCCTCTAACTCATTTCCAGGTAAAAAATATATTTCGTCAAAAAGACAAGGCAGCATTCTCATAATGAGTGCTTTCCCTGCTACATGCATAGAAAACATCTAGGTATTATCTCCTCTAGGTGGGTCTTGTGGACCCACATCCACACCTGGAGAAATAATCGAAGTATCAGCAGCCACAACAAGTAATTCTCAATGCAAGGTCAAGCGATGAGCCCGCTCACGGGCCATCATTGTCTCTAGCCATTCATCTTCCAAATCATTCAAGTCCCTAGTGGGCATACCGTGGGTAAGGATATCCAGGCTTCACCATGAATCACCAAAATCACATAGCTAAGTCTCAAAATCCTATACACAAGCCTCGACATCCACTACACAAACCTCGATAGCCTCGACATGCGCAAGTAGCATTGTCTCACCCCTAGTTGTAGCAGTGCTAGCGCCCTCCCCTAAGGGGCCACCCATCTCAATATGCGGTGTAACCTATGGTCCAATCTGGCAAGGAGGAATACCATCTCTAAGCCTCTGTGGAGCCCAGTCCACCCCTGGAACGCCCATCCTCCTTAGATCTTGGCCAACTAATAATTCCAATATTTGACCCGTCTGTCCTCCATTTGCAAAGTAAAAAACCATGGTATAATTTTCATCATAAAAATCACATCCATATATACATGAAAACAATACTCAAATGCAGAAACATAAAGGTCATACCTACGGGCCCCCAACCATAATCCAGAGGAAGACCCATGTCCAGATCACCCCAGAAATCCACTCCAAAATACAGAAACTCTAGAATCATCTGAGGGTTTGACTTGAACCACTCCTCTACAATGTCATTCCAATACCTGCCTGTCGCACCCCCGCCATGACGGGGCATGACAGGCACCCATCTACAAATCCAAATATTCCTCGAAGGGCCAAGCGACACTACAATAAAAGTTCGTAGCATAACGACCCTCTCATATATGATGCAACATAAAAATGGTTGGCATAACAAAATGTCTTCGATCAACCTCGTTGCACCTTAGCCAGCTAAGTTACCATGCCACAGTATACCAAGCAAGCCCAATAAAAGAAGTGACATGCCTGAATATATTGTAGGACCACTATATGTGGTCCTAATAACCTATGAGGAGAAGTTGACCCTACTAGGCATACTATTATAGATAGATTTGTATGCTCTATCAAATCTATAACTCAAGATGCATCAATCTACCCCTCGCCAATAGCATTGATCCTGTAGTGACTGAATTCCTATGCCCACTACCTAATGTTCACTGCCCCACCTAGTAGTGGAAGGGGTAGCACCTCCCCATGAGGGAAGAGACCAATCACAAAATACGCATCCTTCTAAGAAAATAACGTAATCTCGGCTTGACGCACAACCATGATCTACTTCTGCTAATCCCAGCAATGAACTAGGAATCATAAAAATATATCATGTGACTTGAGAAGAGGGTTCTCAAGAAACTTTAACAAACACCATCTTACCAAATTTTGGCGAGCACGCAGATCCTGGACCACTTGGGTATGAAGAACGGACCAATCCCTCTCCCTCCACGTCGTCCTGCTACCAAAAAAAGAAAACAAAATCATTTTTTGGTTCCCAAGAAGCTCAAAAAACATAATTAAAACTTTTTTCAAGACCATGCACTATTTAGCTGCACATACACAGAGGTCCACGCATCTATAAGCATTATTTTTGTGGGGTCGATGCATGAATACCAAAGCTTCGAGTGTTGACCACGCGAGTCTCCCCGAGTCGCTCGCATGGTGCCCTAAAGAAAAATTAAAAGGGTCATACAGGGCACCCTTATATGGCCCATCTACCATGAAATTGACAAAATTGAAAAGAGTGAAGTTATAGCTCCTACTAGACACTCTCGGGACATATCACTGGTGCTCTGGCTGACCGCAATGCAAATAAATGCTCTGATCACGACCTCTAACTTATCAAGCTCAAATTACACAAATAAACTGAAATTGGGCCATTTCAACATATATATCACCCTTTATTTCCATTTTTGGGAGCCCATAATTGGAACTCGAGGCATCCAATCTTAAAACTATGAGAGGAGTGTCAGGCTTCCCACCATTCAGGTGTAGAGGATGTCACGTTGCCACCGTTATAGGATCTTCCTTTATCGTAGTGACTTTGATCAGAACCCCCCAAGGGTCACTAGTCATAAAACCACAAGGGCCACCAAATGCTACCCCTTTAGGGAGCACTAATACTACCCCTTAGAACACCCACTAGGGTATTATTCCTCGAGAATCTCATAAGAGGACCCCTATGCACATACATCCTCAAACAATGGTGGTCAACCCACAATTACCTTTCTTAGAGTCAATGAATCTACCATATCTAAGAAAGTTAAAAAATGACCCTATCAACCATGACCTTAATTGGCCACCCATCCCCACTAAGCTCCCTTCAGACATACCAAACTTTGAAGGAAACAAAGTGGAAGACCCAGGGAACCATATCATGAATTTTCATCGATGGTGTTCATCGAACACTATCATAGATGATACCATTCGACTAATATTGTTTCAATGCACCCTTACAGGGCCTACAGTGAAATGGTATGTTGACCATCCATATGTGTCACATGGAACCTTTAGTGCCTTCAGAACAACGTTCCTCACTTTTTTCCATATCCTGATTCATCATGATTCAAAGATTGAACTCCTCACCCATTTCAGAAAAACACCTGCGATTCACTTATCATACCATATCCATGAATGGCGAAGACGTCATAACTTATGCAAATATAATCTTGATAATAGATTTCTCATAGAGTTTTTTTTAAAACACTCACGGAAAAATTTTCAAAAAATGTGGCAACACAATCCCTGTGTAATGATGAAGACACCATTAGTAAATCCCATCATCTAAAACTCATATACACCCAATCCGTATATATCTATCATATCCTTCCAAATCCTCCATGCCTACAAACTTACAGAGAAGTACCATGCGCATCCAAGGCTGAAGCAATCAAGCAGGAGATAGATAAACTCCACAAACTTGGTTTTATCTACCTGATTGCTTACACATCTCGGGTTTCCAAACTTGTACTCGTCATGAAAAAATACGGCACAATCTGTGTATGTACCGACTTCTGGGATCTGAAAAATGCTTCTCCAAAGGACAACTACCCCACACCATTCATCGACCAAGTCATTGATGTTTGTTCTAGTCACGAGGCCTTGTCCTTTATGGACGGATTCTCATGGTATAATCAAATTCAGATTTGGCATACAGATCGGTACAAAACCATAATCACCACTCCATGGGGTACCTTTTCATACCAAGTTATGTCATTCAGCCTTAAAAATGCTAGCGCCACCTTCTAGTGAGCCATGAACTACATCTTTGAAAACTTGGCTCATCTCATTCTCGCCTATTTGGATGACATTACTATGCAGTCCAACATGCATGATGACCATTTGGAAAATCTGAGCTTAGTTTTTCATAGATGTGTTAGAAAATTATATATTACAGAGCAATGCAACACATAAAATATGTGGAAAATACAAGCACACAAAACACATAAAACCAGAGAGACACAGATATACGTGGTTCACCCAGTTTGGGCTATGTCCACCCCGAACAGCCAATCCTTCCTTTCTACTATCCAACAAAATGAAGAGACACAACCTACAGCAGATCCCCTGTAATATCCTCTGTTCTCTCTCACAGTATCCCTATTTGTTTCTCACTTTGAGAATACACATACAATACACAGTCGTAATACAATACCCTCGTACAAAGAGAGGGGTTGCCTTCTAGGGAAAAAAACCTTAAACTAAACATAACTTCTACTGTCATATCATCCGCCTAATGAACGGCCCAAATTTACTAGAAATTACTATACTTTTACATGGAAATTTTACACATGTTTTTAGCTTCGGGGGCGCTGCCCCCAAAACTTCCTACTGGGGGGGGCCTCCATAAAGTCACAGCCACCCCCCGTGGACCCCCCAGCCAACGTTTAATTACGGGCAGCGTTGCCGCCCCATTTAAGATACAGGGGTCCAATGTTGGGATACAAAATAAACAAGATAATCAGGCTCTACACCCAACAAGATGCTGACAATATCACCTACACTGGAACCATCTCAAGTGTGTATTATAATTCAATGCCATAATATTTTTAGGATTAATTGTTTCCCAAAAAAGTATTAGATTCAACCCTCTCAAATTCTAGGAAATCAAAGAAGTAGCACCTCCCAAAACATTTAATAAATTACAAAGCTCATAGGGTAAGGCCAACTTCTTACGACTCTTTGTTCCTGACTATGCCACTTGTGTGAAGGGCTTCCTGCATCTCCTTCTTCAATACATTCCCTTCCAATGTGATGAAAATGCCTAGAAATAATTTGAAGCATTAAAAGACACTTTGTCTTCATCTCCTTTGAATATCCCACCCAACCACAATAAATATTACACCCTATATCTATTTGCGTCAGACATGGCTATTGCGAGGGTGTTAGACCAGGATGGACCAAACAAGGAGCATGTAATCTATTACGTAAGCAAGAAATTATCTAGGCATGCATTAAGGTATGAGCCAGAAGAGAAAAAAGCCTTAGCCATAGTACATGTAGTACAAAATCTTCGACATTATATCATCCTTCAAACTACCACTGTCATAGCAACTATCAACCCCATGAGATATTTTCTCACTCGCCGAATGATGAACCATAAATACACTCGATGGGTAGCTATAGTATAGGAATTTAATCTAGGGTTTACCTCCCCTAAAAGAAAAAAGGCTCTCATCCTTGTCGAATTCATCATTGATCTCCTCACAAATACCCAAGGATCCCCCATTAACAATGCAGTATCTGATGAACATTTTTTCTTAGTGACAACGAAGGACCTTTTGTACGACGATATCCTCCTTTTCTTATGAACTCAGAATTTCAAACTCCAGCTCACTTATGACGATCGGAGGCGCATACGCCATCAGGATCCCTGATATCTTCTATTAGGGGACATCCTGTACCACCAAGGCGTCGACACCATCTTACACCAATGCCTTACTCACCACCAAGCTGATAAAGTCCTGAATGAATGTCATAGAGGGGCCTACAGCAGCCACCTATCAAGAATGGATACTACTTAAAAGGTCTTACATGTCAGTTACTTCTGGCCCACCCTTTTTCACGATTGCATCCAAGCAGTCAAGAGGTGTGAGCGATGCCAGTGCTACGCTCATAAGGCATGATCCCCCCCAACTCGCTTACACCTCATCATTGTAGGAGTCCCCTTTTATAAATGGGGAATTAAATTCACTATGTGTAACCACAAGTACATAGTTGTGGTTGTCGATTATTTCACCAAATGGGCAAAATCCATGCCCACATACAACAACACTGCGGACACCGCAGCATAGTTTTTCTTCAACCATGTCATAACACAGTTCGATGTTCCCAATGAGTTGGTATAAGACCATGGGAATAATTTCAAAAATGAAATATTCTAGGAACTATCCAAACACCTTGGCTTCATGCATGAGTTTGTGCACCATGCTACCCCCAGTCTAATGGTCAGGTATAAGTTTTCAACAAAGTCCTCAAAACAATGTTGCAACGTATGGTGAAAAACCACAAAACCAATTGGAAACATATGGTTTTTTCAGCCTTATGGGCATACTGCACAGCAATAAAAGCCTGAATTGGCTTCACACTCTTCTAGTTAGTATACGGGGTAGAGGTTGTGCTTCCCATTGAATGCGAAATCCTCACTCTGGATTTTTCCATTGAACTTCTCACTAATACTAAGCCCTTAGATAAAAGGTTGGTACATCTATAACTCGTCAACAAAAACTTGACGAGAGTCCCTCCAACATAATGAAGCCCACAAAAAGAGGTTCAAAGCATCATTTGATCACAACATCACCCCTCGCTCATTCATCAAGGGAGAACTTGTCCTACCCTATGATGTAGCACACGAATCTTTAGGACCTGGGAAGTTCAAAACATTGTGGAAGGCTCCATACATAATCAAACATTGTCTCCTAAAAGGAGCATATATTTTATTGTAGCCTGATGGGGCATGCCTAAAGAACCCTTTTAATGGGCTTTATCTCAAAAAATTTCACCCATAAAGGAAGGCCCTTAGTACCCTAGAATAAATATGTATGCACTGTAATTTTGTATGGTGATATCATCATCATGGGATTATTCTAAAAATGTGCTCATGTGTCGCAGATAGATCGTTCACCGATATACTATTTTGAATTTGCCGATGGAGCCTCTTGATGGTCGCACAATTCATTTGTTGTTGCCTAGGCCATATATTCTCTTGATCAATCACCATACCTAACTAATGGAGTGTGTACTGAGTCTGCCACAAATAATTAGGCAGAATATGGTGATTTCATATGACGGTTAAGTGATGCATCCCTCCAAGGAATATTCCATTTACATGCCTTCCTTGATTCCCAGTTGGTGGTATCATAGTTAAACCAATCCTTTCAAGTACGAGAATCATGCCTCTTTAGGAAATACCTCCATGTACAAATATTATCCCGTAGTTTTGATCACATTACATTTATGCATATACCAAGAGATAAAATTCAATTAGTTGATCACATAGCTAACAAATCTATGCATGATGCTCCGAAAATACAATAACATATTCTACCAACAAAACCTCATGGTGCTGGAATAAACAAATGGCCCATGGCTAAAATGAAATTGCATGCATAAAAAATAATGTATTTGAGCATGAGAATGTTGATATGAGAGGTTATGAAACCTTGAGATGTGAGGTTATGAAATGAGCTTGTATTTACCAATTGGAGTGACAATAAGCACTCGCATTGTATATAATAATTCAACTAGACATTAACGCATGAACTTCAATTCATTTACTATATTTTCAAAGCTCCATTCCCAATAAATGGTGTTCCATTCCATTCTCTGTATGAAACAAATGGATAAACCAATGCTTGCATTAATGTATTAATTGTGCAATTTAGATGTTTTACAATATTTAATATCCAATTCAAACTCACTGTAACACAACTTACTTCATTTTAGAGAAACAATTCAGTGCATATATGTAAACAAATTCAATGTATTTGATGGGAAAAGACAACATGAATAGTGTATATCCAAACACACAAATTAATTCCAACCTTTGGGATAATATTTTCAGTGACAAGTGCAATGAGGGACTTGTAGTGGTTATCACTCTGGAGATAGCTTAGACAAGTCCTTGTACAAAACACAACTCAATCTTTCTTTGTGTATTTTTTTCATCGTAGTCAAATTGTAATGAATCCTCTCTTTTTTACCTCATGTTTAGGCTAAAAAGGGTTTTTGGTGAATGGTGCATGTGTCAAATACAAACTGGGAACCAGGCATAATGTGCATGCAGGAGAAAATAAATGGACATGGAAGTGTCTGTAGATAAGTACTTGGATGGACACATTTTTATATTGCTCTGTATGATGTGCTACTCTAGCTTCCCAAAAGAGCTTAGGTGTGAGGAGTATGAGCTTGTTAGTGGAGAATTAGGGTTCCTACTAACAATATTTTATGCATGCACTAAGGAAAACATTAAACACAATATAGACTATATGAAAATTAATGATTGAAATTGAAATTTTATGAGCAGGGAAACATTAACAACCATTCACATTCATGAAAAATGAATAATTATCACAATAAGATAGATAGTTCAGTGACAAATAGCAATCGATAGAGGAAAATGAGACGCTGATTTTGGTCATAATGATCAGAGATAAGATTCAGATTGAAGTGCTAAAACCGAATATCATGCATAGAAGACGAGTATAAATGATAGGTTGCACAAGGGAAATGACTGTATATTGTTCCCAAGATTCTTGTTGAATTCTTAGGTTCATTAGACCACAAAACCTGTGGTGGAGGAAATCCACACAACTATGGCTCAAACTTGAGCAGGGCTAGAATTTGATTGCTCTACTACCATGTTAAACTCACATAAAAAATGATAGATAAATTTAGATAAATGTGAGA